>JAMWET010000041.1:37500-497560 GCA_024036415.1 Prochilodus magdalenae | reverse complement strand
ACTTTGTCCCCCCCCCCCCCCTGCCCTCATTCCTTTCTCAGCAGATTAACTAGTCCAAAAAAAGCAGTCAACCCCGAGCTAAGCTACCCCAACTGGACTACCAACTTAAATAATCGCCCTGTGTGGAAGCACACAGAGTTTACTGACTGAAGTAAGTTGATTAAGGTGATTGAGGCTCTCTGTGAGGCTCCTTGGGGCACTTTCACTTTTCAGAGTGGGACCGTTAACAGTCTCAGTGTCTGTTTATTTTAATTTTTTCCTTTACACATTTTCTTTGGGATTCATGTTCTAGTCCGGTATGGAAAGTTCTGATGCACTTTCACATTCATGTTGTTTTTTCCAAGTCCTGTTCATGTGTACTGCCCCTTTCGTTCTTTGCCATGGTTTAGTTTCTAGTATAGCCCTGTTTAAAAACACATAGAACTTGGACCTTTAACGTTAAATGTTTTGTCATGTCCTTTCAGGCATGCTGCCACCAACAAACCCCAAAAAAATAAAAACATCAGAGGTTTACCATCAGCGTTACTAAGATGTGGTCCTTTGATTAATAGAAGCAATATGTAACACCCCCAGACTCTGACCTTAGAAAAAACAAACCTATTACCAGAAATCCAGTGAGTTGTTAATCTCATGTGGCATGTGTTATGTGTATTAGCAACACTAACTAAAGTCCCTTCTGAGACGTTCCTCTATTTATTACACCCACATACACTCGATAGAGTAGTATTCTGTATTGTGTGTATATATCTAGATAACCGCTCAGAGCACCCACCCCAGGGATTTTTATTTTAGAAGGGAAGTTTTTTCATTTATTAAAAAAAAACCCCTTCCATTTCCACACGAGCAGTGTCCGACATTGCAAACGCAAAGTCACACTGTCCCAACTGCTGAACATACTATGCTGACCACTTCCAAAACCACCTGTCTTGCCAATCAAAGGCGTCCCTTCCGTAAATCTTCCTATCTGCACATAGAATTAGATAGAATTCAGCAGGAATCATTCCCAGGAACGAAAGTAGAGCCAATAACATACGCTTACTTTATTTACATGTCTCAGGAACCCACAAAAACTGGGACGCACTCACTGGCGGTCTGATTAACACACTTGCATGTCTGTATATATTAGTGCCATTACATAAATAGCCGACAGAGGGCGTGTATCTCACACCTTCATTTAGCTAAACAGTCAAAACCAATACATAACACTCTTCCCCCTTAAATTGTGTAGTTCCCTGACCACAAGAAAAATTTAAATGAACCTTAGTAAGTTTCCTTGTAAACACAACCCTTTTTGTTCCCTTTTTTTTTTTCTTTCTCTTTTAAAAAGCACAGGCAAAAATAACAAATCAAACTCTCTGGTACATGAAACTGGCCTGGAAACAGACTAGAAACTAACTGTCACTTTGCAAGTCCAGGGAAATCTTCCCATGGCTAAAATGGTTCTACTACAAAATTCAGTCGCTTGGGTGCCACATGCTGTCTCTGGGGGGTACCTGTGAACTACCACCCTCTGAACTGTAGTAGGAGTCTTTGCAGGTGTCAGGGTAGTGGACGGTGTGTAGTAGTAGGCTTTAAAAACTGCCCAAAGGGGACTGGATAAGGGTGCTGTTTTAATTTCCTTTGCAGGACTACTTGGTGAGTGGCTTGCTTGTGAATAGAATTCACTAGGGTGCTCACCTCCTGCCGTCCCATCTGGCATAGAACTTGCAGGGTCCTCTGCTGGGCATGTGTCTTCCATTAGGTACCCTGATGTCTCTTTGTCTGTTTCTTTTGCATGTAGCAGATGATCAACGTGAACGACACGCTGCCTCACTCCATCAAACACCAGATAAGATACGGGCCCTAAACCCTTCACTACTGTTGCTTTCATCCACTTCTCCTTCCCCTCACGGAAATTTCGGACCAGAACGGAGTGTCCCTCAGTGAAACGTCGTAGTGAGGAACCAGAGCGGTCATGGTAAAACTTCTGCTTTAGTTGCTTGTTCTCTACGAACGTGGAAAGATCTGGCTTCAAAAGACTAAATCTTGTTCTCAGTTGGCGCCGTAGGAACAGTTCCGCAGGAGCCTGGCCAGTAACGCTGTGTGGTGTACATCTGTACAAAAGCAGGAAATTTGCCAACTTGTGTTGCCATGTTGTGGTAGTATTTATACCCTCTTCACTCAAAACTTGTTTAAGCAAAGCTGCTTTCACTGTTTGAACTGACCTTTCTGCAGCTCCATTAGAAGCAGGGTGATATACAGGCACCAAAGTCTGTTTAATGCCATTGCTCCGCAGGAAGTTTTTGTACTCTTGGGATGTAAATTGTGGCCCGTTATCGGACACAATTTCTTCGGAAAGGCCATAAGAAGAAAAGATGTTTCGCAACACCTCGATGGTCTTTGCTGCAGTGGTAGTTGTCATAGGTACGACTTCCAACCACTTGGAGTGACTATCCACCAGCACAAAAAAGTACTGTCCATTTTTCTCAGCAAAGTCTACGTGTATTCTTTGCCACACTCGACTTGGCCATGGCCAGCAGTGCAAAGGTGCAACAGCTGGTAGTTTTCTCACTGCTTGACAAGAACGACAGTGCTGTACTCTCTCCTCAATGTCACTGTCAAGTTTTGGCCACCACATATAGCTTCGAGCTAAAGATTTCATTCGACAAATTCCAGGATGCCCCTGATGTAGCTCACTCAAGAGTCTGTTCCGGTGTGCTGGTGGTATTATGACTCTGCTCCCCCACAGGATACAGCCCTGTTCTGAAGATAGTTCCAGTCTCCGGATGAAAAAGGGTTTTAAGTTTTCATCTTTTGCATAGTTTGGCCACCCTCTCAGAGTAAACTCCAGCACTTTGCTCAGCACTGCGTCTTTCCGGGTGCTCTGAGCTATGTCTATGGCACTGACTGGCAATTCATCCCACACTGAGAAAAAGAAGATGCTGTTCTCTTTTGCTGTGTCATCATTCTCTGCTCCCGGCAGTCGAGAAAGGGCGTCCGCATTTGCATGGTCTTCTGACCTGCGGTACTGGATATCATAGTTATACGCCATGAGTGTGAGTGCCCACCTTTGCATTCTCAATGCAGCCAGAGTAGGAATGGCCGAACCAGACCCAAGAATAGTCAGGAGAGGTTTATGGTCAGTGATGAGAGTGAATCTGCGACCATATAGGTATTTATGGAATTTCTTCACCCCAAAAATTATGGCCAAAGCCTCTTTTTCAATTTGGCTGTATTTCCTCTCTGCCTCGCTCAGCGTTCGGGAGGCAAAGGCTATGGGCTTTTCTTGACCATCCTCCATTGTGTGTGAAATGACGGCCCCCAATCCATAAGGAGAGGCATCACATGCAAGTCTTAGGGGCTTTTGAGTGTCATAGTGCACTACTAGCGAACTGTGCAGTAGCTGTTGCTTTGTTTTCTGGAATGCTATGTCACACTCTGGAGACCATGTCCATGGAACTTCTTTCTTAAGCAGCTGGTGTAATGGCTGTAACAATGTAGACAAGTCTTTCAGGAAGCGCCCATAATAGTTTAGCAGCCCTAAGAATGAGCGTAGTTCCGTAACATTGGATGGTCTGGGTGCATTCAGAATAGCGGCTACCTTTGTTTCAGTAGGATGAAGTCCTTCTTTGTCTATCAGATGCCCCAGGTACTCCACCTTGTCTTGCATAAACTTGCACTTGGCTCTCTTTATCCTCACTCCATACCGTTCCAAACGGCTCAACACTTCCTCAAGCTTTCGCAGGTGCTCTTTTCTCGTTTTTGCAGTTATTAGAATGTCATCCAGGAAGCAAGTCACCTGATCAAGACCTTGGAGTATCTGATCCATGACGCCTTGAAAGATTGAAGGAGCTGTAGACACCCCATATGACAAACGATGATAGACATACAATCCGCGATGTGTGTTAATAGTCAGAAACTTTTCTGAACTTTTCTCCAGCTCTAACTGCTGGTATGCATGGGATAGGTCCAGCTTGGTAAAGAGGGTGCCACCTGCTAATGTTGCAAACAAGTCTTCTGTGTTGGGCAGGGGGTAAGTTTCATCCACCACACTCTGGTTTACCGTCACCTTGTAGTCTCCACAAATGCGAATTGATTTATCTGCCTTTGGTACTACTACGATAGGTGCAGCCCACTCACTTCTGTCAACTTTTGAGATGATGCCCAGTTGTTCTAGTCGGTCCAGTTCCCTCCCCACAGCATCTTTTAATGCATAAGGTACTGGTCTTGCCTTTTTGAATATGGGTTTCGCATTTGGCTTCACATTGATGCTTGCTTTAAACTCCCGAATGGTGCCTGGCCCATCAGAAAACACATTCTGGTGCCGCTGCAACACTGCCTCTAACTCTAAGTCCACTGCTCCCCTGGCTGAAGCCACTAAGAAAATACCTTTCCAATTCAGCTTCAACTGAGATAACCAGTTCCGCCCCAAAAGTGCAGGTCGGTCACCTCTCACAATCACTAGGGGAAGATTGGCCCGTTGATCTTCATATTTCACCTTTACAGTGACTTGGCCAAGCAGAGGAATATTTTCACCAGAAAAAGTAGACAGCTGCATTTTGCTTTCTTCCAAAGGCAAATGAGAGAGAGCTACATTGTACACCCTCTCTGGCACCAGTGTCACAGCCGCTCCCGTGTCCAACTGCATGCTGACTGGTTTTCCCTCCACTTCTACGTCCACCATAATGCCTTTTTGCCCATTGCAGGTGGTGTAAACTGAATACATTCCAAACAATTCACTCTCACCCCCACTCTCATTAGGAGTTTTTTCTTCTTCCACATACTGTGTCTGTCCTGACCTTTTTTTTTCTCTGCATGCACGAGCAATGTGTCCCACTTTTGAACAATGATGGCATTTCTCATTTTTGAACCTGCACACATGTGCTGCATGGCTACCGCCACATCTATAACAGGTCTGATGTGTTTTGAACCCAGTTTGTGATGTTTTCTGGTACTCCACATTTGTTTTCTTTTTACCAGGACTCTTGTTCCCCTTTGTGCTAGCAATTTTATGTACAGTTCCAGACTCTTTTACTTTACCAGCAAACTCAAGAATGTTTCTGGCTGCCATTTCCATCGACAAGGCAATTTCACATGCACTCTTGAATGTAAGAGCTCGCTCTGCTAGTAACTTCCTCTGGATGGCTTCTGCTTTGAGCCCACTAACAAATCGATCCCTCAGCGCTTCATCCAAGTGATTTCCAAAATCACAGTGGGTAGAAAGTTGTTTCAGTGCCACCATGTACTCTGACACTGTCTCATTCTCTAACTGATTTCGCTTCTGAAAACGGAACCGCTCTGCAATAACCAGGGGTTTGGGCTTGTAATGGGCAGATAATTTTTCACTAAGCTCCTTATAGGTCAGACTGCTTGGTTTCGCTGGCATTGTGAGGTTTTTCAGTAGCCGATAGGCTTCTGCTCCGATGACGGATAGGAACACACTGACCTTTTTCCCCTCGTCAACCTCGTTGGCAATCATCCATTGTTCCAGTCTTTCCAGGTAAGACTCAAAATCTTCCTGTCCCTCTTTGTACTCTGAAAGTTGTCCTATCCGGAACGTCGCCATGCTTGTTAGAGTCTGTTAGCTTCTTAGCTACCGCTGCCGTGTAGACTCGCCAGTTGCCTTGGTGCTCTCTTTTTTTTAAGGTATCCCATCCTCGTCGCCACTGTAATATATTGGGTGGAATTCAGCAGGAATCATTCCAGGAACGAAAGTAGAGCAATAACCGTACTTTATTTACGTGTCTCAGGAACCCCAAAACTGGGACGCATCACTGGCGCTGATTACTTGCATGTCTGTATATATTAGTGCCATTACATAAATAGCCGACAGAGGGCGCTCACCTCATTTAGCTAAACAGTCAAACCCAATACATAACAGGCAGGGTGACCCCAGGACCAGGGTTGGGAAAGGCTGCTCTACATGACCACACCAGGAAAGTCTGGTGTAGGAGGGGTAATGGTGTGGGGCTGTTTGGCAGGGCCTTAGTTCCAGTGAACGCTTAGTTCCAGTGAACGCTACAGCAGTGGTTTTCAACCAGTGGGCCGCAGACGTAGCGCAAGGGGGCCGTAGGCCAAAATTATTATTATTTTTTTTTTTTTTTTTGTTATTATTAAGTATTTTTTCTCCAAGAAATAGATTAGTTCAGCATATTTCAGCATATTTCAGATAGTTCAGCATATTTAGTTAGTTTATTTGCAAAACGTGTTTAGTTTGAGTTTTTTTTTGGCGTAGTACAGTCACATGACACGCAGCGCTAGCTAGTGAATTGACTAGCTAGTTAGTTAGCTAATTCAGTCTGAGTGAAGCTGTTGTCTTGTGTACGCATCATGGATAAATGGTTAAAAACAGGGTCTTTGACAACAAAGGACCCTGAAGCTGGACCATCTACAAGTGAAGCAGCCACTGTATCTGTTCCTGAGAGAACCAAGCATAAACTGAAACGGAGAAAATACAGCAGTGAGTACCTAGCACTAGGCTTTACGTGCACAGGAACAGAAAACGAGCCGCTACCACTCTGCGTTGTGTGTTCGGAGGTCTTGGCGAATGAAGCGTTGAAGCCAACCAAGTTACGTCGACATTTGGAGACTAAACACAGCGAGTATGCATCTAAACCTGTGGAATTTTTTGAGAACAAGCTTAAAGAATACCAAAGCAGGAAAAAGACCCTTGAATTGGCCTGCTCTGGAACCGATAATGCTAAAGCTGTTGAGGCGTCCTACCGTGTTGCGCAGCTTATAGCAAAGGCTGGAAAGCCACATACGATTGGGGAGAGTTTGATTTTACCTGCTGCGAAAGAGATGGTTAGCGTGATGTTGGGAGAAAAACCCTGCAAGCAACTGAATCTCATATCACTTTCTGATAACACAGTTGAACGACGAATAAATGAAATGGCACATGATGTAACCCAGCAGCTTATAAAGAGAGTTCGAGAGAGTCGCTTTTATGCAATACAACTGGATGAATCTACTGACATTGCAAATCTTTCCAACCTTCTTGCATTTGTGAGGTATGAGCATAACCGTGAAATATTTGAAGACATACTATTTTGTAAGCCTCTACCCACCAAGACAACTGCTGAAGCTATTTTTGATGTTTTGAATGCATTTATTGTGTCGAACGGAATTGAGTGGTCCAAATGTGTGGGAGTTAGCACTGATGGAGCAAGGGCAATGATGGGACAACGCAGCGGAGTCATTGCGCGCGTGAAAGCTGTAGCACCGCTGGCGACTTCTGTCCACTGCAGTTTACACAGAGAAGCATTAGCTGCCAAGAGAATGTCAAGAGACCTTAAAATTGTGCTGGATGAGGCAGTGAAGATAGTTAACTTCATTAAGAGTCGGCCACTCCAATCCCGTTTATTTCGTGTTCTATGCGAGGAAATGGGCAGCAGTCACGTTCAGCTTCTTTTACATACTGAGGTAAGGTGGCTTTCTCGCGGCAAGGTGCTGGCTCGACTTTTTGAATTGAGGGATGAAGTAAGAATTTTTTTATTGGACTCAAACTTTGAACTTTCAGACCGCTTCACTGATTTTGAGTGGCTTGCTAAATTGAGTTACCTCTCAGACATTTTTACCCACTTGAATGGACTCAACCTTAGCCTTCAAGGCAAATCAGTGACAGCGTTTCACGTTCAAAACAAAATCGAAGCTACAATAAAGAAGCTGGACATGTGGACCAAGCGTGTGGAACAGTCAAACTACGAGTCATTTGACAATCTGTCAGATTTTCTGACAAAAGAAAATGCTTCTCTGCCGAATGCGGTTTCAAGACCGATTGTTGAGCACCTGCAAAGTTTGAAAATGCAGCTACGTGATTACTTTCCAGCTCTAGACGTTCATTTCAGCTGGATAGAAAATCCCTTTGTCGACATATGCCAAGGAGCCATCGCAAGTCTGAGTGCATCTGAGGAGGACCGCCTTATTGATCTCTCTTGTGACAGTGCTTTAAAATTTATTTAAATTTTAAAATTTAAGTCCTTGGTAAATTTTTGGCTTCATGCTAGGTCAGAGTACCCTGATCTTTCAGACAAGGCAGTGAGATTCCTGATGCCGTTTCCCACAACGTATCTCTGCGAAACTGGATTTTCTATGTTGGTGGTACTCAAGACCAAATACAGGAATAGGCTTAATGTTGAGCCAGACCTCCATTTGCAACTTTCTGCACTTCAGCCTGACATCCACCACTTGGTAGCTGGCAAACAACATCAGCCATCTCATTAGGTGAGTGACAAAAAGTGCTGTAAATGGTTAGTTTCTTTTGTTTGTGTGATTATGCAGTCAGTTTCACAAGTCACGTGGATGGTTGCACTGTATTTGGTTTTAAACGGCAATAAAAATAATCTGGGGGGCCGTAGAAAGTTTTGGGCTGGGTTAAGTGGGCCTTGGGTTGCAAAAGGTTGGGAACCCCTGCGCTACAGCATACGAAGCCATTTTAGACAACTCTGTGGTTGCAGTTTAGGGAGGAGCCTTTCCTGTGCTAGCATGACCATTCCCCATGCACAAAACAAGATCCAGGACACGAGTGGATGATTGATACTTCAGGACGGTAGGAAAAAACAACATCACCGTGCTTGACAAATTACAATTCAGTCAGTTCGCTTTCAAAATTGATTGTTTTTCCTATAAATGAATTTGATGCTTGCTACATGTTCCATGAAGCTGATCACTTACCACAGTGTTACATCCCCTGTAGTAGCCTTTCCTAACCCTAACCCTGACCCTAGCCTGCTATTTTTAACTGTTCAGCTGCTCAAAAGTCCGCAGACTGTAATGTTGGGCTGTACACCTTTGAAAGGGAGGCTGATCTGGACCGCAGGCAGGCCAGTCCAAGCCCTATTTGGACTGGATTCGTTTTACATGTGGAGGTAGGGTAATGGAACTATTAGCTCCTCAGTGGCCTCAGTCCCTTTACTTTCTGAAAAACTAGCCATAAAAACAACCTCAGGCTAAATGAATCACACATGAATCGACATGTGCACACGTCCTGTCATATCCTGTGGAAAAAGTTTATCCTCAAGTGTGGAGGCGCATGAGGAGGCATTTTGGTTCGCTGTGCACAGATCCCTTGGATCATTCACGTTCTTGGCAAACCTCAGGAGCCGAACGCCTCCTCAGATGGGCAACTAGGGTGACCACTACCGTAATATTGTAGGGACATGGGCTGGAGGTTAGGGAACCAGCCTTGTGACCGGAGGGTTGCCAGTTCGATTCCCTGAACCTACAGCAACAACTGAGGTGCCCTTGAGCAAGGCACCCAACCCCCAACTGCTCCCTGGGCGCTGTGGATAGGGCTGCCCACTGCTCCGGGTAAGTGTGTTCACTAGTGAGTGTGTTTGTGGTGTTTCACTTCATGGATGGGTTAAATGCAGAGACTAGATCCCCCACTGTGGGATCAACAAGGGATAAAGAAAAGTAACCCCAAAATGGAGGATATCCCACTAAGGATTACTTTTCTTTACCCTACCTCCACATGTAAAACGAATCCAGTCCAAATAGGGCTTGGACTGGCCTGCCTGCGGTCCAGATCAGCCTCCCTTTCAAAGATGTACAGCCCAACATTACAGTCTGCGGACTTTTGAGCACACACAATATTGTTTGCAAGTGAACATTTGAATTTGTTCATCCCAAACAGACGACTAATAGGCGTCCGCCCCGGTACAGCGAAGTTACCAGGAGGACCAGAAGTTAAAAATACGGACTGTCCGGTCTAAAACTGGACATGTGGCTCCCTATGGGCAACACTTCTGCAGCTTAAGGCAAGGCACTGTGCAGGGTAGCCTATGGCCTATATATGTGTTATGAACACATAGCTGCTAACTTTCCAGCTTTAATTGTATTATTAATATAAATATTATTTTTATGTATGTTACAGAATGGTTACCATCCTCTACTTCATCAGTTGTCACAGGACCATGTTGGCTGGATGGTTCAATTGTTGGGTGGGTTTGGTTAGGTCACATGTTTTTGCATGGAGGTTATGGCTAGATATGCTAGCCTGATCTCATTAATGCTGAGACGTGAATCCGTCATTTTACAGACGTTCTGTAGAATTACATTACTCCACCTCCCCATGTAAAACTAATCCCATCCACTTAGGAATCAAGACATGCACTAACCCGCAAGTCACGGTGTGGAAATGCAAAATGTGGCTTGGCCCCTGTCTTGCAGAAACCAGCAGGGACGTTCCTGAAAAATACTTCTTCTAGAAGGCCGCGTGTGTGCACCCTAGCATTGCTGCATTCACAGACTTGCAATTTACTCAATAACCCACCCACTTACCATGGCAGATGCTTGCTTTTGAACTTTGCGTTGGTAACATTTGGGATGGTATTGTGAATGCACCTTTTATTCCCAATCTTGGAAGCACCACCTGTTGCCAGTTCACCTGTGTACCTGTAGAAAGATCACAAACAGCTGGTAATTAATAGTTTAGAATTTGCTGACCTTCCTCTTACCTTCAGGAACCTATTCCCAGCTTATTCAGCATTTCATAGCTAAATATAAAGGACGTTCTGCTTAGACATTCGGGACTTCCTGTTTCACAAGTGGGTTGTGTCAAACTCAAAGACGCAACGGCCCACCTAATGGGAAACCTCCATGCTGATGAAGTTGGCTTCTTATTAGAATTTCCCCTTACCCCACAATGTAACTGCTTACACTTAACTGCAATGTGCACTGTTGGAATTCTATGATTTGCTGTTAACGGCTGATACTAGCCTGTTGTACTATCGTTCTGTTGTACCTCTCAGAGATGTTGTAGGACATCCAGGTTGGTGAGTCCTGGTTTCTATTGTTTTCTTGCAGGTCGAATAAAGTTGAATGTTTCCCAAAATATTCACCAAAATTTACATCCTCAAATCTTTTATGGAACGTTTAGTGTTTGGCATAAAATCCAATCAGGGCATGAGATTAGCTAAGGTTAGCATTGCAGCCACTGCAAGATGTAACACTTCAGGACATCCTGTTTCAGAAGTGATTTCAAGAAGCAGTGGTTAGCTTGCAAAGAAAGCACCGACAGTCTTCATGGAAAACCAAATATATAACCTTCTTACACTTTCACATGTTAAAGCGGAATTTCCAGAAAGAAAAACTGGACGTTTGGTTGACAGGCCACTAGCTGCACTTTTCTGGGGTAGTGTTTCTGAACTGAGTAATCATGTTGGTGATGATAGTGATAGGAACTGCTACGATCCCAAATACCACTTGTATGAGCATCTACAGTAGCTAAGCTGGCAGCCCAGACTTTTACTGAATAATGAATTCTGGAAATTGTATATGTGTAGAAACATTGATGGATAGAAACCCGAAAAAGAATTCAAATTCACAAATTCTGTCATACCCATGAGGCTTAGTGAAGCAATGCTATGCCACACAACGTTGCACAAGATGGCATAATTCCCATTTAGCTATTATGTGAATTACAATGATTGACTATAGCAAGTAGAATTTATTTATACTGCACTGCATTTTTTATGGAATTTTACAAAATGTTATTGGAATTCTAGGATTTTCTATTACCAGAAAATGCTGGGCTCTACTTTTGAGCCTAAGTTGTTTTTAGGGCATCCTTGTTAGTGGGACATCCTGGTTTCTACTGTTTTCAAGGTCAAAAATGTTCAATATATTTTTTAAATTTATTCAATATTTTTTTACAGAACGTTTAGTATATTGCATAAAAGCTAATTGGGGCATGAGATAAAATAAGATTTGGCACTGCAACCACAGCAAGATGTTACATTTGATAAAGAAGGTAACTTAGCATAAGTCAGCGGCATCAAAAAAAAATACATCCTTTTTTATACAGAGGAGGATCTGATTCCTCAACTGCCCCTCCCACTTGACCTTTTCTGGTTCCATTAAACTCATCACTTCTTAAACACATGAATTTTAATTCTAATGATCAGTCAAAATAACCACCCACTACAAGATCATTCAAGTTTTCAGGTTTTCCTCTATCAGCCATCCATATCTCTTACCATAATTACAGAACTCCCTTTATTTTTCCACTGACGCACACAAACCCAGGTAAAAAAAAATAAAGTATATAAAATTAAGTACATTTTAACTCAGTAGTACTTTAGTGTACTTAATAGAAGTATATAATGAATTATAAAGTACATTATACTTAATATAATTAAGTATACTAAGCCTATTAAAGTACATTCCTAGCACATTCAATACATGATTATATAAAATTAAGTGTAATTTTAATTTTTAAAAAATTACATTTATTTAATGCACTAGAAATGTACTTTAATATGTACTTCTAAACAAATCAAAGAAGTACATATTTAGTATATGAAAATTATACCTTTAGTTCAGTAATTATGAGTTCAGGGAAGTTTACTCAGCATACTTCAGTGCACCTTTCCCCTGAGGAGGCTCCATTATTAATTTTCCTCAATTAAACGCCTGGTGTTTTGGAAAGCATGGTACTTGTTATAGATTATTATTGTTGCTCCTTTAAACAGTGGATAATGCTAGGTATAGTTAACACTACTGTTCGGTTCTCATGATGACTACTACTAAAGAATAATCATATTGACCATAGGCTTGGGCCATGGGGCCACTACTGGTCATACTGGTTATACTGCATATAGCAATATACCATAATCACAGGTAAGAACCCTATTACACCAAGCTATGTATTTCATTTTCCCTTGTTTGATTATTTCAATTATAATCTATTATAAATCACTTATAACAGGGTTTCTTCTAAGCAGAGAACTCCAACCCTGTTCTGGAACGCCTAATATACAGGACTGTTTTCTTAACCTGGAGCAGAGCCAAGCTGATAAAGCCAGGCACAGAGCGAGCCTCCCACTCCACACAAGGAGCTGTGGAAAAATGATTTTAGCCCAAAGCACACCAGCCCAGCAGGTTAACTTACAGGGCTGTGAAAAAGTATTTGCCCCTTAACAGATTTCTTTTGTTTTCTGATATTTGTCCAACTTAAATGTGTCAGATTATCAAATATATCAGACAAAGATAACCTGAGTAAATACAAAATGCAGTTTTTCAATGATGATATTGTTTATTTAAGAAAAAAAATGCTATCCAAACCAACCTGGCCCTGTGTGAAAAAGTTATTGCACCCTAAACCTAATAACTGGTTGTGCCAGCCCTTGGCGGCAACAACTACAGCTAAGCAATTAATAACTTGTGATGTTCTTTTTCTGAAACGCTGTGTTAGTTTTATTCCAGATGTAACAGGAAGCACACCTTCCAAAAAGTTTAATGAAAGGGTAAGACAGGCCTCTGTGCTCTCTTTGGTCAGCAACGCTTTTCACCTTGAAACTCTCCCATGGATACCATTTTTGCCCAGTCTCTTTCTTATCGTTGAACTGTGAACACTGGCCTAAACTAAAGCAAGTGAGGCCTGCAGTGCTTTAAATATGGCTCTGTGTTCTGTTGTGACTTGACCTATGTGGCTTGCGCTAGTCCCAAAGCCTAGAAATGACTTTGTAACCCTTTCCAGGCCGCTAGATGTTTCTTACCTGTTCCTGAATTTCTTTAGATTGGGTTATAATGTGTTGCTTTTGGAGATCTTTTACCGACTTCATGCTGTCAGACAGGTTCTATTGAAGTGATTTCATCATTGTACAGGTCTGGCAGTAATCACGCCTGGGCATGGCTAGTGAAATTGAACTCAGCTTTCCATAAAACGTTTTTCAGTCATAGCTAGTTCATGGGGTGGCAATTACTTTTTCATATAGGGCGACGATGATTCGAATAGCTTTTATCGTTTGATAAATAAAGTTTGATAAATCATTACTGAAAAACTGCATTTTGTATTTACTCTGGTTATCTTTCTCAGATATACAAATGTGTTTGATAAGCTAGGTGAGGGGCAATTACTTTTTCACAGCACTGTATAAGATAATGCTTTATTGATCCCATAGTGGGAAAATTTGCTAAATCAAACCGTGTATTCTTTAAGCAGCTCAGAAACTTTTATGCATTATGATAATTTATTATAAACATAGATAGATAGATAGATAGATAGATAGATAGATAGATAGATTAAAGGACAGAGTAGAGGAGAGGACAATAATACAATAATAGGATATGTACATAAATAAAAGATAGGAAAAAAATGAAGTACTCTAATAATAATAATAATAATAATAATAATAATAATAATAATAAAAGTACCCCTAATAATAAGCACCCCTATGAGTGGGATGGAAGTAAACTGTTAGAAAGTCTAACGTTATGCAGTGAAAATAAAGTGACTATGTAAAGTATACTGCCTTGAAAGTATCATTACCATGGAGACTGTCTGTACAATAATAAAAGCATAAAGCATAAATATTATGCAGGTGAACAGTGCAGCTGTGTACTCCACATTCACAAGTCATCTAAAACCGTCCAATCAGAAAATCTGATGACAGGGTAATGGTAGCTGTACATGGAAAACAGGGCATAGACAAAGTGGCACTGCTCAGTAATACGAGTATGGGACAGTGTACTGTGTAATGTCCAGCTGGTGCCGACACGGTGAGGAGGAGTTGTACAGTGTGATCGCTGTTGGTACAAACGGTCTCCTGTACTTTTCTTCGCTACAGCGGAGCTGTATGAGTCTGTTGCTGGTCATTTTACACCCACAAATACACTTCCGATGACATTTCTGCACTTGTGTGTGTAGATCTGATCTTCCCCTTAACTCTCAGAACTTCAGGTTTATTGGAGATAAATTTACAGGAAGCTCAGCTTACGCATTCAGGACTTTCTGTTTCACAAGTTCACGAGAATCACACTAAGTTAGTGGTTAACTTGCTAAATAAGCATCTACAGTCTTCATGGAAAAAAACCAAATATGACACCTACTTACAGTTTCACAAGCTAAAGCAGAATTCCACAGATTCTGCAAAAGTGGGCATGACAAACATTTACTGGCTATTAGTTTGTACTTCTTTTCTAAATGAAGGAATTCATTATTTAATCAAAGCTAACTGAGTAATCACACAGTTACACTCCTAGAGTCCAGATCCAGCTAACGGAACTGCTAGGAAGCCACATATCATCTGTACGAGCATCTACAACAGTCTTCATGTATATCGGGGGTTCATGGTGGTTCTATAAGATTTGCATCATGAGTTCTGGGTACGGTATATGTGCAAAAGAACACTGATGAGGAGAAAATAAACGATTCCATTTAAACGTTTTGCAAATGCTATGCAGATTTATGATATTTTGAGAGAAAGAAATAGTAAATGTCATGTTTACATCCACTACAGTTCTGCTAATCAACTTCAAAAGAGTATAACTTTATGAACTTTACAATAAACACATGAGCTAGGCTAAGAACCTCAGGTAGGATGAGCGATGGCCCACCTGTTTAGAAACCTGGTGAAAGGGGAAACTCTAATAAGAAGCCAACTTCTTGAGAAAGCTAAAGTTGACAGAGCTAAAGCTAAAGTTGGCTTCTTATTAGTCATGGTGCCCTGATGACATCCATCTTAGAGTTTCCGCTTTTCACCAAAATATAACAGCTCAAATAAGAAGTCAGCGTCAATGTCGTTCCAACCCGTTTCATGGGAACATAATTGTCCCGGACAGTTCTGGGATATGTATGGGTATAGGTCTATGTGCATGAACACTGATGAATGAAAACAATTCAAATTCACAAACTGTGTCAAACCGATGAGGCTTAGTGAAGCAATGCTGTCCTGCAGAATGTTACACAACAGGACAAATAACACGAAATGCTTGTTTTAACTTTAACGGTTGTTAGATAAAAGACTTCGAAACCGACGTTTGCAGAATTAAGAAACCAGGAACGGTTTATTCACAAACAGGCAATCTCAGCAAGCAACAGTAAACAGTATAACAAAGGGAGAAGCTAAATCGGAGTCAGAGACAGGCGGAAGTCAGAACCAGGTAGTACAAGCAGCGAGGGCAAACAGGTTTACAGAGGAAGACCGAAGGGGAAAACCAAAGTGAGGAAGCACAGGTACAAACCGTAGAGGCCCAGCCAAAGTGATAAAGCGAAAGAGTAGTAGAGGAACGAAGGGAGTCGAAAACCAGAACGGGACAACACGAGAAAGGACCGCTCAGAATTGCTAAACTAAGTTTGGCAAAGCTTCGCAAAGTGCGAGTGTTTGTGTTGGGCTTAAATACAAGAAGTAAGTGATTGCTAACAGCTGTGGCTAAAACTCAGGCGACCTAGAGCGTATCACGGAGTCCGGATGGGGGCGCATAGATATGACGTCATAGAGCGTGGCCCTCTGGGAAGTGGAGTCCCGAAAAGCGTGGAAGCCGGGAAGACGCGGAGGCGTGACAATGTGAATGAATTGACTGTGGCAAATAGAACTCATTTAGATTTAGACTGCATTGCAGTTTCGTTCCATCACCTACTGTACAACATACTATTGGAATTCTATGATTTGCTGGTACCAGCAAATACTAGGCTCTTCTGTTGAGTCTCAGTCCCTCTGAAAGATGGTGTAGGACATCCGGGTTAGTGAATCCTTCTGGCTCCTATTGTTTTTCTAAGTAAAGTTTTGTCAAGTAAAGATCTAGCATTGCAACCACAGCAATATGTTCCATGTAATAAAGAAAATAGCCTTGCATGCCTTTCCCTTCTCGTTTTAAAAGCTTTGAGGAAGTCACGTACATTTGAGGAAGCGTTCACTAATATTACACTTATAATTGCACATTTCCTGGCAGCCTGCAAAGGCTTTGGATCTATGACCGTGGAGACATTGGTAGAATAGTCCTTGAAAGCCAAACATACATATGTGTTATGCTCATGCGTAAAGCCCTCCACTTGGCAGGTGATCCTACCCACCCACTACACAGCATTTTCAATCTGCCATTAGGAAGGAGACTGCAGAGTCTAGGACCAGCAGACTGAGGGACAGCTCCATCCAGCCGGCTGTCAGGATGCTGAACTCTCTCCCTGCTCTGCCTGCCCTTGACCTTTTGCCCACAGCACACATGCACACACTAAGCACCCCCTGTAACCCCGCCCCCACCCCAACTTAAAACTGAACTGTGTCTTTTTCTAGAACTGCTCTGCACTCATCACTTAAAACAGCCTGGACGCTTTTCAATTAGCACTGCTGTTATACTGGCCCTGTCATACCACCTTAACCCAACATCTTAATCCTGCTAGTGTCACTTTATCGTCCTCAGTGTCTTCAGTGTCCTACTGTCTCATCATGTTTATCTCAGGGCGCTTACTTGTTGTTTAAACATGTTTTCAATGATAACAGTTTAATATATATTTAATATACACTTGTTCTTGTTCTAGTAATAATCTATTTATCGTTAAATGTTACGTACTGCAACTTGGGTCAGAGAGTAACGCAATTTCAATCCTCTGTCTGTCAATAAGTTATTGACAATAAAACGACTTGACTTGCCATATGCGTTATCCCTTACGCTATATGCTACCTACATAATAGCTGGTAGACGCCTTTATTGTAACCCATATTCACTAGTTAACTCAATATATGGCTTCTTGAGCTTATGCTGGTCTGATCTGATCTTTTGTGGCCTAATGGAGGTTTAAGCACGTTTAAGGTGCTCAAGGTGAAAAAGAAAACATCCCCATGCTTGTCTTACAGCTTAAAAAGGAAAACTGTCCATTCACTCAAACATTCATTCATCTTCTAAGCTGCTTATCCTTCTAGGTTGCCAGGGGGTGCTGGAGCCTGGTGTAGCTCAGCAGATAACACCACTACCTGGAGCCAATACCATATGTGGGAGACTGGGGTTTAAATCCCAGTCTGAGTGACTACGCTGTGCTACATCAGTAAGAGTTCCTGGGCAAGACTCCTAATGCTACATTGACTTGCCTGTAATATGATTAACCTTGTAAGTCGCTCTGGATAAGAGCATCAGCGAAATGCTGTGAATGTATACCAGTGCTCTCTGGGTTGAAGGTGGATAAACTGTTAATTGGTCAAAGTGTTTTGCATAATTAATTAAGCAATGGTGCACTATACCAGCTTGTGGTATCTTTTACTGTGGTGGTGATAGGAACCAGGGGTCAGTGTTTATGTGTCATCCAAAATGACCAGTACCTACACAATAAACAGTCATTTTATTTGCTGTGCTATCGAGATTTCATGCTGTGTCTTGGATGTTAATACGCTGGCCCATCCCAGCTAAAAGTGAAAAAATGAATGTATAAAAACAGAAGTTATTGTATTTCTTAAAATCTTGCTGCATGTATATACAAGGCCTTAAAAATCTGATGTAGGCCAAAAATTTTGGAATTGTGTTTGTAGTTTAGAGTTTGCTGACCTGCATCTTACTTCTTAGAACTTCAGGCTTATATTAGCTTAATTCAGAGGAGGTTCAGATTGGACATCCAGGAACATTGATTAGCTACCTAGAGTCTTAATGCAAAACAAACCAAATATGACACACACTTAGGGTCTCACGTTAAAGCGAACATGGCATGAAAGATTTAGTTACTTGTTGTTGACAGACTACAAGCTGCATTTTATAATTTCCTAATTATTTGATTAATCAAAGCTATAATGAGCTGATTAACCATGTTACAGCCCTAGAATCGAAATAGCAGAGAGCTAACATTACTGCTAGGAAGTCAAATATCACCTGCATTAGCATCTACAACAGTGGTTGAGCTGTCAATCAGGCTATCTTTATGGATGTTGATGTGCTTTTGAGATATGAACCCCGTCCCAACAACCACCATATGCTGTGTTTTGGATGTTGGTTATGCTGGCCCATGCCGAATAGCCAGCTAAATGTGAAAAATTATTGGCTAAAATAGAAGTTATGTGGCATTTGTATTTGTGGTTTGGGCCGCCTGTATATACAATTCCTCAAACATATGATTTAGGCCAAAATGCTTATTTCGAAAGTCATGTGTACATCCACTACAGTTACGCTAAATACAGTTGGGCTAGCATGGTAAGAATCTGCTTCACCATCGCGAGATGATAAAACTGTTTTTGGAACTGTGTCAGTAGCTCAGAATTTCCTGACCTACATCCGACCTCTCAGAACTTCAGGCTAATTTTAGCTAAATTCAAAGAAAATTCAGCTTACATATTCAGGAAGTCCTGTTTCTCAAGATAAAGAAAAACAGCCGTTACCATGCTAAGCCGGTGTGGCCCTTCACAGCACCATGGAATCGGGTTCATTCTGCAAAAGAGTTGCACAACACTCTTCACACACACAGGCAGAATGAGACAGCAGCTATCGCCCCGCAGATCCACCTCGCACATCAGCGTGCAGAAGAAGAAAAAGAGAGAGTACATTGCATACAAAGCGTTCACACACATAGCAGTCAGCAGTAGACCAGCGGTAATCGCCCCGCAGATATGCCTGCCCATTAAAACCACTATGCTTTCAGCTCTGTGCGCTCCGGTTACAGCATACCTCAAATTACAGCAGGCACGTTTATAATTTGAACAATCTACAATAAATGACCATCAGCTTTCATGTGCTGTGTAGCTAGCATGGCTAGCTTTCTGTATTAATTCAATATCACCACAGAACATCACAAACATGGACCAAACACATTAAACAGAACACTGCTCAGGTTTCATTTAGGTGAGGCCAATCGTTCATCAATCATAAAATCATTTTTTCCAGAACATTTTGAGGAATTTGTCTTCCGCGTTAACCTATCCGTGAAGTGAAACACCCACATATACATACATACATACATACACTACTGGGCAGTGAGCAAGCCCGGGAAGCAGTATGGCTTTAGGTACCTTGTCAGGGACACTTCAGTTGTTACTATCCATTCAGGGAATCAAACCGATGACCCTCCGAGCACAAGGCTGACTCCCTAACCTCCAGCCGTAAGCCCTAAGACGAGCAATGGCCCACCTAATTAGAAACCGCCATGACGGCTCAATGACGTCCACCTTGACAAAGCTGAAGTCAGCTTCTTGTTTTAATTTCCTGATCCATCTTACATGATGCAGGATTGTAGCTGGTCAAATAAGAAGCCAACTTCAACCTCTTTCCATCTTGCTTTTGGGGAATGAAAACGCACCAGACATTTCTGGGAGTACATTGTGTGAAGGACAATCCATTCCAGTGACCGGCCACCCTTGACAACTGATAAGAGTATTGGTATTGTGACGTGCTGGCCACTTTGCAGAGTATAGGCCTTTGTGTAAATGTAACAATTCACTGTTGTGTATATGCTGTAAACCAAGCAGTGGGAAAAGATAGAACGTAATCATGTGACTTGCCATTTGATACGTTACTGTTTTATCGAAAGACTCTTTTGGGTATCATTTGGGTGTTTTGGGGTTTGTTTAGAGTATTTTTCATCCAAGGGTTTTTTGGGCACATTGTTTTAGTAGCAAAAGGTTTATGGGAAACATCCAAGCCAGGCGTATTCATACCGATGCACTATGGTAATCCAGGTCTAGAAAGTAGACATCCTCCCCAGAACTTTTCAAGAAAGTGGGTGGGGGTTATTTGTTGGACCTAGATTACCCACCTCTATGCCTGGTTCCCATAACGTTGACGAATTCTCTAGAATGTATTTCACGTCAAACAACTTTGTTAACATCTTAGCAATGTAATTACTCAGCTGACAAACAATGTTTCTACAAAAATCAGCGCATTTGATTTGATGTGCTCTTGAGATTTGAACGCTGCCCATATGCTGTGTTTTGGATATTGGTTGCATCAACAAGATGGTGCTCTTGGTCTCATGTTCTAAACCAGGTTGATCACCACCTCATTATTAAGGCCGTTTAACACCAGTCCTTTTTCTGGACCCAGATCTGCTTGCTCTGCGAGTACAGTATATTTGATCAAGTGTGAAAGCTATTCTCAAGCCCATGAGCGCTCCAGCGCGCCCATCTTTGGTCCTTCCAAAATCAGTGATCTGGGGCTCAAATCTAGTGAACTCTGGTTCAGTCTGCTGCAGATGTGGAATTTCTAGGTGCTACGTGTGGGACTGCAGGATTGGCTCATTTTGTAATGCTACTGCTTTGACTTACTGCATCACTTCTCTTTCCAAGTTTCATGATGGTACGGAAAGGCTTGTTGTGGCCAGAAGAGGAAAAGGAACGCCTCATAGACATGTGGCGCAAAGAAGGCCTTCAAGTGCATATGGCCTGGCCTGCATGACTAACCATCTTCTCATATATTGAGAACGTGAAATTCGAGCATCCCAAGCACAAGCCCTGTTCTGAGCCGCTTGAGTGTTTGTAGAGGACGTAGCTTTGTGTGACCATTTTTGAATCTACGCGGCAGGAAAGTAAATTTATGGAATTGCGCTATAGATCCATGATTCGGATGGGAATGCTTGTGAAAGCAAGTCAGCGATAATGACCCCCTTCCCCAAAAACGAGCCCAGAATCAGTCCTGGGTGTGGATTCGAAAATTGGGGACAAGTGCCATGTGGTATAATGCCATTCCCAATCACACTTCACCCCTTGCCGCTAACACTTAGCCCCACCCCTCTGTTTTATGTGTTCACACACAGGAGTAGGGTTGTCCCGATAGTTGTTGAGATGGAGGGGTAGTGTAAGGGTCCGGGCTGTACCGCCAGCAGAGGGCGGCCGCGGCGGCGCCGTTCTGGGGGAACTACAGCCCGGAACTCCAAACTCCAGAATGATCCGGGCTGATCAAGCCAACAAGCGGCACCTGGGGCGGCAGCCATATAAGCCCCCACCACACAAACACCTCTGCTGCACCTTTGTAGAGAGGTAGCCTGTACGGTACACCAGAAAGCTAAGCAAAAGAAAAGAAAAGAGAAAGCTAAGCTAAAGAAAAGAAAAGAGAAAGCTAAGCTAAAGAAAAGAAAAGAAAAGAGAAAGCTAAGCTAAAGAAAAGAAAAGAAAAGAAAAGAGAAAGCTAAGCTAAAGAAAAGAAAAGAGAAAGCTAAGCTAAAGAAAAGAAAAGAGAAAGCTAAGCTAAAGAAAAGAAAAGAGAAAGCTAAGCTAAAGAAAAGAAAAGAAAAGAGAAAGCTAAGCTAAAGAAAAGAAAAGAGAAAAGCAACAAGTGTTTAAAATAATCAACTACAAAGAGTAGAGAACGTGGGTCACTCTCCACACAAATATCCACAAGTCCCCTTTCTGTTAAACCCTCTTCTCTTTATTTGTGTTTTTTATCAACTTCTCCTTTTATTTGAGAACGCAGTCCTGGCGTCTCCTTTGTTTGTTTTTCCCGCCATTTCTCCCTCTCCCTCACAAAACCCCTCCTGACTTCCGCATAGCGCATAGCGCAGTGGTAGCACGTGGGGTTCTCACTACAAAGGTCGGGGGTTCGATTCCCGCCTAAACCAAAATTCAAAAACATGTTCCCGAAAACACTTCACACAGTTTCATGTGCATCCACATCCAGGAAGTCCGTAATTTAACATGCTTGCAATTTAACATTTACATCGCCCAAACGGATTCCTGCCCTGCACTGGGGTCCACACCCCCAACAGTGCCGTGACAGGTAGGGCGAAGTATTAGACCTACATGGCCCTTCAAACGGGGATTTTTGAGAGGCACACTGCCAGAATGCCCTGTGAATCATTGGCAAGATGACGGCACAAGCGACCAAAGAGACCCATAAATGTTTTCTCTGTTAAGAAGCCGCTGTACTGTCAGATGACCACTGTAAAAGCGCTCTATGGTCATTTTCGTCATAACATTTATAAATCGCTGGTAATACCCTGATGTCTCGGTCGCGATAATAAATAATTGTCATCCCCTCTTTAAAGGCCTATGATGCCATAAATGTATAAAAGCAGTGAGGAGCTGAACTGTACCCTCCTCTGCCACCCCTGCAGACTGGCTGGGTCGCGTATAGAGCACCGCTAGTAGCCTGTTCATCATATAAAAGTCATATGTGACTCGTTAGATTGATTGATGCGTAGGCTGGCAGTCGCAAATAGATGCCTACAGCCCAAATAAGTGAGATCACCACAGCTGGAGGCGGCACATTGGACATGGCCAGAAAAACGCCTCATCTGTTTTACATAAAGGTCGCTGATGACAACTGAAGTTTCCGGTTCTGGAAGTTATGGCCCATTTCATAGGGAAAAGATTTCAACCACCATGCCTAGTAACTCAGTTTCAAGGGAGAGGGTTACTCGTAAACTGAATACTGAAGAATTATGCCTTGTCACATGACTTTAACCCAACTTTCTGAGCAATACATTTCAATGCTGTGGGCATTAAAAGGTAATCACCACGTACCTGTTTGCTGGAATTGCAGACAGTTCTATGAGGCATTGATAAGTCCCATCTCTGACAATAGGTGTTTACCGGTGACTTCACACCATTCCACTACTCCAGTGTTTCTCCACCCTGCTCCTGGAGGCACCCTGCCCTGCACATTCAATCAATATCACTCAATTAATACAAACCGGATTCCAAAAAAGTTGGGACACTAAACAAATTGTGAATAAAAACTGAATGCAATGATGTGGAGGTGCCAACATCTAATATTTTATTCAGAATAGAACACAAATCACAGATCAAAAGTTTAAACTGAGAGAATGTATCATTTTAAGGGAAAAATATGTTGTTTCAAAATTTCATGGCGTCAACAAATCCCAAAAAAGTTGGGACAAGGCCATTTTACCATGGTGTGGCATCCCCCCTTCTTACAACACTCAACAGACGTCTGGGGACAGAGGAGACCAGTTTCTCAAGTTTAGAAATAGGAATGCTCTCCCATTCATGTCTAATACAGGCCTCTAACTGTTCAATCGTCTTGGGCCTTCTTTGTCGCACCTTCTTCTTTATAATGGGCCAAATGTTCTCTATAGGTGAAAGATCTGGACTGCAGGCTGGCCATTTCAGTCCCCGGATCCTTCTCCTACGTATCCATGATGTTGTGATTGCTGAAGAATGTGGTCTGGCATTATCTTGTTGAAAAATGCAGGGTCTTCCCTGAAAGAGATGACGTCTAGATGGGAGCATATGTTGTTCTAGAACCTGAACATAGTTCTCTGCATTAATGGTGCCTTTCCAGACATGCAAGCTGCCCATGCCACAAGCACTCATGCAACCCCATACCATCAGTGATGCAGGCTTCTGAACGGAGGGTTGATAACAACTTGAGTTATCCTTGTCCTCTCTGGTCCGGATGACATGGCGTCCCAGTGTTCCATAAAGAACTTCAAATCGTGACTCATCTCAAATCGTGCCACACTCCATTTTAAAAGACCCCTGGCCCAGTGCAAACGTCTGAGCTTGTGGAGCTTGCTTAGAAATGGCTTCCTCTTTGCACTGTAGAGTTTCAGCTGGCAGCGGCGGATGGCACGGTGGATTGTGTTCACTGACGATGCTTTCTGGAAGTATTCCTGAGCCCATTCTGTTATTTCCTTGACAGTGGCATTCCTGTTTGAGGTGCAGTGACGTTTAAGGCCCCGGAGATCACGAGCATCCAGTAGAGTTTTATGGCCTTGACCCTTACGCACAGCGATTGTTCCAGATTCTCTGAATCTTTTGATGATGTTATGCACGGTTGATGATGATAACTTAAAAGTCTTTGCTATTTTACGCTGGGTAACACCATTCTGGTATTGCTGCACTATCTTTCTGCGCAACAATGGTGGAATTGGTGATCCTCTTACCATCTTGGCTTCAGAGAGACACTGACACTCTGAGAAGCTCTTTTTATACCCAACCATGTTGTCAATTGACCTAATTAGTGTTAATTGGTCTTCCAGCTGTTCGTTATATGCTCAATTTCCTTTTTCCATCCACTTATTGCTACTTGTCCCAACTTTTTTGGGATTTGTTGACGCCATGAAATTTTGAAACAACAAATTTTCCCCTTAAAATGATACATTCTCTCAGTTTAAACTTTTGATCTGTGATTTGTGTTTTATTCTGAATAAAATATTAGATGTTGGCACCTCCACATCATTGCATTCAGTTTTTATTATTTGTTTAGTGTCCCAACTTTTTTGGAATCCGGTTTGTATTAATTTGTATAGTTATTTTTACAACTAACGTTGTCTCAAAGCAGCTTCACAGAAAAGCAGTTTATATAAAAGAAAAGAAAACAAGGAGTCCAGATAAGGACATAGGGAAGGGAAATCCGGGTCCAAGCGTCTCCCCCGTGAGCAAGCCAGAGGCAACTCCCTTAGAGTAAGGAGGAAACCTCAGGAGGAACCCATCCTCCTCAGGTCGACCCCGGTTGAGTAGAGAAAGCCAGAGCTAGCAGGAAAAGGTTGGAACATCAATTAGATACGTTCTGATTAATCCAGGAAGCAGTAACTGCACAATTGGAGCCAACCCATATGTTCTCTGTTAGACTGAGAGATGGAGTTTATCAGTGTCAGATGCTGGCAGCTCTATTGTGGTCATTGTAGTCGTTGTAGTCACGCCGGCTGACGAGCAGAGGACAGGAGACCCACGTTGGAGACCATGCTGTGGTGACTCTAGCAGCTCCGGTGATTCCATTGTGATCACTCAGGAGAAACGTCGCTCCTGGGGCTCAATAAAGAGGGGAAAAGAGAGAGTGGAGAGAGAGCGAGAGAGAAAAGTATTGAGAGACTCAGTAGGAGGATGGAAAGGTAGACACTGTGAGAGTTAGTGCTTGTAATCCTGAGAATCCTGGAGAACATTCCTCAGTGTTATCCCTCAGGATGGATCAGCTCATGGAGAAGACAGATGAGAAGGCAGGAGAGATGAGAGGGCTTTCCCTGGTCCCAGCACACCTGACCCAACCAGTCAGCTCATTAGCCGCTTTCAGAGTTGCAGGGGGCGGGGCGTTTCCAAGCATGGAGGGCGAGGTGAGACTCCAGGATCAGGGTTGGGAAACCCAGCGCTACTGCACACTCTGAAGCATCTCTGGAATATCTCCATACAACGTGGAAAACGCGAGGAACCAGGGCAAAGCAAAAGAGGACCAACCAGCGGTGCCTAAATTAAACTATGCGTAGATGCGCCACCTGATTGGTTGGGCCGTCTGCGACGGTGTCGTGACGTCACACGCTCGGAGGCTCGGTAAACTTGAATGAGAGGAGCCGCAGTTGAGCCTCTCAGAAACAACTTGGGAGGATGTAGCTTGAGGCACTGCTGTACAGGCTGAGCGCACACGAGCTGTTCGGAAGCGCAGCCCTCTGTGAGAGCCCTGTGGGGGACGTGGCGGAAGTCTAAAGCCGGACACCTGTGCTGCTGCTGCAGTGGGTCTGAGGATTACACCCATAATTTAGCGGACGGTAACGGTGAGTTTCGTGCCTCTTCTCCTTTCTCGGGACGGGGGGGATGCTGCCAGTTGGTCCAACAGTCAGGTTCCTGTATCATCTCCAGCTATTTGATGATCAGACTGGCGAACTCTATGAGCAGTTCATGCAGCACAGTGGAGAATGCCCGTGATGCTAGATGTTAGTCATGTTCAGGAGAGTGATGAACTGAGCTGCATACGCTTCTAAAATGACTGGGAAACAGAGGTGCTAATAGCATTAGCATCCATTTATTACTAAGGTTTAATCAAGAAGACACAAATGAATATTAAAACACTGGATTGATTAATGAATTAGTAAAAGAAAAAGACAGGAGAAGAGAAAAAGTCAATGTAAATAGGCAACTACAGTGTTATATGGATTCTCATTCCCAGAATTCCACAAACAAAAACCAAAAATAGTTATTGCTGAATAGTTAGTGACTGTTGTTACTATTATAGGTAGAAATAGCAAAAAGTGGGAAGCGAGTCCAAGCCTTCGAATGCTGACGTAGACAGAAAGGACACTGCAGTGATTCATCCCTAAGGCTGTGGTAAATGCTTTGCAGTTATTATAGAGCTATAATGTTATAATGTGTTATAATATTGTTAGGGAATTAAAGAGATGGGTGATATGGCAGTACTTCTAGGATGTTCATAGGATATATGATGATAATGTTTATAATAATAATTAATTTTTTCAGACCCCTGAGCAGTTGGTACAGAGAAAAAAGGGCTAGATTTAAAAAAAAAAAATGTGTATATATATATATATATCATATAAAAATGCCAACACAATTATTTTTATGCAGTATTTCTGCATCACACTGCATCACACATCACAGTTGTGTCTATAAGTACTGCCAATATACACCAAAACTGTTCAATAATGATGCATATAGTGATATTGGACAGCCCTACTGGGTCATTGTTGTTGTTGTTGTTGTTGTTGTTGTTGTTTGGTAATTTGTTTATTTAGATAAGGAATTGAATCATTTAATCAAGTGTACAGCAAAGAACATCAACACAGCAGCCACATAACTTCAGATTCATTAAGCATAGTAACTGTATTGGTTCAATAAAGGGCAGTGTGGTGCAGATGAGTTAAGTCCCATGGAGAAGCTGCTTCATAAACTAGAAAGTACTGATTTTCTGTCGCCTTCAAATGTTGTTTGCACACACTTAAGTCCCACCCACACTGTGGTGGGCACGGTTGGTTAAGAGGGGAAATCCAAATGCCAATGAGTTTCTGAGGACTCACTATGCCAGCAGTTACCAATCTTATATATTATCATTCTAATGAAACCTGATCACATGGTCACTTCCTAGAGGACTGTCCAGCTGATTAATCATGTAGAATCAGGAGTTTTCTGCATGTCTGCAAAGAAAACCAGCACCCACACCGGCCCCTTGTGGATAGGACTGGTCAGCACTGGGCTATGATTTAGGTCTGGGTCCAGGAGATGGTATGCATTACTGCCCAGCCCTGTTGCTCAAGTGTGGAGTTAGCTTGTGGTGCCACACACATGACCTCTAGTGGACAAATGTAGAACAGCAAGTGGATGCACATATTTACATGTTGGCCATCAGGGTGAAATCCCAAGTAGGCTTGATTCCACTCCAGCTCATCCCGAGTCTGTTGGCTCACGTTATGGATTTTCTTACAGAAGAATAAAAAGCCAGTTCAGCTTTTCAGTGTCATGAGTTACTTTTTAAAATGACAAACTTCCGGAATCTAAATTGGACCCTAAATATGGAGTTCAGCTACTTTCAGAACGCCTGAATTTGACATTTTGGGTAAAAATACAACACCAAGAAATAATATCTGAGTGTATATAATATCGTAAATGTAAAACAACTACTCGCCTATTAAATCAACCCAAGAAGTTTATTTACTGGACGATTTGTGCAGTAAATGACTGTACAAGTTCTGCATCTTGACCCTGTTTTCCCAAAAGGGACCAATCCTATTCTCTACAAACGTTTTAATCCTGGAATAAGATGAGATTACCGATGTGCTATGACTCTCGAATGTTACTTATTTCACTAAAAAACACAAATGAATATTAAAACCCTGGATTAATCAATTAATAAGTAAAAAAATCTCATTCCCAAACTGCCACAAAATTCCACAGAATTCCACAAACAAAAATTGAATATAGTTACTGACTATAGTCGCTATTATAGCATCGTTGTCCAAAGAAAAACATGTAACTCCATTTGTCTTGATTTTTACTTTTATGCCTCATTTTATTACATGAGCTGCTGTTTATACTGTGTGGGAATTTCATGAAGAATTGACCAACACAAATGGCCCAAAACTGCTTGGTAATAAGTCTGGTTCCATTGACCTCCATTCAAATTAAAAGAGGTTTTTGGGCTCTCCTGTAAAGTTGCCATTTTGGAGATACCTGTTTTTCTTTGGACAGCGACGATTATGTACAATAATAATTAAAAGTGGGAAGCGAGTCCAAGCCTTCAAATACTGACACAGATAGAAAGATCATTACAGTGATTCATCGTTTAGACTGTTGTAAATACTTTACAGTTATTATAGAGCTATAATGTTATAATATATCATAATATCATTATGGAATTACAGAGGTGGGTGATATGACGATACTTCTAGAAGTGTTTATGGTACACTATGTCACATTATTTATTTTTTCAAACATGTGATCAGTTGGAACAGAGAAAAAAGAGCTACGTTAAAAAATAGTATCACAATGATGAATAGTAAACACAATGAAGTTTATGCAGTATTTGTAATTCCTACAAACTTTTTATTCCTGGAATATGAAGGGCTTAGCAATGTGCTATGACTCCCGAATGTCACTTATTTCAGTAAGAAGACACTGAAAAAAACCCACACTGGATTGATCAAGTTATCAGTAAAAGATGATTGTGGTTTATATGGCTTCTTATTCCTAGAATTCCATAAAATTCCACAGAATTCCGCAAACAAAGAATGGGTAGAATAACAAAAAGTGGGAGGTGAGTCCAAGCCTTCAAATACTGACGTTGTAGGGATTTCATATATAGGCTGTTGTAAATACTTTACAGTTATTATAGAGCTATAATGTTATAATCTCAGTCGTTCCCTGAACCTACAGTAACGACTGAGGTGCCCTTGAGCAAGGCACCTAACCCCCAACTGCTCCCCGGGCGTCGTGGATAGGGCTCCGGGTAAGTATGCTCACTGCCCCCTAGAGTGTGTGTTTACTAGTGAGTGTGTATGTGGGTGTTTCACTTCACGGGTGGGTTAAATGTGGAAACTAAATTTCCCCACTGTGGGATAAATCTTAAAATCTTAATACATCATAATATCATTATGGAATTATAGAGGTGAGTGATGTCTTGTTGTCTCAGCAGTTATAACGCATAGCACACGCTGAAATTTTGACTTGAATTTCTGGCATTTAAAAATGTAAACATGATGTACCTAGACAGGCCCAAGCGATCAAATCGATCACACTGATTATGTAACAGTAACTTCTGCAACTTCTGTTTCATCTCTATACCAGGTCTGGCAGACACAAGATTTCTCCACACACCGCCATGCATCTTGACAACGTGACAGAGATGCCTCCCTTTCACAACTCGTCTGCCAGTAACTGGTCTTCGGAAGACTACTATGATGACTACGACGATGACGAAATGCATGCCGAGCTCAAAACGTCCCTCAATGTCATGTCCCTTATAGTCTACTGCCTGGCCTTTGTGCTCGGGGTTGTTGGGAACGGCGTCGTGATCTGGGTGTCCGGATTCAGGATGAAGAAGACGGTGAACACCGTCTGGTTCCTCAACCTCGCCGTGGCAGACTTCCTGTTCACTGCCTTCCTGCCTCTCAGCGTGGCCTACACCGCCATGGGCTTCCACTGGCCATTTGGCCGCTTCATGTGCAAATTCAACAGCACCCTCAGCTTCCTCAACATGTTCGCTAGCGTGTACATCCTGGTGGTGATCAGCGTGGACCGTTGCATATCTGTGGTGCGTCCCATCTGGGCACAGAACCATCGGAGTGTTGGTAGAGCATCGGTGCTGAGCTTTGGTGTCTGGGTTTTTGCTTTGATGTTGAGCTCCCCCTACTTCGTCTTCAGGGACACGGCGCCGGAACACGACAACGAGAAAGTGATCAACTGCTTCAACAACTTTGCCTTCTCTGACGATTACGAGACGGAGGAGGTGGTGGAGCTCCGGCTTCTACGGCACCGCGCTGTGATCATCACGCGCTTCCTGCTGGGCTTCGTGGTACCCTTTTCCATCATCGTCTCCTGCTATGCCGTAATCATCCACCGGCTCAAAAGAAACCGTTCCATGTCTGGCCGCACCGGGCGCCCATTTAAGATCATCGCCGCCGTGATCACCGCCTTCTTCCTGTGCTGGGCTCCCTACCACATCCTGGTGCTGATCGAGATGGCTAACCACATGGCACATGAATACAGCCACACCCTGCAGCATGTCACCACCATCGGCATTCCCATAGCCACCAGTTTGGCCTTCCTCAACAGTTGCCTGAACCCACTCCTGTATGTGTTTATCGGTCAGGATTTCAAAGACAAGGTGCGCAAGTCTGTGCTGAAGGTTCTAGAGACGGCTTTCACCGAGGAGGTGTCTCGCACCAACACCTTCACCAGCTCCATGATCATCAGCCGTGGCAAGGAGCAAGCCAGCAAATCTTTATCCGACATGGAGGTGTAAAGGAGAAATAACAAAGGTGACTCTTCTAGACAAGAGCATACTCCAGGACTTCCTGGGCGTGCCGTGCCTTTTACCAAACAACGAGGTAGAGACTTATTTTGGCTTTGGCCCAAAGACATTGCTTGGTGACTGAAGTTACTGCAGATGAAGACGTGGCTGGAAAATTAAGAAACAAGACTGGATCCTCAAATCGGGGCGTGAGAGGTACAGCATATCTCATTCTCAGCAACCAGCTGACATATGAAGGATGTATAAAGGACAGGGCACTGGGGACTGAGCTGGAACGTGGCACTGGTGGTTGCAAATTTCCAAAGTATAGGTTGTACACAACTGATGACATGACAACCCATGTGGTATAAAGCAGTGACAGTGGTCAGAAACATAACACAGGTTGAGAAGGGTTTTCATTTCTTCTTGGTACGTACATGTATGCTACATGCAACTTCCCAATCTGCCACACTCCAAGTATAATTAGCCAAACTTCCCAATCTTCCGATTTTCAATTGTGAATGAAAGTGCAGTCTCTATGAAAAATCAAATAACATTTTTTAATCATTTGAATTTCTGTATTTTTTTGTTACTTGTCACGCTTCAATTATCGCATGTACAGGGGTTGGACAATGAAACTGAAACACCTGTCATTTTAGTGTGGGAGGTCTCATGGCTAAATTGGACCAGCCTGGTGGCCAATCTTCATTAATTGCACATTGCACCAGTAGCCACTAGTAGCCATTGGCCACTATCCTGCAAGAAGAATGGCTTAAAATCCCTCTGACCACTGTGCAGGACTTGTATATGTCATTCCCAAGACCAACTGACGCTGTATTGGCTGCAAAAGGAGGCGCTACACCATACTAATAAATGATTGTGGTCTAAAACCAGGTGTTTCAGTTTCATTGTCCAACCCCTGTAACTGAATTAATGCCAGTTAAAATTGTTCCTCATACTAAAATGAACTGTGGAAATTTATTGCTGGAAAATAATCGATATATACATATATATTTTACTCTGAATTTCTGACTTCTGGAAGTCGTTCATGCTTAAAAACGAAAACTGTCTAACACAAATTAAGTATGTATTTAGTTCCCCTAAAAACTGTTGCCTTGACGTCACTTTGCCTGACCAAGACCTGCCTACTTCAATAGTTTGACAAAGGCTGTTTGACTGACGTGCATCCCAACCTTGGATAGCCAATCAAGAGTATAGAATTGACATGACCCCAGTGGTTATGGCCAACTTAGGGCCAAACAGATGTCAGACTCGCCTTCTGCATGTGAGTGGAGCATCTGAGATTTGTAGTTATACAAGGTTTGGTATTAAATACATCATTATTTCATTGAACTGTTGTTGTTTACAATGTACAAGCACAACAGCTGCCAATCATTCCATCAGTTGAATACTTGGAAGAGTTTAAAGGTTCAACCAACTGTTTAAAATGACCAATTTAAACCAATCTGAATGTTTTTCCTTGAACCTTTACCTTGTATGGAGGTTCTTCAAACTTGAAAACGTCCTTCACACTCACAATTCTCATTTACACAAATTACTTTTCTCTTTTTTAAGGAACCAAAAGTGGTTTATCAGTGGCATCCCGTAAAGACACCTTTTGGGAAGCTCTTTTTTCTTTTTCTAGTGGTAGAAATATCTTTGTTAAATTGAATGAAAAAATTATTATTAGGCTGGGCTTAAAAGGGATGTATGTATTAAGACTTAACAGATATTTTGTTCTTTGGAGAGATGTACAAACTTCCAATGGAAAAAAAACTAACTGAGCAGATATCTGAAGAACTTTTTATGAACCCCCAAATGTCAAGATTCTGTACCAGTTATTTTGTTCCTAGAGCTGTACATCCAAGAACATTTGCATTTATGCCATTTAGCTGATGCTTTTATCCAGAACGACTTACAAGGTCACTAATTGTACTGGTAGGCCAATGTGGTGTTAGGAGTCTTGCCCAAGGACTCTTATAGGTGTAGCACAGCATGGTCACCCATACCGGGTATCGAACCCCAATCTCCCACATGGTGTGGGAACTCAATGACAAGTGGTGTTAGCCGTTGCGCCACACCAACCACCAAGAACCAGTTCAAAACCATTCTCTTCCTCAGTGTAGCAGTGATGGTTCCTACTATAAGCCAGTGTTTGGTAGAAAACTGTGTTTTTTCTAGAACCTTTCTAAGCTTTTAAAAGTATGACCCTCTAAAGAAGCATCCATTCCCACTTACACAAAGGTTATTACCAACCACAGCCATGTTTGTAAAAGACATGTGTGGAAGTGAAGAGCTTTCTAAAAGTTTATGGAACCTTCCAACAATTTCATTTTGAAACATTATATACCCCAAACTTTACGTTATGTGGAGAGCCTTGTGAAGAATCTCCACATTATTTAAGGGTCTTGTACCAAACAAAGTTTCCTAAAACTGTACATCCAAGAACCACATATGAGCCTTTAGACTGGAGCAGTGATACTGACAGGAAACTACATGCAACTGTTAAACCAGAGCTGTATTATTTGTCTTGTGTGTAATGGGCCGTATAGGTTTTATTACTCCAGATTGTATTATAGACAGTATAGTGAGGTATGTTATATACACTCATCATCTAGAACAAATAGTTGAACCAATAGTTGTACTCAGAAGGAATCAACCGACAGGAATGAAGCTTGGTGTGTAGGTTTGGCATTGTGAGACAGGCAAATGATTCAAGTTTCACACTCTTTTGGCCATGTGGCGTAAGCAAGGACGGGCCTCATCACTGACTCGACAATTATGACATAGTGCCAGCACCAAGCTGCATGGGATGGATTATCACAGGACACCATTAGGAACCTCTACAACTCCATGCCGAGACGTCAGGCATGTTGGGTTAGCAAACATGCAGCCTGACTACATACTGAGACACTACTTCTGCAGGTGTAGCTCCATAAATATTGTCCATATCAATCTAAATGCATCATCATTTATTGTTCCTGGTAACCTTTATCTTCCTTCCCAACAGCACTGCAATTCCACACTTCCTTCTGGGTGCAGCTCTTCTTCTGATGATGAGTTTATAATGTAGTATATTCAATTGGCTGTGGGGTGCCTTCTGTTGGACAGTATGATGAAGACGTAGCACTTGATGTGCACAATCTTGTGTAGTACCACGCATCTCAGAGCAAAGCCGAATATTGCCTGCCTGTCTTGCCAGTCTAATATTTTAAAAATATTTTTAAACAACGGTTTTCATTACTACGTTTGTAAATGTCTTCTTGTGTGTGTTTTTAATGCACTTTGCTAATGTAAGTTTACTAACAACATTAAATGAATTAAACTGCTTATGCTGCATTATCTTTTCACTTATGGTTCACCATAGGTTACGTTAGAAAGTGACATTAAGAAGTCATTTTCATGTTATTCTGTTTGAGATTAGTGAAAATGCCTCATGCCTGGCCGAGATACTTCCTGAAGCTGGAACAAAGCACATCACAATGCAGGTACTGCATTCATTTGGAAGCCTAGAGAAAACTATACTGGTTTATCCTTTCAGTTTAAGGTAGCAATACACAAGATATACTTTACATTATGTGAACATCCAGCTGTCCCACCTGCAGTATATACACATATGAACTTGAGTGACATCCCATATCCATAGGGTTTAATATGATGTCATCCCACCTACAGCTTCAACTCTTCTGGGAAGGCTTTCGATAAAGAAGGAATGTGTTTATTGGAATCTTTGACCATTGTTCCAGAAGCACATTTGTAAGGTCAGACACTGATGTTGGACAAGAAGGCCTGGCTCGCAGTCTTCACTTTAAGTCATCCCAAAGTGTTCTTTCGGGTTGAGGTGAGGACTCGGTGCAGGCCAGTCAAATTCTTACACACCACATTCGCTCATCCATGTATTTATGGATCTTGTTTTGTGCACTGGTGTGCAGTCATGTTGGAACAGGAAGGGGCCGCCCCCAAACTGTTCACACCAAGTTTGTTCCTTTCACTGGAACAAGGGGGCTAAGCCCAACTCACACCATAATCCCCCCTCCACCAAACTTTACACTCGGTATGATGCAGACATGTACCGTCACTCTGGCAATCGCCAAACCCAGACTCGTCCATTGGGCTGCCAGATGAAGAAGCGTGATTCATCACTTCAGAGAACACATCTCCACTGCTCTAGAGTCCAGTGGTGGCGTGCTTCACACAACTGCATTCGATGCTTTGTGTTGCGCTTGGTGATGTAAGGTTGGGGTGCAGCTGCGGCCATGCCATGAAGTTCTCTATGCACTGTTCTTGAGCTAATCTGAAGGCCACATGAAGTTTGGACGTCTGTAGTGATCGGCCTCTGCACACTAGGCCAACCACTTTGTGGCTGAGTTGCTGTTGTTCCCAATCGCTTCCACTTTGTTATAATACCACTGGATAGTTGACTGTGTAATATTTAGTATGAGGAAATTCCATGACTGGACAGGTGGTGTCCTATCACGGAACTACGCTGGAATTCCCAGAGCTCCTGAGAGCGACCTATTATTTCATTAATGTCTGTAAAAGCAGTCTACATGTCTAGGTGGTTGGTTTTATACATCTGTGGCCATGGACGTGATTGGAACACTGTAAATCGATTATTTGGATGGGTGAGTGAATACCTTTGCCAATGTAGTGTATATGAACTTGTTGGTTATCCCATTCCAAAACCAGCATTAATATAGTTTGCAGCTATATCAGCCTCCACTCATCTTGGAAGGCTTGCCACAAGCTTATGGGGTGGCTCTGTGGGAATGTGTGCCCATTCAGTCAAAAGAGTGAGATGGCCCTACTTGCAGTTACAGTTCATCCAGTTGAGGTCAGGGTTTTATGCAGGGCACCAAAGTTCTTCTGCACCAAACCCTTTATGGAGCTGGCTTTGTCCACAGGGGTACAAAGATGCTGGAAGAGGAAAGAGTCTTCTCCAAACTATTGGCACAAAGTCGGAAGCATGTAATTGGCTAATGTCTAAATATGCTGAAGCACTACCATTATCCTTCCCTGGAGCTCAGGGGCTCCATCCCTGTAGAACAACTCCAGACCTATTATGCCTCCTCTACCAAATTTTACTGTTGGCCCTATCTTTAAAATAGGTACCGTTCTCCTGGCATGTACCCAACTCGGATTCATCCATCAGACTTCCAGATAGTACAACATCAATTAGGAGTCCACGTTCACATTCCCATAACTCTAACATCAGGCTGCCTGTACACCACTTTATGGCCAGGTGTTGTGTATAGTGATCTTGGATCATTTCTTGAAGCTCCCAGCACACAGTTTGTTTGCCGATGTTGCTTTCAGAAGGCTTTGGAAAGTCTATAGTGGGTTTCGCACCAAAGCATCGACAATGCTAATCTTAATGGGCGTCAGCACTTAGCAACCCATTTCTGTGAATCTGTGTGGTCTACCACTCTGTCACTGATCCCTTGATGACCCATTTCTTAATTATAGCACCCAAGCTTTTTTCGAGGGGACGGATGGAGAGCCAGGCTTGATTCTTCTTTATTAGCAATATTAGCAACATTAGAAAGAGCCATGAACGCCACAACTAGTCAAGAGACACAACATCATTATTCTACATTAAAGCAAGTGATGTGGTAATAATGTCGTGAATTATACACTGCTTGGCCAAAAAAACGTTAAACACTCTAATATTTCGTCGGACCACCTTTGGCTTTGATAATGGCACGTGTTCGCTGTGGCATCGTTTCCATAAGCTTCTGCAATATTGCAACATTTCTGTCTGGCCAGAGTGTCCATCTTGTCTTGATGTAGGAGATTTGGACCACTGCTCAAAGTCATCTCCGGCACATTCCAAAGATTCTCAATGGGGTTCAGGCCTGGACCTGGCCAGTCCACGTGTGAAAATGATGTCTCATGCTCCATGAACCACTTATTCACAATCTGAGCTTGATGAAGTCTGGCATTGTCATCTTGGAATATGCCTGTGCCATCAGGGAAGAAACAATCCACTGATGGCACAACCAGGTGGTTCAGTATATTCAGGTAGTCAGCTGACCTCATTCTTTGGGCACGTAAAACTGCTGAACCTGGACCTGACCAACTGCAGCAACCCCAGATCATAGCTCTGGCCCCACAGGCTTATACGGGAGGCACTAGGCACGATGGGTTCATCACTTTAGCCGCCTCTCTTCTTACCCTGATGCACCCATCATTCTGGAACAGGGTAAATCTGGACTCATCAGACCACATGACTTTCTTCCATTGCTCCAGAGTCCGATCTTTATGCTCCCGGTTAGCCTCACAATTGGTTTTCTTAAGGCTACATAGCTGTTTAGTCCCAATCCCTAGAGTTCCCTTCACACTGTGCGTGTGGAGATCCTCTTACTTTCCCTGTTTAACATTTACCGGAGTTCTACTGCTGTTCTTCTACAATTTGATTTCAGCAAATATTTAAGTGATCCATGATCACCATCATTCAAGATTCTTTTCCAGCCACATTTCTTCCCCGAGGATGATGTTTTCCCACTGTCCTTCCACTTTTTAATAAAGCGCTGGATACTCACTGCATCCATTAGGGTTAAATAACTTGTTGCCAGCTGAAACATAATCACCCATGCAGTAATTATCCAATGGGAGGCTCTTACCTATTTGCTTAGTTAAATCCAGATGCTGACTTTTATGTTTTTTGGCCACACAGTGTATTTACACAGGCAAAACTGTCCTCCTATAACTCTAACATCAGGCTGCCTGTACACCACTTTATGGCCAGGTGTTGTGTATAGTGATCTTGGACTTGTGCACAAATCCTTGCCCATGGAAACCCATTTCTTGAAGCTCCCAGCACACAGTTTGTTTGCCGATGTTGATTTCAGAGGGCTTTGGAAAGTCTATAGTGGGTTTCGCACCAAAGCATCGACAATGCTAATCTTAATGTGCGTCAGCACTTAGCAACCCATTTCTGTGAATGTGTGTGGTCTACCACTCTACTCTGTCACTGAGCCTTTGTTGACCCATTTCTTAATTATAGCACCCAAGTTTTTTCGAGGGGAAAGATGGAGAGCCAGGTTTGATTCTTCTGATTTAGCAATATTAGCAATATTAGAAACATTAGAAAGAGCCATGAACGCCACAACTAGTCAAGAGACACAACATCATTATTCTACATTACAGCAACTGCTCGCCAAGCTACAGAGGTACTCTTTCACTATTTCTCTGGGGTTTTAGCAAACCTTGTGGAAACAAAGTGATGTGGTAATAATGTCGGAATTATACGCTGCCTGGCCAAAAAAACATTAAACACTCTAATATTTCGTCGGACCACCTTTAGCTTTGATAACGGCACGTGTTGGCTGTGGCATCGTTTCCATAAGCTTCTGCAATATTGCAACATTTCTTTCTGGCCAGAGTGTCCATCTTGTCTTGGTATAGGAGATTTGGACCACTGCTCAAAGTCATCTCCGGCACATCCCAAAGATTCTCAATGGGGTTCAGGCCTGGACCTGGCCAGTCCACGTGTGAAAATGATGTCTCATGCTCATACTTTTCCAGCCACATTTCTTTCCCGAGGATGATGTTTTCCCACTGTCCTTCCACTTTTTAATAAAGCGCTGGATACTCACTGCATCCGTTAGGGTTAAATAACTTGTTGCCAGCTGAAACATAATCACCCATGCAGTAATTATCCAATGGGAGGCTCTTACCTATTTGCTTAGCTAAATCCAGGAGCTGACTTTTATGTTTTTTGGCCACGCAGTGTATTTACACAGGCAAAACTGTCCTAATGTACCGTTCTCTTGTTGAACTTGACTTGCACTCTTCACCTCGATCCACAGAGGTCCTTGGAGGAACTGGTACACCCTGCTGACTCTGCATCCCACCCTATAATAATAGCGTTTTGGGTGTAATATGCTCTGCCATGTAAACACAAACTAATTAATCTATAATGATTGGCTTGTAACAGGACACTTTAACCATATTAAAAACAATTCATGTGGCAATACTGCTCTTCATCATCACACCACTGTATATACAGGACCAGTCAAAACACATCTTCTCATTCAAAGGCTTTTCTTCATGTTTATTATTTTCTACATTGCAGATTCATGTTGAAAACCCATATGGAATTATGTGGTAAACAAAAAAGTGTTAAACCAGAATATGTTTCTCTTTAGACAGTAGGCAGCTTTAGCTCTGATGACAGCTTTCCACACTCTTGGCATTCTCTCAGTCGGCTTCATGAAGTAGTCACGATTTTCCAGCATGAGTAGTCATGATTTTCCAGCAGTCTTTGAGGAGTTCCCAGAGGTGCTGAGCACTTGTTAGCTGCTGTTTCTTCACTTTGTGGCCCAACTCATCCCAAACCATCTCAGTTGGGTTTAGTTTGGATGATTATGGAAGCTAGGTCATCTAAGGCAGCACTCAACTACTCTCTTTCTTGTTCAAATAGCCCTGAAGGCGTGTTTGGGGTCATTGTCCTGTTGAAAAAAAATGATGGTCCCACTAAACACAAACAAGATGGGATGGCATATCGCTGGAGCATGCTGCGGTAGCTACTCTGGATAAATGTGCCTTGACTTTCAAATAAATCACCAACAGTGTAACCAGCAAAGCACCCTACACCATCACACCTCCTCCTCTATACTTCAAGGCAGGAACCCCACATGTGGAAACTATCCGCTTACCTATTCTACATCTCACGAAGCCACAGCGGATGCAACCAAAGAACTTAACTTTGGATTCGGCAGACCAAAGTACAGATTCCCACTGGTGTAATGTCCATTCCTCGTGTTTCTTGGCCCAAGCAAGTCATCATCTCCTTCTGCTTCTTGTTTTTCCCCAGGAGTGGCTTCTTTTCAGTGATTCAACCATAAAAGCCTGGTTCACACAGTCTCCTAAGTACAGTTAATGCTGAGATGGCTCTGCTCTGGCTCTAATCTGAGTGACCTTTAATCTGAGGTACTGTTGTTAGTTTGCAGGGGATGCAGTTTCATCATTGTGTTTGATGGTTTTTGCGACTCCACCTGAGGATACATTCAAAGTTCTTGCAGTTTTTTGGGACTGACTGAGCTTCACGTCTTAAAGTAATGGTGGATGGTTGTTTCTCTTTACTTAGCTGAGTATTTTGTGCCATAATAGGATAAGATAAGATGCCTTTATTGTCATTGCACAGTGTACAACGAAATTCAACAGCAATCCGACGGCACTTTACACTCCAAATGATTAAACATAATATATTAACATAAAGTGCAAAGAGTGAGAGAGAGACAGAAGGAAAAAATAAAAATAAAACAATAATATACATATATACACACTGCCTAAAAAAAATATTTAAATATAATAAATGACTATAAAAACTGTATATTATAAACAGACAATAGACAGGTGAGGTAGCAGTTAGTTATTGCACATTCTTTGGATAGCTTACTGAGATAATTAAGAGGCTTTCTTTTTGCATAGAAGAATATATATTGAACACTAGAGGACAAATAGTGCAGTGAGTGATAAATAGAACAGGGTTGAAATGGAACACTGGAACAGTATACAGTGCTCTATTGGAGTCTGTGCCAGTGAAGTGTCGAGGTAGGGTTTAGTTCACATCTACCGAGCACAATGTTCTACAAAAGTCCTTGTCAGTGTGTGTGTGTGTTTGGAAGTGTAATATGGATTAGAACAGTCATTTAATAATCATTCACTGTATTCACTGTATAGACCTGTGTACCAGCCCTGCATCTGCACAACACAACTAATGGCCTCAAACAAACTCAAACTAACCATTCCAGGTAACTACCTCGTGAAGCTGAGAGAATGGCAAGAATTGGAGTGGCTACTGTGAAGAATCCAAAGTATAAAACATATTCTGGTTTGTTTAACATGATTTTGTTTAGTACATAATTCTGTACGTGTTCTTTCATAGTTCTGATGCCTTCAATATTAATCTACAGTGTCAAGTGAGTCATCCAGCTAGTACCAGCACCACTGGCAGACGGCTGCACCACGCAGGACTACATGCACAACGACCGTTACAACAACTTCCCTTAACACCACCTCAACATCGCCAACATTTACTGCAAAGGTGTCATGTCAAATAATAAGCATGGCACCTGTACTTAACATTTGACTATGCCCCTCCTCTTTCACTCACAGCCAGGCACCCATGGTAGGAAGTAATTAGAGGGACTGGCAGTATCCACCTCATTCTGTGTTATACACCTGCACCCAGAAGGAATCAACCAACAGGAATGAAACTTGGTGGGTAGGTTTGGCGTTGTGAGACATGCACATGATTCAGTTTCACGCTGGTTCAAACATGTGACGTTAGGTTGGGGCCTTATCGCTGTACCTGACTGACCCAACAGCCACGATTGCAGACATTCAACAAGCAGTGATGTCCCCTATGAGTCATCCAGTTAGTACCAGCACCACTGGCAGACGGCTGCACCATGCAGGACTACATGCACACCGACCTTTACAACAACTGCCCTTGACACCACCTCAACAGCGCCAACACCGACTGCAATGGCGTCATGTTAAACCATCATGGAGTGACTCAGAATGGCAGCGGGTTATCTTCGGTGGCTATACCCGCTTTTGTCTTGGTGGAAATGCCAAGACAAATGCATTTTGCACTAACAAATCTATGTGTGTCACATGTGTTAGCAAACATGGTGGCCCGACGACATACTGAGAGTCATTACTTCTGTATGTGTAGCTCATTAAAAATAGATATCGGTCTAAATACTTTATCGTTTATTGTTCCTGGTAGCCTTTATCTTCCTTCCCAACAGCACTGCAGTCACTCACTTCCTTCTGGGTTGGATTATTTTATTTGATAACGAGTGAATATCGAAACCAGAAACAATAAGGAAAACGTTTTGTTCGCTTTAATGGTCAGCAAGTAAGTGAACCCAGTGCACTTTCAAGCCATCATGAAATGAAGGTCAAACCATCTAAACGACTGGTAAATGAGAAAGGGGCTGGTTGTCATTCGCTCAACCATCATGACAACAGCTCTGCTCACTAAGAAACAACTCAACTGGACACGACCAAGCTTTCGCGTGTTTGGTGTTGGAGTGATAGAAATCACACCTGTCCTGTGAAACCAAAAGCCAACTTCTCTGAGAAGATATAACAGGATGCAAGAGCAATGACACCCAAGACGCAGCAGCGCTATGTAAAGCTAGGTTTATATCTGATCTGAGGGTGCGAGTGGTGAATATGGCATTACACTTTTGACCCTACGTGTTGCGAAGGGAGATTTCTTGAGTAGGTTTAGCTCCACCAGACCATATATCATATAGCCAAAGTATTCACTCATCTGGCTTCACACACATATGAACTTGAGTGACATCCCATTCCCATCCCATGTTGGCCCACCCTATGCAGCTAGAACAACTTCAACTCTTCTGGGAAGGCTTTCCACAAGGTTCAGGAATGTGTTTATGGGAATTTTTCACCATTCCTTCAGAAGTGCATTTGTGAGGTCAGACACTGATGTTGGATGAGAAGGCCTGGCTTGCAGTCTTCCCTCTGATTCATCCCAGTGGTGTTCTATTGGGTTGAGGTCAGGACTTGAGATTGAGGTGCAGGCCAGTCAAGGCCTTCCACACCATACTCACTCATCCATGTCTTTATGGACCTTGCTTTGTGCACTGGTGCACAGTCATGTTGGAGCAGGAAGGGGCCGTCCCCAAACTGTTTCTACAAAGTTGGGATCATGAAATTGTCCAGAATCTCTTGGTATGCTGAAGCATTAAAGAGTTCATTTCACTGGAAATAAGAGGCCAAGCCCAACTCCTGAACAACACCCCTACACCATAACCCCACCTTTACACTTGGCACAGTGCAGTCAGACAAGTACAATTCTCCTGGCCTACGCCCAATGCAGACTGGTTTATCAGATTCCCAGAAAGAGAAGTGGGGTACGTCACTCCAGAGAACATGTCTCCACTGCTCTAAAGTCCAATGTCAGTGTGCTTTGCATCATAGCATTAGCATTGCACTTGGTGATGTAAGGCTTGAATGCAGCTGCTCAGCCATGAATACCATGGATACCAATCTAAAGGCCACATGAGGTTTGGAGGTCTGTAGTGATTGACTCTGCATGAAGTCGGTGACCTCTACACACTCTGCGCCTCGGTATCCGTTGACCCCGCTCTGTCATTTTATGCAGCCTCTGACTTAGTGGCTGAGTTGCTGTCGTTCCCAATTGCTTCCACTTTGTTATAATCCCATTGACAGTTGACTGTGGAATAATAGTATTGAGGAAATTTCACGACTGGACTTACTACACGGGTGGCATCCTATCACGGTACCATGCTGGAATTCCAAGAGCTCCTAAGACTCCCATTCCTTCACAAATGTTAGTAGAAGCAGTCTACATGTCTAGGTGCTTGGTCTTATACACCCGTGGCCATGGAAGTTATTGGAACGCCTGAATTTAATTCTTTGGGTGGGTGAGTATTCGCTAAGATGCAATGTGAAAACCAAACTGGATGAATCAAAAGTATACAACATAACAATAACCTGAACCTTGGTTTGGACCTCGGCCCAGACTTTCAGGTGTGAAAACACACTCAGTTAGTAGGCTAAATGAGTTATACCCACCACAAATGCCACCTGTTTGGAAGACCTCTGAAAGTGCAAATATGAGTGAGTGGTATTAAGAGTTAAAGAAAAAGAAATCACACCTGTTCTGTGAAACCAAAAGCCAACTTTTCTGAGACGATATAACAGGATGTAAGAGCAATGACACCCAAGATGCAGCAGTGCTATGTAAAGCTATGTTTATATCTGATCTGAGGGTGCGAGTGGCGCAAATGGCATTACACCTTTGACCCTTTGTGTTGCGAAGGGAGATTTCTGGAGTAGGTTTAGCTCCACCAGACCATATATCATATAGCCAAAGTATTCACTCATCTGGCTTCACACACATATGAACTTGAGTGACATCCCATTCTTAATCCATAGGGTTAAATATGATGTCGATCCACCCTATGCAGCTAGAACAACTTTAACTCTTCTGGGAAGGCTTGGGAATGTGTTTATGGGAATTCTGCACCATTCCTCCAGAAGCGCATTTGTGATGTCAGACACTGATTGTTACATAGGGACAGGACAGGGAGGCAGGATGCAAGTGCAAGGATTTAATGAACTGAACAAATAAGACAAAAAGAAAACCAAAGAAACACTGAGAATCACTGAGCCAGGTTACAAAAACAGACCAACATGGAAACAAACGACCGGCCGGGAGACAAAACACCAAGCAAGAACACAGGGAACTACAGGGAGTATAAGAGAACATAGACTAACAAGGAACACCTGGGAAGGGGCGGAGCTACAAACTAAGGACAGGTGAGGGGATTGACAAGGGGACAGAGAAGGAGGAGCCAAAAACCAAAACAAACAGAAGCACATGGACATGACAAGACAGAAACAGAAAGCCAGAGAAGACAGACCAACATGAGGAGGTCAAGGCAGGGCGTGACACTGATGTTGGACGAGAAGGCCTGGTTTGCTGAAAGCTGAAACGGAACATGTTCTGTGGTACCTGTAACTTTTATGCTGCGTTGAGATATTTGCATTATTAAACTATTGGTTTTATGTAATAGTGATATATGACCCACAGCGGCATAAAGCAACACAAGCCCTGACCTAGTGACAGAGTTAGGGGAAAACTGGATGGTTATCAGAGTAGATCTTCATCAGTGTAGACTCTCTATGTACAGGGGTTGGACAATGAAACTGAAACACCTGTCATTTTAGTGTGGGAGGTCTCATGGCTAAATTGGACCAGCCTGGTGGCCAATCTTCATTAATTGCACATTGCACCAGTAAGAGCAGAGTGTGAAGGTTCAGTTAGCAGGTAAGAGCACAGTTCTGCTCAAAATACTGCAATGCACACAACATTATGGGTGACATACCAGAGTTCAAAAGAGGACACACTGTTGGTGCACGTCTTGCTGGCGCATCTGTGACCAAGACAGCAAGCCTTTGTGATGTATCAAGAGCCACGGCATCCAGGGTAATGTCAGCATACCACCAAGAAGGACAAACCTCCACCAGCATCACGTAGTGACCTGGCCACTATCCTGCAAGAAGAATAGCTTAAACTCCCTCTGACCACTGTGCAGGTTGATGTAGCTCAGCGGATAACACCACTACCTGTAAAGTAGCCACCACCACACGTGGGAGACTGGGGTTCGAATCCCGGTCTGGGTGATGCTGTGCTACACCAATAAGAGTCCTTGGGCAAGACTCCTAACACTACATTGGCCTACCTGTAATGTGATTAACCTTGTAAGTCGCTCTGGATAAGAGCGTCAGCTAAATGCCATAGATGTAGATGTAGGACGCAGTATATGTCATTCCCAAGACGAACTGACGCTGTATTGGCCCGAAAGGAGGCCCTACACCATACTAATAAATGATTGTGGTCTAAAACCAAGTGTTTCAGTTTCATTGTCCAACCCCTGTAAGTCTAAAAAGTCAGGAGGGCATGCTGTAGTCTTTTATGATGTGTTGAATAATACTGAGTTCATCCGACGTTCTACAAGACCTTTAGCGTTCAAAGCTACTGAATTACAATATCCAGTTTTTTCCACTGTTGTGTTTGATGGCAAAAGCTGGAGGAACTGGCCTCTTGATAAAATGCTACACTTACTTCCTCAGCCTGCTAAACACTGCTGCTGATGGAGTCAGAATTTTGATGATGATGATGAAATGATGATACATTTAGACTGATATGGACCATTTTTATTGAGCCGCACCGACAGAAGTAAGGTCTCTCAGGACGGTTTTGGGCGGCCATATTTGCTAACACAACATGCCAGATGTCTAGGCACAGTACAGGTTCCTAATGGTGCCCTGTGATAATCCATTCCATGCAGCTTAAATATCCTGACACAGTTTCTGCAGATGCGGTAGGGGCAGAGGTGGAGTGACACCAGGCCTTCTGAATGTGTGGCGCATGACAACAAAGTGTTGATCTTGCCGCTGACCTTGTTACCTCCACACATTTACATTTATGGCTTTTAGCAGGCACTCTTATCCAGAGCGTCTACCCCTCCTTACTGTCCCATCAGAGAATGTAGCTAGAACAAGAAGGTTAGAGTGTAGAACTCACCTTGAGCTCAGACACGGCCCAAATAAGAGCCATGGCTGATACCCAGAAAGAAGAATACAGAGTTAAATACAGCGGAAGTGCTCTACCTAGTAACCCCAAACCATCACTCATAGCTAGATAGAGGAAACATTACTCTCAGTATAGTCCATAACCATGTCAGTACATACACTTATTAGGATCTGTTAGACGTCTCCACCAAGACAAAAGCAGACTCGTCACTGAGGATGGCTCGCTGCCATTCTGAGTCACTCCATGACAGTCTGGCACGACACCACTGCAGTCTTTGGCGACGTCGTTGTGGTGTTAAAGATGGTCGTCATAATGACCTGCATCGTGCAGCTGCCTGCCAAAGGTGCTAACTCTAACAGAATGACTCACGGACGGTATCACTGCTCACTGGCTTGCGCCACATGCACGGCCGAGCGTGAAACTTGAACCATTTGCGTGTCTCATGATGTCAAACCTACCCACCAAGTTTCATTCCTGTTGGTTGATTCCTTCTGGGTACAGCTATTTGTACCCCTCTACTTTCGATGGCGAGCGTAGCTTTACTGTTCCAAGTACACTTTGTGATGAAGTGCTCTACTTTCTACTTCCACTTGAGGCTTGTCATTTCTAATTGCCTTTCTGAGCTCTGCTCGGACCTCTCACTTTGGAGCTTCAGCATTATTTTATTTTAGACCAAAAGTAACCAACAATGTTTTCTTTTAAGTGTGGGTGGGTATTTTTGTGCACCACAGGAATTCACGAACCACAAACCAAGAGTGTACAGTGCTGAGTCTGGAGACTCTGGAAAAACAAATCATACCCCAAAAAGCCACATGGAATCCATTAGAGTGTTATTAAAGTTCGGATGGAAAGGAGTCAAACAGCACCAAATCCTAAATGCTTGACGACAACAGAAGAAGCTTTAGCTAATTACACTGAACGCCACCGTTAAACATGGTCATGAAACGACGAGGGACGAAGGGATGACGAATTTACATTGGCTTCATAAACTCAATACACCTCTCGTCAGTGAATGAGGAGCGACCATAATATAGATTCTATATGGTCAAGCTTTTCAAGCTCCTCAAAAACTGCTCTGTATTAGCCCTAACTCTCAGTGCAGTTTTAAAAAAGGCTTGGGGTGCCCACCATGTACACAAACACACATGTAATTAAGGCAGTGTTGACCAGGGTAGTAATCCAGAGCAGGAAGAATCGGGCATTTGGACTGCTGTTACATTGTTGCCCAATTCTGAACTCCAGTTATCAGACTTTACAATGGCCCCTGATAGACATTCATTACTTCAATAACGCAGCCGAGACTCGTTAGTAGTGTACTCGGAACTTCTTTACTGAGTCATTCACTTGGTATACAGAAGCGATACCGCCACCTATTGGCGTCCTGAGGTAACAGCATGAGTAACATAGGTTTTAGCAATACATAACAATAGAGTTGGTTAAATATTTTAAAAAACTGTATGATTTTCTTTTGCTTGCAGTTAATAAACTAAAATAGCATGTGCAGTAACAATGCTAACCAAATACTGCAGAGGATGTGTTTGACCCAGCAAAAAAAAAAATAATAATAATAATAATAATTTATTTATTTATGTATTTTAGAGGTATTTTCTTAAGAAGTCTTGCAAAGAATGAACCTATGGTGTTATATCCACTCATGGTCCCCTCCTACCAATTCACCTCTCGTCAGTGAATGAGACGTGACCATAATATAGATTCTATATGGTCAAGCTTTTCAAGCTCCTCAAAAACTGCTCTGTATTAGCCCTAACTCTCAGTGCAGTTTTAAAAAAGGGGGTTTCTGCTTGGGGTGCCCACCATGTACACAAACACACATGTAATTAAGGCAGTGTTGACCAGGGTAGTAATCCAGAGCAGGAGGACTCAGGCATTTGGACTGCTGTTACATTGTTGCCAATTCTGAACTCCAGTTATCAGACTTTACAATGGCCCCTGATAGACATTCATTACTTCACTGAACATTACAAACTTCAAAGAGCAGAAAGAAACTTATCAAAACAGCTGACCAGCTAACCAACCAATCAGCACTTGGTGTCTGTTTGCTGTGGGGAATCAGACATGATGACTTGCTCACGGGCGCCCTCTGGCGTTTAACAGTAATGATTCTGATATAATACAGCAGGAAGTGACCAGACACCCCTTAAACCATGTCTGCAGCCTGAGGAAAATCCATACGATCGGCTTGGACAGTACCGCGGCCTTTACAGCTTACTGCCATCAGGCAGGAGGTACTGCAGCATCCAGACCAGACCAAACCGGCTAATGAACAGTTTCTATCCACAGGCTATCAGGTTCCTGAGCAAGCCGTGAACCAATACCACTGCAATCTGACACTTACTGTTATCAATATACCATATCACTGCTATGGACAATATCACTGAGTCGTATAATAAGGACATACATATATATATAGATAGATAGATAGATAGATAGATATATATATATATATATATATATATATATATATATATATATAGATAGATAGATAGATAGATAGATATAAACAGAGATAAATACAATATAAAAACAGCTTAAAAATATATAATGATCATTCTTAGCAACCTGAATCAGTCACATACTTCTTAAACTGCGTGTTAATCTGAATTCAATTGGTGTGTGATCTAAAACTCGCCGCTAGAGGTCGCTGTGTGTGAGCTGTAACTGAGGTTAACTGAGGTCACTTTTTTATGCAGTCAGTTTTTAAAGCTGAAGGATGAAAAATCATAAACAACAGACACTTTAGTTGTAGCTTCAGTGTGCAAGGTACATTCTTAACATCGCTTCCCAAGTCTGATCTCTTATTAGACATTGCCTGACTATTGAAAACTTTCAAATTAAAGACCACAAAACAACAAGAAATGCTTATTATAGAGTTTATTATACTATTTTGGGAGATTTTTATTTATTTAATTTTTTTCTTTATTGTTTGGTTTCTACCTTTTCAACCGTGTTATAGACTGTAATCCCGTCATCACTGTTTCGGTCTTGTTCTATGGGAGGTTGAAGAATATATAAATAATGGATTTTTAAAAAACTTTAAAGACAAATGAACTGTTGTTTTTTCTGTTTAGGTATTTGGGGTATTGGGTATTGTGCAAATGTCTCCTAGATCATTTTATAATATGATTATGCCAGTGAGTAATTTAGTAATATAGGTGTTATGTATTCTCAATCATAACATTAGTAAAACAAACGGCAGTCACATGTACGTTCAATAAGGCAGCCGAGACTCGTTAGCAGTGTACTCGGAACTTCTTTACTGAGTCATTCACTTGGTATACAGAAGCGATACCGCCACCTATTGGCGTCCTGAGGTAACAGCATGAGTAACATAGGTTTTAGCAATACATAACAATAGAGTTGGTTAAATATTTTAAAAAACTGTATGATTTTCTTTTGCTTGCAGTTAATAAACTAAAATAGCATGTGCAGTAACAATGCTAACCAAATACTGCAGATGATGTGTTTGACCCAGCAAAATAAAAAAAATAAAAAAACTAATTTATTTATTTATGTATTTTAGAGGTATTTTCTTAAGAAGTCTTGCAAAGAATGAACCTATGGTGTTATATCCACTCATGGTCCCCTCCTACCAATTCACCTGCTGGTTGTGGAATGTTTTATATTGAAGCATGAACTTTCTAAAACTCTCATTTCAACAACTTTTCCCAATTTTTTTTTTTTTTTTGAGGCAGTTAAAAATCTAAATTGTGCGTCAAAACAAACTAATCTTGTTTAAATTTACTAAATATAATCCAACTGATCAGTCAAAATATTAAAAGTAATTTTTTGGACTTTTATACTTAAATAAAGGCTTAAGAGAGTTGAGAAATCAAAGATTCCCATTTTATTGCATTTGTCCTAATGTTCCAACTTTGCTTGGAAACCATGTTACTGACTGCTGTGGAAAACATATATATGCCAGGGAAATTTCTGCTTCACATCACGCCTGGCAACATATAGTAACCAAAACCTTGCTGTACCATGTGGTCTTAAATACATTAAATGGCATCATAATACAAATTGATAAATGAAGTTCCTAAAAATCTGTGATAAATTGGTCATTATTACTCATGGAATAACTTCTAATCATTAAATGCATTACATATTATAATCACAATAATCCACTGCCATGTTTCTTAAACATAGGCCATTGCCAAGCAACATCTGGGTTAATACAGAATTAACATAAACAGCTTTTAACATGACTGTTTAACTCAAAACTCCACACTGTCTGTCTGTGTTCATTGTCATCCTGAAATCAGAATTTGTCTTTAAACATATTAGGTCATGTGGCTGGCCATATTAAATACAGTATGTCGTGCTGTATAAGCCACACTCAACAAGCCTTTTATCAGGGACCTCATAGTAATCCTGGTTACGGTCTCCCTTAGCTCTTAAATCAACCTCAATGGTTCATGGCATGGATTTCACAAGATGCTAGAAACATTCCTTTTTGATTCTGGTCCATGCTGACATGATGGCTTCATGGGATTCTGAATGATATTTAGAGTAATTCTTGGTGCTCTGAATTTCCCTGTTCAGAAATACCGGATTCAGATCCCATCATTGGGAAAACCACTGAAGAACACTGAGCTTATGGTCATGTTCCTCAGAGCAGTCTTTTGCTTTGTGACAGGGTGCCTTATCAAGCTGGAAGTCATCAGTAAAAGTAAGTCAGTAACAATAGACACAGCATTACACCACTTCCACCAACATGGTTTAAGTTCAAATACGCGTGGTTCATGACTGTTTTTGGAACATCATAAAACATAAGTTAGGAGACAAAAATTTAATATTAGAATAAATTTAGATGATACACCTTTAAATTGTCTCCCAGTAAGGTACAAGTTTTAATAAAAGGCATATTGCATTTATGAATGAAACTAATATGTTGTTTTAACTTTTTTTCATACAAAGGATAGACAGAGCTCGTATGCTTGCCACGAGTGACAAAGGAAATAGATGCACGAATAGACGGAAAATAGATTCCACTAATATCAGCCAATTCTGGGAGCAAATGTGATACAGTAAGCCATGAAACTGACGCATAGACACCACATAGGCACCCCAGGACAATGATCCAAAACATGCCGCAAATCCACAATGAACTACTAGATGAAGAAACACAAATAGCCCTCGCAAACAGACATCACTGACTATCTGTGCATTTAAACGTGCGGTGCATGCAATATAGGCCAAGAATGCTGTAGAGTAGAACTAGACACATTTGGCACGGAGCGTTGGGAAAAACTTCCATCATGATAACAGAAAAACCCTCGGGAGCACCAGGAGGTGGAGCCGTAGCATCAGCATTAGTGTGCAGTCCAAAGTTTTTGATGGTGCTGATGGTGCCATAGACACTGGTGGCAGTTCTAGTGTGCTTGCCGGTGGCACTGTTAAAAGCTCTAGAGTGTCCTTGGAACACCAGTCAGCACTGATGATGCTTGTAGCGGTTCTAAAGGGTTCTCTGGGAATGCCCAGATGAAGCTGGTATTGACTCTGGCATGCTTTTTGGCAGCGCCCCTGCATCAGTTTGCTGTAACCTTTCTGGCCAGGGGAAGTCCCTGACCTCCACCATGTCCTCCATCATGGGCACACACTCTCCAGGCCAAACTCCCCATCACTGCAAACCTAACCTGTGACCACAAGAGAAATGGGAACAGGTGCTGTCCTGGGACGTAATGAGAAGGAGGGCTCTGGTGATTCTGACTCGTTAAGCGTTAGGCAGTTTAGAAAGGAAGTCCTGGTGGGTTGGAAAGGAAGAAACCAGTGGACAGGGGAGTGGGCTAGCTCTGTGGAGCACAGAACCATGTTCTTGTTCTTTTTTTTTTTCTTTTTGGAACCTGTTTTGTTAAACACATATAACATCAAATAGGTTTACTGGACCGTCTCCGAATTCCTTGTGGCTGCCCCATTTCATCAACCACTCGTGTCCACACCACCACAAAATGTCTATAGTCATTTGGAGAAAAGGTTTGCTGTAGAGGTTTCTCTTGTGCTTCCAGGCCAATAACGACATCATCTTGGTTTTTGTGTGGAGCTATGCAATCATCATAGTAAATGCATAATGCTATTGACAGCTGACACTGTTGACACTACAGCAATGCAACTCTATGAAGTCATGTAGATGTCACACTGTGAAGAAAAGCCTTCGTAAATAAAAATGGACCAATTTACCAAGTAGTTCAAACTGTGGTCTGAATTAGGATTAGCTCATGATCTATTTTAAGCCAAGACATTAATTGAAATTATATTAGTCTAACTAGTATATACAGAATCATAATGTATATGGTACTTTCCACTGGGAGGTCTTTTTGATTACCTGTAAATTTAAGTTGAAATATTGATAATTAGATAATATAGATATAGATAGATAAATATTTAAATATTTTAATTGACAAAAAAATGTATTGAGGATATGTTGAGCCCTGTTTTCATGTCACTACTAAAGTGTAAATTATAGTTCATAAGCAGAATCTTATTTTAGCCACCGCTCATGCATTCTGGAGCAGGAAGTGAACTAGGCGCATGAAATTCTCATACCTGTCCTTCATGGTCACATGGTAAACCATTATATCTCATTGTTTTGTACTTGCCTGAAAAGTGTCGAAGTCAGCATGTAATATTATATAATATATTACGATTTTTTCCTACTTGATCATTTTATAATAGATTATAAATAATAAATGAGTACACGTCTAGAGCATGTGCACACGGGCAGGTCGTGAGGTAAGTAGATAGTCCGGCAGGTGGGGCATCCAGTTGTTTCATTCAGTCTGAATCAAATGTCCACCATCCTGGACAGAACTGTGATGGCTGTGGAGTCTCACAAGTTCCTGGGCACGACAACCACCAAGGACCTGAAGTGGGACTGCAACATCAGCACCACCATCAAGAAAGCCCAACAGAGGATGTACTTCCTGCATCAGCTTAGGCAGTTCAACCTGCCCCGGGAGCTGATGGTACAGTTCTACCTTGACACCACAGACCTGTTATCACTACGTCCATCACAGTGTGGGGCAGCTCAGCCACCAAACACGATACTCACAGATTGCAGTGCATCATCAGATCTGCAGAGAAGACCACTGGAGTTAAACCACCCACTCTGCTGGATCTGCACACTTCCAGAACTGGGAAGCGTGCAGAGAAGATCATCACTGACCCATCACACCCTGGTCATCGCCTTTTCCAGCATCTTCCCTCAGGAAGGCGCTTTAGCCAAATGAGGATCAAGACAAACAGGCTACAGAGAAGCTTCATCCCACATACCATCACACTTACGAACAGCTGAACATTACAATGCACATATAATCCACACTGCTCTTATTTATTTTAAATTACAGAAATACATATAAATTCATGTTTGGGACATATTTCTCAAATGTTGTTCATTCTGTATCAATATTATATTTATCTTGATTATACTACCACACCACACTCCATCCTCTGTACTCAGTGCCTTTGACGTATACTTCACTTAAATGCCTTAACTTAATCTGCCACTACATTACTAGTGCCCTCAGCACTTTAGTATAATATACAACCCTGCACAAAGTAAGGTTTCCAGGTATGTAATGGATGCCCTGAGCACTGTGAGCTACTGTAGCCAAAAACAAATTCCTTGTCCGTATAAGCATACTTGGCCAATAAAGCTCTGTTTTGGTTCTGATTAGCCATGCTAGCACTGCAGCTCAAGCATTAAACTAAAAAGGCAAAACTAAAGCAGTGATATGTCTTGGCTTTCGGGTCATGTGAATTCAGAAAATCAAAATCTTGTAAATCCATGATTATAATTAATATAACACTTAAGTAGGAAAGTAATGCGTACCTAATAGACAGTAGGCCATAATTGAGATAGTAAATCATAATTATGAGATAATAAGTCATAATTATTGGATTCTAAGTAATAATTATGAGATAGAAAGTCAAATTATGAGATGGTAAGCATAATTATGAGATAGAAAGTCAAATTATGAGATAGAAAGTCAAATTATGAGATGGTAAGTAATAATTATGAGATGGTAAGTAATAATTATGAGATAGAAAGTCAAATTATGAGATGGTAAGTAATAATTATGAGATAGAAAGTCAAATTATGAGATGGTAAGTAATAATTATGAGATGGTAAGTAATAATTATGAGATAGAAAGTCAAATTATGAGATAGAAAGTCAAATTATGAGATGGTAAGTAATAATTATGAGATGGTAAGTAATAATTATGAGATAGAAAGTCAAATTATGAGATGGTAAGTAATAATTATGAGATGGTAAGTAATAATTATGAGATAGAAAGTCAAAATTATGAGATAGTGAGTAATAATTATGAGATAGAAAGTCAAATTATGAGATGGTAAGTAATAATTATGAGATAGTGAGTAATAATTATGAGATAGAGTGTCATAATGGAACCAGAATAGGAACCAGCGGTCCGTAAACCAAATATAGCCATTTTGAACTGAACGGCCAGGTTCCTGGTTCCACTGTAGAGGAGTAGGCTTGCCTTCAGTGCAACCTTTCACATCAAAACACCCAGAATAAGACCTTGTTGACACACTACCGACTGAACTACTGAGACAGTTTGACGAAATCTCCCTTTGTAAAAGAACAGAGAGCGGTGTAGTGTAGAGGGCGAGTAGTAGGTGGAGCGTCTAGAGCTGTCTAGCGGGTGGCTGGAAGCCGTGATAGGATTTACAGCACTCTCTGTTCCCGGTGTGTTTTTAGCTACTTTTTGTTTTCTACAACGACTGGAAACGTGTCCTGTGGTGAAATGTGAATGGGGACTGTCCGGCAAGGTGCAACAGCACTGAAAACACGGGGAATATACCGCGGGAAACGCGGCGGATCCACACGGTCAGTCTCTCCCTTACGAGCTGGGTGTCAAAGCCAAGAACGTAGCTAGCTGAGAACTGGTAACGTTAGATTGTACGCTGCGCTAGCTAGCTAGCTGACAAGTCGATTCGCTTTCCTAGCCAGCGAAGTGGTTCACAGATATCCATAACGTCTACATATAAACTCAAATACCCAATATATTTGCGTTAAAAGTTGAATTCGGAAGCGACGTATGCTATGTAACATTATTTGAGCTTCTTGTGACCCGACCCACTAGCTAGTTAGACAGCTAGCGGACGGAAGCTAGTATAACAATAGCCAAATTATTGCTAACTAGCTAGCTAGCTAACATAGTGGGTTTCCACTGCCGCCATCCGCGAGGACGTTGTTTCAGAAACGCATAATATAGGTTCATTTCCAGTCTCCAGTCTCACCCTAAAAATATCTCGTCTGTTTAGCCTTTATATATTCAGATAGAGAAAGTAACACACGCAGAAGTTGGCTAAGCTAGCGGGCAGCTTCCATGGCTCTAAAGTTAGCTAGGTAGGGTGCAGACTCCATGTTATTATCGTACCACGTACTGACGTGTGTGACAGAAATATAAAAACTGAAAGGGCAACTGGATATTAATGTTTATGGATGTACATGGTATATGTATTTTATATACTGGGTTTTAATCCCGTAGGAAACTTTTATTTCTATTGATATTGAGAGTCAGAATAGTGATTTGATTCTTTAGGTAGCTGTACCAAAGCTTAACTACTCAGCTTAGCAGTTCAGGGCTGCCCTGTCCATTAACCTCAGGACTAGCCTTGAATGGCCACTGGACCCTGACCCTACATTTTAACGGGACACTGCAGCCACACTGAAATATGTAATCATCGCTCCATGCCTGCTACCCCCTTACAGTGGTGCCCCTAGTTTTTTATAGGTGTCTTCATTCAGGTAGTTTCTCATTTCTTAGATCTTAAACTTGAAAAACATGCATCTGATTATGTCCTTTAGCGGTAGAAGTTCTTCTGTAAAGAGTAGAGCCGTGATGAGCCTTGATTTGGATACTTGGGCAAAGGCTATTTGAATATGGCTCACTAGCTGGCTAAATGAATGATGGCACACACCAAAAGCGATATGACTTAAAAAAAAAAAACACATTGAACACTAAATTGAGCTAATAAACCAATCTCTCTATATAAGGCCCTGATCTTTTATTTATTTCTTCATTCTTTCCTGTAGTGATAGTACATGAAAGTTGAAACCTATAAACATATGAAACTTCCTACTGAGTTAAAATAAAAAGGTATGAAAAAAAAACAGTATAGTTTAATTGGAAGTGCCCTCATTAGTGTAGTAGGTAAAGTATAGAAGCCAAGTCAAGAGGCTTTCATTGTTATTCCATCCATGTACAAGTACACAGTGGAGTGAAATTCTGTTCCTCCAGGAACAACATGGAACAGGATAGTACGAAGTGCAAACGTGCAGACATATGTGTGTAAACAAAAATAAAAATTAGAACCAATACAATAAATATAATAAATTAAACAGACATTAGAGACAGTAAACAGACAAGTCAGTGCAGCACCGACACATCACTGATTTTCGGACATGAGGTAGTGGAATGAGGTGCTGAGAGGTTTAGCATGCTGTGATCTGTGAGTGATCATATACATACACACAGCAGTTACTGAGGTAGAATAAACTGAGTAAACACAGTGTTAGCAGTAATGTACCAGTGCATTTAGAGCATCAAAATAGGTGTGAGAGAGAGAGAGAGAGAGAGAGAGAGAGAGAGAGAGAGAGAGAGAGAGAGAGAGAGAGACAGTGTATAGTATGTCTGTGAGTGAGGTTTTTTCAGATCAGTCCTTGTGAGTTTAAAAACCTGTTTGCTTAAGGAACAAAGCTGTTGCAGAGTCTGGCAGTGATGCTCCGGTACCTTCAGCTTTAGATCGGCCAGTAAGACCTGTTCACAGTGGCTGTGGTCAGCTGCTTATTATTTCAATGTTTTAGAGATTTTATTGATTAGGAATGCATTTATTAAGGTCAACTATACATTCATCAGGTGTGCAGGCTGATTTGCATATAAGCTAACACTGCTGATGAAGATATGAAAATATGATGCATAAAGAGTGATTTTATAATCGCACCTCAGCACCCTAAATGTAATACAGGTCATCATTACCAAAGTGCACAGATGTAGCTAGGGCTATCATCCAATGCAGATGATTTTTTTCTACCATATATGACACAGCCTGAATAAGAAGCCAACTTTAGAATACATCTCTGGAATTCCTGAAAAATATGAATCTGCTAGCCATGATGTGTGAACCGGGTTGTTTGTGTTTATCTTGTTTGTTCATTTGGTTTGTTTGTTTGTTTGTTTGATTTGAAATAAGCTTAAGTGTAGCATTAGTGCAAGATTGACTGCATGAGGCAAACCAACAAACCATGAAATATATGTGGAAGGCAATCTGTTGTAAAGAAGGTTGCACCACTTGTGTAAAAAGGTTAAAGGTCGCGCTATACCTTGTAAACTTCTGCATCATCCATAATCCATTTTTTTATGTTTATACAGCTGACTTCCCCAGCTGCAGCTGGACAGATAATTCTCCAGGTCATTACCTGACAGTGACAGCACACTATGAAAGTGAAACAAAGTTTTAACAGAAGCAGTATGCAAAGCACAAACAGGACTGGAGCACCTGAAGAAGTCACAGACATTTTACCAAAATTTGGCATTAAGGATAAAATGGTGCCTGTCACTATTACTATTGCTGCATCATAGATGTGCAATAAAACAGCTACAGTTCATGAAGCAGAAAGCTGAAGATGACATGTGGACCAAGAGTCTTTATATTTAAACGTTTACTGTCTATTCTCCACAAGTTGGAACTGAAGAGCAGAATCAGACAAAAAAACTTGGCATCGATTTCAAAGGAGACCCAGCCTCAGTGCTCAGTTATGAAAGTGAAACTAACTAGGAACACTGATGACACACAGCACACATGTAGTTACAACAGATATCCTTACCCTGTTCAAGCACAAAGTGTGTGACATATCAGGGTGTTACGGTAAAACAAAAGAATAACTTTTCACCTCCGGTGTTTCTACAAGGAAACTACTGGGCTTACCTAGGATCAGCAAATAGACCATGCTTTTAGTAGTGTTATTAAAATCGTGATTAAAAACACTTTTGCCGGAGCACTCTGACGTCTCCCAGCTCTTATTCATTACAAGCATTCGAGCCAAACGGAGCTCCAGACAGAGTAAACAACAGAACAGAGCCCCTACAGTTGTTGGCTGTTTTTATGTGCTGTCCAGCTTGATCAAAGGAAAATGGTCTTTGCTAGCTCATTTAGCTAGCTAGGCTTAGCTGGATAGCTGGCTGTCTTTGTAAGCCCATAACTAATTAACTTGACAATCAAAACATGCAGGTGTTGGTTCATAGCTGAAAACACCCCATAAAATCCATAGACTCCTAAGGCATTCAACCTTTGTTTTTTTTCACTGAAGGATTGTAGCTCACCCTAATGCAGCCATTTCCTCGTGCCTTTGTTTTTTTTTTTTGTTTGTTTGTTTGTTATTTTTTGGGGTTTCAAGTAACAAGAGATTGTCAATCCTAACTCAACCAAAAAAAAAAAAAAAGAAAAATAGATAGATATTCTGTTTCACAGAATATAAGTATGTTAAGCCTTATTAGTGCAATAACGTCTAATGCTGCATTTGCCCACCATATGTGCACTAGGAGTGTCTGCCCTAAGAGAAACAGTGAATATCAGGATTGTTAAAACACTAAAAATATAGAACAAATCGTCTGCCTTTCTGGTGTATGACTTTGTATTTCTTTTTTCATTGATGTTGTCTGAAACTATGACCCTTATGTCATTTAGTTATCTGAAAAATAACATTGTGTATTTCAGTGCTGCTGTGTTTTGTTTTAAGCATTCTGATAAGTGTTGTTCTTTATTGCTGTAGAAGACTTCAGGAGAATCTCTAGCATGTGTTGGTTTCAATCAACGGTGTGGATCAAACTTTAGTACGAAGACATCATGGAAATTGTAAGTAACTTATACAACTAACTCTTATTACTGGATTTGCTGCATATGACCAATTATTAATTACTCTTTATGTAATTTGTGTGTGTGTGTGTGGGGGGGGGTATATGTACAGTTTTAGTGCCAGGGTAGTACCATGACACTACATCCACCATGCTTCACAGAGAAGTTAGTATGCTTTGTTGCATTATTCTTATTAGTAAAATGGAACAGGGTGGTCTTTCATATCTTTCTATGAGATACAGATCTAGAATTGTAGTCTTTTTTTAAATAGTTTTTATTTGGCTCCTGAGGACTTCCTGAGGCTTAAACCAATGTTTTATATATTGTGGTAAAGTCTCAGGTGAAGCTTATTTTTCTTGAAAGCTTATTGTCTTGTTAATGGAACCAGTTTGAGATGTCTTCTGCTTTGTAATAAGGCATGTTCCCATGTTGGGAATAGCAATTAGAATATGGATAAATGTGGGCTTGCATTTAATACTGAGATGGCAGTGGAGTTCGAGCGATGCTCTTTTGGTTTAGTTGGTTTTGGGTGCCAAGAAAATATTGCCCACATTACAAACACAGACATAAACTTTTGACACAAGACAAATTGTTTGCATAGATTTATGCAGTTATTGCAAGATTCTGACCCTACAATCAGCATCTCGCAGCGGACATTGAAATTCATTCGGTTGGCACCATCCAAACATCCAGTCTTTAGTGGTTCAATTTTGGTAAGCCAATGCTTGCTGTAGCCTCTGGAGTGGAACCCAATGTGGTCGTCTTCTAGTGCCCCCATTTGTCTGACCCGCTGTGCCTTTATAGATGTATCTCTGATTGCCCCTACTGCAAATTATAGACGTCTGCCGTATGCTTCCATGTAATACAGGACCGTAGTGTTACCTTATCTGCCTTGTTCAAGAAAACCATCATAACCCCTTTAGAGAAAGCTCATGTCTTTCACCCAGCTGTTATGCCAGCCTTCCATGTCTGTACATTCCCCAGATGTTTGTCCAGCATTAAAGTCGATAAAGTTTTGTCCTCTTTAATGTATCGTCACATAAAAACCCGTGGTTTAGTGTGTTGTGGACACATCTGCATCATCTACAATAAATGTAAAGCAAATTTACTGAGGACAAATTCATGAACTTCACCCAGAAGACTAGCGGTTATGCTAAAAGCCTTATCTTGAAGGATGAAGCAGAACCTGCTCTACCTCTCGCTTAGATGAAAAACAGAGCCTGCAGCCACAAGGGTTTACTGCAGTCTGTATTTTTACCCGTTGTTTAAGTAATCTACAAACTCCTCACTATATCACTGTATTTGATTTCTGTTGTTCTGGAGTTGTATGGTGTTGATTCTGTTTATTGTGTGTGGCCGAAGACATGATTTGTAAAGAGGACGTGGATTTGAGTATATGGATTGGATAGAATACGATTCGTCCTGTATGCACCGTGATGTCCAATATGTATATATGGTTGGTAACTCGATTGCAAAATTCCCTCTGTAAATCTAAAGACTTGATAAAGCCACAGCCACAAATCAAAATAAGCTAGAAGCTAGAAAACACATCATGCATTGCTCAGGGATGTGCACAAGCATTTGATTTGATTTGTTGGGTGAAATTCGTTCATCTTTATGTGTGTTCATGATAGATTCATCAGCCATGCGTTCTTTGGAATATGAGACTACGCCCAGTTTTCAGGGTGGGAGTGAATTGTGTGGAATGTTTTATAATATTTAAAATTTATTTGTTTGTTATTTAATTTAAATGTTGTGGAATGTTGAACATGACAGTAGGTTTAGCATTAGAAGAAACAATACAACATTTAGAATTTGTTTTCAGGGGCTTTAAGTTACTGCATACGAGTCTTGCATTGTATTGATCATTCGTTTTACAAGTCAGTGCCAAAGCTATGGTGCTCTGCCATTTCGGTGAGCTAGCAACGAAAAACACACTACAGGTGTATAAATTGCATTCACCGGTTGCATGAAATGTCCAATGCATTGACTATGGTTGGTGTTTGTAGCTGGAACATAAAACAATAAAAATGAGCCATTGAACAAAGTGTCAAAAAACCCAAGGCTAAGATCAAAAGACCTGCATTTCATGTGTCCTCTATTAGGAAATCACTGAACATGAATGGCGTTTATGGAAGTACACCACAAAGGAAGAACTGCTGTCCCAAAAACATTGCAGCCTGTCTCAAGTTTGCCCAGGATTACCTAGGTGTTCCACAATGCTTCTGAAAAAACGTTCTATGGATATATAAGACCAACATGCAATGTCAAACACTATGTTTGGAGTAAAGGAGTTCCTGCATACCAAAACCTCTGCTTTTTAGGGCCAGGACGCCTTAAGATCATTAAGTGTATCGAAACATTTTAGAGACTCGTTTTGAAACATTTGGTGAGACAGTGACCCAAAGCACACAAGTGAATCCTGTCTTAATCAAGAAGCCTCGGTACAATCTGAAGAGACATGTGCAAGCAAGATGATAAACTGAAAAACTGCAGGGAAGAATTTGCTGATTTTATTAACACACTTCCTGACTGACTTGCGTGGGGATAGGTTCTCCTTCCCTGCCAGTTGTGACGGTGAGGATGAAGCTTCTCTGCTTCTCCAGCCTCCTGATCAGGGTATACAAAGGAGGAGGTAAAGGGAATGATGGTCTGTAAGTGATTTTGTTGTTTTCTGCTCCTACTGTATTAGATTCAGCTCCAGGCTTCTGCTGAGGTCTAGCTTGTACACGTCCTAATGTGTTGAAGTAGGTGTTTTGTGTAGTGCAGATTATCTTATTGTTAACTCTCTCGTGACTTTCTTCTCACGGTGAATCACACACCAGGAAACACAAACCCCAGTTTTGCAACAACACAAAGTTGCAGCCAGCGTGGAGTGAGGCGCTCTTTGTGATGGCAGCTAACATGTCTGGGATGTTTTTTTCTGTCATATTGTGCTTTCTGGATATATCTCTTGATGTCTAATGTTCATCCCGGACAAGCAATACTGTTCTGTCCCAAATCTGCTCCACAGTCCCTATTTTCCTGTGGCTCACTTGCCGGATGGGTTGACACCACTTGTGTGTCACGCTACCAGTAGCAAGATGTGGGACACATAGGTGCCAGATCAGTCCCAAGCCTCAGCCAAAAGTAGCCTAAGCAACTCTGCTGTTTCGGTGCCAGAAACGGACCAGATCAGACAGGTGGGCCAAATCCATGTTGTAAATATGTGAGCCATCTTTAGCTCAGAGAAGATTGCCTTTGCCAGATGTGGCCCACATCCCGTTGCTATCTGGGATTTGACCTGTTTCATTTATGCAATGGTGAGGTGGACAAACGAATGAAACACTGTGAAAGAACGCGTTTGGTATTTGGCCTTTTGAACAGACAATGACAAATTTGCAACACCAGTTGATGTCCTAGGGTCTGACCAATTGATCCTGATCTTATCCTGCCTTGAAGCTGGTTAGGCTTGCATAATCAGTTGACATAGGGATGTATCCTGGTACCTGACTAAACCCAAAATCCTGCTTTGTGAGACAGGTGACAGGTATTTCATGCTTGTGTAAGACTATTCAGAAAAGGCCTTGACCAAGTATGGTGAAAATACATTGAGGAATCTCTGGGTGTAAACAGCAAGGCCAGAAACATGAGTGCCTGTGACCTTCAGATCAGTGGACAGGGTACACAGTGGAAATATGTATTGTGGTCTGACATAGATGCTGTGTCTTCTAGACCAAAGAAGGAAACCATGCTTCAGTGGACCAAGAGATTCTGGAGAATTTCATGCTCCCAACTTTGTGGGAACAGTTTGGGGATGGCCCCTTCCTGTTCATACATGACTGTGCACCAGTGCAGAAGGCAAGGTCCATAGGACATGTATGAGCGAGTTTGTTGTGGGGTGTGCTAATAAAAAATCCTACTGATAAAGAATGGTATGTCACTTAGGGCACTTGCATGGGAAAGCAGGAGAGCGAATACTTTTGGCAATATAGTGTACTGTTCTGGAGAAACATGTGCTGCCTTCAAGTTGACATCTTTGCCTGGAACATCAATGCTTGTTTTAACATGATGCCAAGCTACTGTACATACTGCATGGGTTATAACAGCAGGCTAGACTGTCCTCCATGAAGTGAGTCCACTAAATTTGATTACTGATCATATAATTCTGGGATTGCAAAGTGGGATTAATGTGTTTGGGATTAATGTAGATGAAAGTGTTGGTGGAATCTTTTAAATTAAGTGTCTGCACAGATCCTTTGATAAAAGTTCTATTGGTTTTTATATCACTTGCCAAATAAGTAATGGCCTAAGTAGTTGTCTGCTGTATAAAATAAATATTGCCTTTACTGTATGTGACCTTAAAGATTTGCGATGTGCATAACAAAAACACAGGTTGCTGTGATGATTAAAAATATGGCAGCTACACAGCCATATTTCTTTCTTCCTGCTTAGTTCAGTGAGCAGTGTGCACATTGCAAGTCACCAACACAGCACTTTCTAGATGGCCGATAGTAGAAAACATCCATCAATTTTCTGGGGTAATCCCACCCTAATAAACTAGTTTCAACACCACCAAATCGTACACCAGTAAGTTGTCCTTGGGAAAGATCTGTTAAAGACTTTTATTTCTGTAATTTTAGTCTACCTCTTTACATGATTCAGTTGAGGGAATCACTCTGGAGGGGATGGAATGTTCCATGGCAGCCTATAGGCATGTCCGAAATGTTTCTTGTTTTTTTCATGTTTATTTTCAACGGGCAGTGATTTCTTTTTAGCAAGCGTTGCTCTGTAGCCTTTTTCTGCCTTTTTTTGCCACATGTTTCTCCTCTGGTGGGAGATAGGCAGCCTGTCCCCCAGCTGGCTGGGTGCAAGCGGGGTGAGGGTTTTAAAAGGAACCACATCCTTTTCCTGCTGTGCCTTTATCACTGACCCACTCCACAGCTCGACCACTCTGATTGAACTTCAGGCATAATACTGTGGCCTTGTTGCAAAACAGGAGCCCAGGAGAATAGGGTTTGTGACATAAGCACGGATGCCAGTTGAGATGAGATGGCCACTCTTGTGGCTCAAAAAAGAACACAAAGATTAAAAAGGAGAGACCTTGCTTGCAGTCAGCACTCTTAATTCTTCTAAAGTGATGATTTGCTGTGGTGTTTGCTAGAGTTGTTGTTCAGGCCACTGGAATTTCTATATATAGGGCACCTTCTGTCAGGCATAACAATGTAACATGTTGTAGAGAAGATCTCACTAATGGCAAGTCACTAGACTGGCAAAGATGTACCTGGACAGGAGTAATAACTGTAACATCTGCAGGGATTTACCTTTTAGAGCGATATTTCTGTCAAAGCACAATGTGTGAAAATTTTGGAATAAGTATTTGATGCTGGCTGGTGTGGGTATCCCACCCCAATATTCCCACCCCAGCAATACCACCAAATTACACCAGTAAGTGTCCTTGGGCAAGACTCCTAACAGTACATTTGCCTACCTCTTTATCATGATTCAGTTGAAAATCACTCTGGAGTGAAGTTTCTGGCAAATAGGCATGTCCAAATGTTGATTGTGTTTATTTAACGGGCAGAGATTTTAGAGCAAGCGTTGCTCTGTAGCCTTTTTTAATTTTTTTATTGGGAGATATGTCCCAGTGGTTTTAAAAGAAAACTCTGTTACCCTTTACACCGTTTCAACATCTTGCTTACTACGATTGCCCAAACAATTTTGTTGAACGGACATTGAGATGAGATGGCCACAGCTAAAAAAAAAAGAATCTGTTGTCTACTTTGGTTCTTTACTCCTAAATAGAGACTCTTTCTGCACTGTGCCCTTTTATTAATGATTGACAGTTTGGATTGGAAGTTTGTTAAAGTCTCCATGTCTGGTTGTTTACTTCAGTCTGGCAAAGAGTTTCTGTACACCTGCTTTTGTTCCATTTTTCTTTCAATTGCCAGATAGATCTACATGTATATCGATAACCAAGCCAACCTAGCCGAAAGAGCACTCATTTCAAGGCATATTACTGTAACCAGAGATACTGTATACTTACAAAGTAGCTTTACAGAGATCCAAGCCAGTGGGTACATCAGATATGACCGCATTTGCCAAAACCTTTTTGTTAAAACTAGATGTTTGCACACAAACGCTTTATAGTGTGTAGATTTCTGTGAATACTTCACAGTGAAAGCATCAACCTAGTTATGTCCAATTTACACCTATTAGCTGGGACTGCCCTAGTCTTATCATGCTATCAAATTGGGAGCATGAAGACTAACATCCTATTGATGGCCAGATGTATGTGGTCATCTGACCATCAAACCTATACGAGTTTGTTGGACATTTACTTCCAGAATCATGGGCCGTAATATAGAGTTTCTCTGCCTCTATGGAACTCTTATTGAGTTTGTGTCTATTTAGTTAAAAGAGCATATTTGAGGCCGGGCACTGGTGTGGGACAAAAAGAACTGCCTCGCAGTTACTATTCTATTTCATCTTAAAGATGTTCGTTGGGTTGAAGTCAGGGGTCTGTGCAGGCCATTTAAGTTCTTCTCCACACCACTCTGTAAATCTTGTTTTTATGAACCTTGCCTTGCCCTGCTGAAAAAAGATAAAGCCTTCCCAAGTTGTTTCCACATAAGTTGGCAGCATATATTTCTACAGTTTGCCAGTGGTTGGTGTGGCGCAACGGATAACACCACATGTCACTGAGCTACCACACCATGTGGGAGATTGGGGTTCGATTCCTGGTTCTGGTGACTACGCTATGCTACACCAATAATAGTCGTTGGGCAAGACTCCTAACACTGCATTGGTCTACATTTAGAGCATCAGCTAAATGCTAGAAATGTAAATATTTGTTTAAAATAACATTATTTGCCGTAGTTTTGGAAACTCAAGCGCTGAAAATACCCCTAGACAATTGTTCCTCCCTAGTCAAGCTTGCAACAGTGCATTCTGGGACGGAACATGCTTCTGGCATTCACCAAATCCAGATTTGTTCGTCAGTCTGCCACGTAGTGAACCGGGATTAATTGCTCCAGAGTCCAGTGGTTACACCACACTAGCCGGTTTGTTGTACATAGTGATGATTATGGCTCAGCCATGAAAAGCCTTTTCATGAAGCTCCCAACATGAAGTTCTTGTGCTGATGTTGACGCACCAGAGGATAAGCAGTTGCAGCATTTGGCAGCTCTTCCTAGTGAGTTTGTGTGGTCTGCTCTTAGTGCCTGCATTGTCTGGGCTCCTGAACAGTTCTGTTTCACAATAACGTAACTGCATTTGACTGGGGTAAATTTAACAGCAAAAATAGAAAACGTCTTTCACTACATTGGGATGATTCTTGAATTTCCCTCTGGGATCAATGAAGTGTCTATCTATCTATCTATCTATGTGTTTTTGTATGTCCATATTGTTGGAATTTCTTGTCTCCGAAATGTGCTACGATAGTTCTGGTATCCTAAGATGGTTGCTAGGAGAGAGGAGGGAAACCCGGAGTAACCCCAGAGGCCATGGATTAGTGCTGGTCAGGATCCCAGAAATACCTAGGACAACTGGGCCTGACAGAGCCTCAGTGACTACTTGCAGCTATACCCTACAAAACACGCTTACTCAACGTTGCGCTTTGGTCTGTTAAATAGGTGTAATTTAAGAATCACAAGAACATGTTTGCTCTGTAAGTTGTTAGTAACCCAACTGGTGCTGGTAGCCTGCTAGCTACTTGAGTGCTAGCATCCTTCTACTGTTTAGCATTGGGTACTGGTGCAAATTTAGCTTGCAGGCTGTATTCTCAGACTCAAAAATAGAAAAACTGGTGACTGGTGTTGGACTGACAGGTAGCCAAAACCAAGCGTGCACGCATGGTTTTGGCAACCTGTCAGTCCAATACCAGTCACCAGTTTTTCTTTTTCTGCACATCTGTTCCTTGTTGCAAGCTGCACAGATGTCCTCTGATCTTTGTTGTTGCAAGCAGTTTTGAACATGAGATTCAAGTTGCTGTTGGCATTCTTGAGCATGCAACATTATATTGGAAAAAGTAATTCTCTGTGTGTTGCGTGTATGCTTATCTTCAAGAAATAGTTGCATAATCATTTGGGTGGGGAGGTTTGACATCGCAAGACATGCAAATGATTCAAGTTTCAGGCTTGGCCATAAATGTGACATAAGCAAGGACGGGTCAATATCTGTACCTGACTGACCCAACAGCCACAGTTGTGGACATTTAGTGAGCAGTGAGGCCCTCCATGAGTCATCCTGTTAGAGCCAGTACCTTTGGCAGACGGCTGGATGACACTGGACTGCAAGTATGCAGAACGTTGTGGCGGCTGCCCTGTGTTAGCTTTGCTAAAGACTACTATGGTGTCATGTCAGACTGTCATGGTGTGTCATGGAGTCCCACTTTTGTCTCTGTAAAGACAACCACTGAATCTGTGTGCTTCAACTCCATACCGAGACATCTGGCATGTAGTTAGCTTTGGCAAACATGCTAGGTCGATGTCATACTAAGAGACGCCACTTCTGTATGTGTAGCTCAATACATATTGTCCATGTCAGTCTAAATGTATTGTTCTTGGTAACCTTCATCTTCCTTTTGCATAGAAGTGCAATCTGACACTTCTTTTTGGGTGCACCTATTTTTTTGATGATGTGTGTGTGTGTGTGTATATATTCTGGGTGTAATGTGAAAATGTACTTTGTCTTTTGAATAACCTTGCAGTCTATCTAAAGAGAAATACTACAAAAATGTCCTGAACAACCAAATTATAACTAAAGGTTTATTTGAAGATTTGAAGATTTTACATTCATTTTTAAAAGGAGTTTTACTGCATGCATGTTCTTACATACGTCTCACTTTCTTTCCTTCTATTTTCAGATGCTGGAATTCTAACCCGAAGACTACGAGCTGGAAAAAGGACACCCTACTTTGTATGTTTTGGGTCCATTATTTTATGCACAGACCCCATCTTTTCCAACTGCACTTCGAGGATTAAAGACACTTGACATGCTTTCTTCCCACTTTCCCAAGTTTGGTGGATTGAGTTGACAAAGGGAAGAACTGCTCACACTCTAAAATAAATATGCAGAGGATATGAAAGGATTAGATGTTAAAAGGCTTTGCTTGTCTACAGTTTCAAATTTACCATTCAAGAGGAAATAATTTGCTGCATTGTTTCCCATAAGCAACGTTCGTTTTCTCCTCTCACCTGATTTTATTTAACCACTTTTTAGGGTAATATTCCCTTACAGTTTTCAAAATTCATTTCACGTTCTTTTGATCAGTGGACATGGCATATCCTGTACTTGATTTTTCATCTTCTCAAGCCGCAAGTGGAGATGATTTCATCTGCGCTGAATGTGGCGAAGGATTTGGTCAGTATCCCAAACTGATCAATCACATGGCTACTCATGGACCCATTGACCCATTGTCTTCAAATGATGAAAGTGGCGTTAAGAGCGGTGATGCCCCCATTGAATTTGCCCTCCATGAAAATGGAACCCTCACAGTAGTTGATAAATCTGCAGTATCCAGTTTCTCGTTCTTATTCGGTAAGCCCACGCCTAAACCACAGTGGAATCAGACACATCTTCAAGAATCCCCTCCTTCAAACAAAGTGGTGGAAAAGGAGCATACTCAGTGTAGATGTGAAAGATGTGGTCAAGTCTTCAGAAGCCAGAGAAGTTTACAGCAGCATCAGCGATATCGCCCTCTTGAGCAGGGGTACAGATGTACCCTTTGCTGCAAGACTTATTATGATAGAGAGAGTCTACGGGGCCACCTTCAGAGCCATGATCATGAACGTTTTTACAGCTGTGGACATTGCGGAAAACGATTCTTAAAACAGGAGACTTTGTTCTTGCACCAAAAAGAATGGCACAGGTCTGTTGGACCCAAAAGTACAAGTAAATTTGAAGATGACCGTGAAAATGGAATGGATAAATATTATCCTTGCAAGATTTGCGGCTTGCGTTTCTTTTGGTTGTCCGACTTGCAGAGCCATCTGATTAATCATTCTCATGTCAGCAAATCTACTACTGATGCCAAACAAAAAGAGAACTCGCAGGACAAAGAGGAAAATAGCCATAAGAAAACTGTCTTGCCCTCTGATGATTCTGTTGATCGCTCATATCGCTGTGGCTTGTGCGGGGGACGTTTTAAATCCTTGTCAGATTTGAAGGAACATCATGCTTCAGAGCATCCAGATGAGGAGCGTGATGAAGACTCTTCTGAATCAGCCTCTCAGATTAAGCGACAGCCTGTTAACTATTATGGTATAATGCGTCAGATGGTTTCTAAGCACCAAATGCAACGCGTGGATCCGTTAAGGACACGAATGAGAGGTAGACCTAGAGGAGGTGCTAATAGAAGTCTCAACTCTAAAGTGTTCCCCTGCAAACAGTGCCATCGTGTATTTGTTCACTCCAGCAGTCTGTCTCGCCACATGCGTTACCATAAGGGTACTCTTCATACATGCGTTTATTGTGGCAGACACTTTCCACAAAGATGTGATGTCACAAGGCATGTTGCCATGTATCATAGCTCAGATGTTAAGGTCAAGGTTGAAAGCGAGCAGGGCGAAGATGAAAACGGTGTGCAAGACTTGTCAAAAAAGCAGACCAACGATGATTCAGATGATCTTGAAAGTTTGGAAAACGAAGACCAGCAGTCCCCTAAGGCAACAGATAATGAGAAGTCATCAGAAACCCAAGAGATGTCCGTTGTCAAGCCACGGGTAACCTACAAATGCAGAGAGTGTGGTAGAGTCTTTGGGCTGCTGAGTGTGTATCAACGACATGTGCGTTATCACAGAAGAGAGCCTTCGCGGATATTGCTAAGCTGTCCTCGTTGTCCATGTCGCTTCACTTTCCGCTCTGCTCTTGATCGCCACCTAGAGAATCATGATAAGGATGGGTCTGAGATGAGTGGTAAGGAAGGATCTTTAAGTCCAGAAGCTCATACAGATTATGCAGAAAATGAGGATGAAGATTTAGGTTTTGAAAGGAATGAGCCAGAAGTTAATGCAAAGGATACTACAGCTACAGATGTGTTGTATGAATGCACCGAATGTACCCAGACATTCTCAGACTTGCAGAAGTTCCTCCAACATCAAAGTGCACATGGTTAAAAAAAAAAAATAATAATCAACTCGGATATGATACCAGGGACCTAAAAATAATACAAGTTCAGTAAAGACAAATGCATTCCATGTTTTTAATTGTAAGAGAAAATCAAGCACTACCCGAACTTATCCGATATTTTTATGTAAGTCATTTTTTTTCTACTGCTAAATTCTGGATTTGTAAAAACACCAGGTTGACACACTTTCTTGTACTTTCTGCTCTTGAATAGCATATTGCTGCATCATGTGGAATCTAAGAGAATGCTGTAATAGGTATCTCAAGGTGTTTTAGGTCATTATATCTCATTATGCACATTGTTGATCCTCAAGTTTCATCACCTTTGTTTTTACTTTTTGCTCATTAACAGTGGCACAGACAAGTGCTGTAGTGTACCAAGTCCTAGAACATCTCATAACTACCTTCCCAGTGTGTTTCCAGCTGATTGCATCAGAAAACAGGATAGTTGACAGAATGTACCATACTTTTGACCAAGGCAAGCCCAGATAACAGACCCAGCAAGTCTGTTATCTGGGTTTATCATGTTTGATTTGACGTCTAGTGGGAACTAGATTTAGAGAAATAGTACTGAATGGCGAGTGAGATTTTATAATTTCAGGGTATGTGAGTGTTGATCTACTTTGCATAGATTTGTGTGGGGCTGTTACTGTTTGATGTTTGAGAGCACATGGGTCATACAAATAAGTGCTGTGATATCTGAACATTAATAAAAGAACCTGTTTTCAATAAAAAAAACAACTTGATAATTGTATGCATGATATGAAATTGGTGTCTTTCATTTGTTTGAAGTAATTTATTTATTTAGAAATACTCTTAAGCCATGGCATAATCAAATCGAGATTTGAGGTTCATTCTAAACCTGGGGTGGGAAACTCTGGAGTCCTGGAAGGCCAGATTCCTGTATAGTTTGATGACTTTCTTGCTCAAGCACAGCGGGTTTAACTCGCCTGTTAATTGCAAGAGTACGTGATGTGCTAAAGCAGGGAAATCACCTAATCTCTGGTCCTCAGTTCCCAAATCTGTTTTAATGGCCATTGGTTAGGCTTTTTCAAGGTTTTCTTGCACATCCAAAGGTCAAAAATACCAAGAGTAAAATGCTAAACAGTCATTGGTGTTCCTGCATTTGGTTCAGCTGTACAGTTGCAGAAAGTTACAGTCGTTTGAAACATTGTATTTCAGACTGTAGTCTAGATCAACAGTTCTCAAATTGGTCCCTTGAAGGATCCCTTGAAGGTCCGTAATGTTGCTCTATCTCTATGTGTTTCAAGTTAGGCTGGAGCAAAAATCTGGACTGTCTTGGGGTCACCGAGGTTTAAGAACCACTAATCTAGATCGCCCCATGCAGCTTGAATTCTCACACTGCTCCAGCAGATTTCACGGTCGGGGTGGAGGTGGACACCCGGCCTTCTGGACATGACGCAGAACTACATGCACCGTTATGCAGACTGTTATGTCAAATCCCCTTATCTTCCAACTCCCCCTATCTTCCACAAGTCCATGTGTGGAAGCACCATGGTCAGTGCCAACATGTTGTCGCACGTTACATGTCTACCCCTACTGCAAAATCAGCAGGAGCTGTCTGACAATGTTCAAGCTGCATGGGATAGATTATCACAGGACACCATAAAGAACCTCTACAAATCCATGCTGAGACGTCTGGCATGTTGAATAGGCATCTATTTCCTCCTGCAGAGCGCTCCTATTCCTATGCGATTACTCGTTAAAGTAATTGGTTGCTAAAAAAAAAAAAAAGTATACTCCTGTGTTGATCAATGTAGCGGCTTAGTACAGAAGTAGTGTCTCTCAGTCTGGCCTTGGTCCGCCATGTTGGCTAATGCAACACCCCAGATGTCTCGGTGTCCTGTGATATTCCATCCCATGCAGCTTGAATATTCTCACACAGTTCCTGCAGATGGTGGGGAAGGGTGGAGGTGAAGTGGCCTTCTGGACATGTGAAGCGTGACAACAAACTGTTCCTCTTGGTGTTGACCTACAGCCATTCTGAGTCTCTACATGTCAGCCTAGCATGACACCAGTGCAGTCTTTGGTGACGTTGGTGTTAAGGGCAGTTGTTGTAACAGTCCTGTAGTCCATGCAGCAGTCCGCCAATGGTGCTGGCACTAACAGGATTAATCACGGAGGGCTGGATATCAGGTACAGCGATAAGGCCCATCTTTTCATGGTCACATACGTTACCGAAACTTTAATTATTCACATGTTTCACAGTGTTAAACCTACCCAGTTCCATTCCTGTCGGTTGATTCCTTTTAGGTACAGCTATTTGTGCAACTATTCTTTGGATGACGAGTGTATGTCTCAGTCTCATACTGAATAGTACAATGTCTCGTACAGCCTGTCCTTTACTGCTTTGTCCCAAGTTTTTTACCTCAGAGTTGCCACAAGGTTACCGTTTGTATCTGTGGATCCTAAAGCATACCATTTCAGGGATGCACTTATTTTTATGATGCATGAGGACCACAAGAAACAAAATGTTTAATTGTAAGTAAGAAAATTTCAAAAATAAAGGGTACTAACACAGTACAAATAAAGTCTGTTCCTTCATTCGTGGTAGTATGTAACAAGAGAGTGTCCCTTATGCCTTTACTGGAATTATGAGGAGAAAAGGGAGTTCTGGTTGACCCTGATTACACTAATGAACTTTTCTTAACAACAAAAGGACAAAGTGGCACATGGACCCTGTCCCTCTATGGGTTCAGTCAAGTGCCTATTGCTAAAACCTAATTGTAGACGAAGAGTAATCTGGTGGTTCGGGGTGACTTCACTGTCAAGTAACAAGTGACCTATGGCGAAACATACACTATACTGCCAAAAGTAATCACTCACCCATCCGAATCAATGAATTCAGGTGTTCCAATCACTTCCATGACCATAGGTGTATAAAAACTAGCACCTAGGCATGCAGACTGCTTCTGCAAACCTCAATGTATTCCAGCGTGGCAACAAGTCCAGTCATGAAAACAAAGTGAAAGCGACTGGAAATGACAGCAAGAAGTGGTAGGCCACGTAAATGACAGATTTGGGTCGGTGGAGCTGAGGCACATAGTGCTCAGAGGTCGTCAACTTTCTGCAGGGTCAATCAGTACAGATGTCCAAACAATTTGTAGAGAGTGGGTTTCCAAGTCGCTGCATCCAAGCCTTACATCACCAAGCACAATGCAAAGTGTCGAATGCGGTGGTGTGAGGTGCCACCGCTGGACACTAGTGCAGAGGAGACGTGTTCTCTGGAGTGACAAATCGCACTTCTCCGTCTGGCAATCTGATGGGCAAATCTGGGTTTGGCAGTTGCCAGGAGAACAGGTACTTGTCTGACTGTGTTGTGCTGAGTGTAAAGTTTGGTGGAGGGGGGATTATGGTGTGGGGTTGTTGTTCAGGAGTTGGGCTCGACCCCTTGGCTCCAGTGAAAGGAAATCTTAAAGCTTCAGCAGATCAAGAGATTTTAGACAGTTTCATGCTCCCAATATTGTGGGAACAGTTTGGGAACGGCCCCTTCCTGTTCCAACATGACTGCGCACCAGTGCACAAAGCAAGGTCCCAAAAGATATGGATGAGCAAAGTCCTGACCTCAACCCGATATATCACCATTAGGATGAATTAGAGCAGAGACTGCGAGCCAGGCCTTCTCGTCCAAAATCAGTGTCTGACCTCACTGTGCTTCTGGAACAATGGTCAGACATTCCCATAAACACATTCCTAAACCTTGTGGAAAGCCTTCCCAGAGGAGTTGAAGCTGTTCTAGCTGCAAAGGATGGACAAACATACTAAACCCAATGGATTAAGTATAGGATGTCACTCAATTTCATATGCGTGTGAAGGCAGACGAGCAATTACTTTTGGCAATATAGTGTATTAACTACTAGGCAAGACCTGCCTGAGTTGAAATCAGGGTGTTAGCAGTGGCCCTCTTGGGTGTTCAGTACTTCTAGCTAATTGCTACAGTTAGACCAAATGCAAAGTAAGCTTTGCCTGACAAAAAATCGAACTCACTTGAGAAGGCGGGAACGCTAAAAAGGGAATCTACTTACAGAGATTACAGAGATTATTTTTGGTTCATGCCAAATTCATCTAGACGAACTTTAACCCTGGAAACCCTTGAACCTTGTAGGCATGTGCTGTCTCTTTTGCTGGAAAAAAAAAACAGAGGAAATGCTGCTTAGCCAATTCTGTCACTTGTCATCCACAAAAAAAACCGACTAACTAAACAAGCTAACTTTAGCTGCTCACTGAAAATGATGTTCCCTCTAAGACCATCACAACCGGCCACCCATTATGTTCTTAAATAGTTCATTTGCTTGGCCACAGCAGTTCCATGTACATTAGAAGCATAATGCTGCTCAACTACCAAGTTCTCATGTATGATCAGTGTCCAAGATTTGGGGGAACTGGGTTTGACACCCCTGCCATGTGGCCTTGGGTACAACAGGGGACTGGAAGGTCAGAAGATCCCGTTTGGGCCCCGGTCACTGGCCATCGGATACATGTATCAGCAATATAGACAAAGAGACCCGACACAAATAGACATAGTAGCAGATCTTTGATGAGGGTTTCGGGAAGTTGTTGGCTCTAACGATACAGCAGCAATCTCGAAATAAGATTCCTTTGGTTGTAAGTGGTTAAAGCAGCACTTTTAAATCACTGAAAGTCTTCCCAGGCGGAGGGAGGACAGGTTAAAGGATTCTTCAGTGAGGTTTGGTTTAAACACCCCAAGTAATCTTAACCTTACACTGGTTTTGGGAAGATTCCTTTACTTTCTGCAGTGTACTTCAAATATCCTTTGCCGGGATCCCTACTAGTAAGAAGGGCCTGAAGCAAAATGGCTTCTATCAAGGGTTTCAAAGAAGCAACCTTCCCTTCAGAGTTCACATGTGAGATTGGGAACACTCCCTGGCACCTTTTCGGGCAGGAATTTGAGTCGTATTCTTCTGGGTATTATTACAAGGTCTTAAAGACCTTCTACCTGAAGGACCTTGTGCATCTCTTACGAGTTGGTCTAGAGTGGGACATGATCAAAATAGGTATATACCCACTGGTCTGTTTCAAGTTATTTGTTGGTGCCCAGTTTAAAGCTGTATTCTGTTTCTACCTGGTGCTGCCATTGGCTTGGCATGGTCCAGACCACTTTTAACTCCACGTGTTATTGCATGCACCTCTGCTTCTACTTGTCCTGGGGTTAAAAGGCTGATTTACATGTCAATGAACAGGACCTGAGGACTGCTTCATTGGTGAACTTGTTAGTGGCACACCATAGTTCAGCTTCCCAATGGTTAAAGGCAATACCTTACACAGGCAGCAGGCAGGGGCATAATAAAACCTAATGGGGTGTTTCCCAATACTGTCCTGAAGGTCCGGGTTCATGTTGTCTGTGTAGTACAACCAATTTTGTTTAAGAACGACTTGATCCAAAAAGTGATCTGACTGTAGAGTAGATCAACAGTGAAATGCAGGGTGTCCCCTAGGACTGGAACTGGGAAACACTGACCTACTGGGAAAACAATAGGTTGGTTTAAACTCTGGTCAGATATGGTGTCTATTGAGCAATCACGGGTATTATAGCAATTATGCTTCTTAGAGTGTCCAATCACTTGTCGAGTAGCTTAGGGCTAACAGTGGTCAGTGGAGGGGGCAGGACTGTTCGTCCTTCAACCCAGTCTTTCAAAGGGTATTAGTGTGCCTGCGATTGCAACCAGAAACCCTGATGTGGAACCCCTTTCTTAGTGAACTACTTTCATGCCTGGAAGTCTGGAACATACATAACGTAACACTGGTATGGTTGGGTATCCACCCCAAGTCTGCAAGGGTATGAACCAGGAAACTACCACAGAACAAACAGGACGGGGATGTGAGGACTGCTGGGACGTGCAGCAGAGCACCCTGAAACAAGTAGTCCTGGCATCCAGAGAGGCACAGAGGCAGAAAGGACTCACTGCTTTTGTGGCACATGGTGGACAAACCCTGCAGCAAGCCAGCAGCCATTTTACGGTACCTTAGTCAAGAACCATGCGCAAAGGCAGCACCGTTTGCGCATAATGGACGTCGAAATGGAAGCCCCGTAGAACTGTGGGCGGGTCGCTTCACGTTCTTACTGTGCACTGATTGGTACATGCCTTGGTGTCACGAACTCTCCCGGGCTTCTGCACATTGTTTGGAGATTGCGCTGTGAGAAAGACGCGCACGACAAGCCCTCAGCAGTTCTGCGAGGGTAACGTTGAATGCACATGTTGTTCTGGACGTAGAGGACCTGACCAGCTTACTTCCCTTGTACTCGTCTCTGGACTGCAGGTTGCTGCTGGCGCGCTGAGGGAGAGCAAAACGACCCCCATACACAGGACCACGGTAAGAACCTAGCCACGGGTGCGTTCTGACAGAGACTGTGCTCTTGCGCAGAACAGAGGTGTGCTTTGCTGCACTCGGAATCAGGCACGTCCAAAACCAAACCATTCGGAGTCTTAGCTCCGTTGTCCGTGGCAGTAATGCTCTTTAACACGATTAGCAGTTCTGTTGGGTTGCAAGGCTTAAAGGGAAGGTCTGACTGTTGTAGTTAGCACGGTTTAAGGTTTACGTTCAACCCTGTTTATCTGTTATGTAGCTTGCTAGCTACCGAGTTAGCTAGCTAGCTAGCAAGCAAGTAGGTGATTTGACTGCTGGCTAGTCGTCTGCTAGTTTGTTTATTATGAGTAGTGGTGCTAATATGGCTAAGCGGGCTGTGGTAAACAGTGGTGTAAATATCATAAGAGATTTATATGCGCTATACGAAGCGACAGAAATATGACGTGCATAACATATGTTTATGTAAACTCACCTCAGTGACTCTGTACCTTCTAAACAGTTCCTATAAACTACATTAGCTAGCTAGCTAGCTGGTTATATAGCCTTGCAGGCGGTGAACTTTAACTTGTGGTTAGCCAGCTGGCTAGCTACTCTTATCGTGTCGCTTTCGTACCGTATACGTTTTCTGCTGTACAGACCCTCGGACACCTGACGTTATTCGGTGGCTTATTAGCACGCATTACTTCACCGGTCTGGAAAGTAGCCGGGGTTAGCTTAGCTGTAATTATTTGTGGCTGCCTTTGGTGCAGCAGCAGCAACGTGAACCCAGTGAATGCATCTGCTTAAGCGAGTCTGCCGTTCTGCTGCATTCATTTCCTTAACTTTTGTCAGAGTGATTATTGGACTTGTGATTATTAACAAGTCGTTTAATGCATCCTTCTGTTTTTACAGAGACGCTCAGAGCTCTATGGCAGCAGGGAGGAGAGCACTGTGGAGAAATGGATGATGGAGATGGAGGCATGCACAGCATGGTGCCTTGCTTCACCAGGTGTATTGTATAGTCTGTGTCAGAATATGCTTGGACCGTCCCCCACCCTGCAGCCCTGAGGAGGAACTCAGGAACTCCGCATGGTAATAGAGTGGTAAGTACATTGTTCAAAATGGGCCATTATTTCACCTCACACCCAGACCAGTTTGGGGTGTATGGTGCAGCCATGACTTTGTTTGGCTGCAGTTGGCCATTTAGTGTTTGGTAGTCTCATGTGACATCACTGTGTGACCGTGCTGCTATTTCTGTGACCGGGAAAATCAAAATATATTTAGTGTTCTGGGAAGTTTCGTGTACCAGTTGCCATCAGGAAACAGAAAGTAAAAGTAGGCTATTAATATGTTCCTGAGAAAGAGAACGTTCACTCACTTCAGTGGCCTTTAATATGCCCGATGTTAATGTTTCTTATGAAAAGCCATTAGAATAAATTAGACTGAGAGATTGATTGTATTTGACATGCATAACCCCAAGTAAACAAATCCACACGGTTTACTGCTTATGCTACCCTTAAGTAAACGCTGCTTGTCCATACAGCATCAAAGATGCATGCTTCAGCAGCCTACTTGTTATGATATTTTTAAAAGTATGGCAAACACATTTCCAGTGGTGCATCTGTAAATCCTAATGTAAACGTGGTTTCTCAGCTGTTACTACTTGTATAGTATGGTGTTAAATATGGGAGGAAGCCTATTAAAGCAACAAGAAACATCTGCATAGTCAAAGAAGGTGGACTTGCCTTGCAGATGTTGTGATTTCTGCTGTGGATCCACACCAGTAATGTCTGGCAGACATTAGATGCTCATGTATATTTAAAATAAACATGTTCCATTGATACTTCTATTGGATGTGGTCGGGATCTGTCTCTGACCACCTCTCAGTGTAGTTTGAGTCTGATCATGATCCAGTCACAGTATGTCTTGGGTGTGTTTTCACATGCAGTCTAGTGAAATTAGCCTCTGTGAGTGTAATTCTCTAATCTGGAGGTAGTTTTTGTGTCTTTGATATTGCTCTCCAATAGAATAGCAGTGTGTTTGCAGGCCAAGATTGAATGAGTGAACAGTCAAGAGCATGGTTGTGAGCTCTAGTCCAGCCCTAGAACTTTCACACCATGTTCTATTTAACGCAAAGTTAGCAGTTAAATTCTTTTATTTATATCAACACCCCCATGTGACTGTAGCTTCAGTTCAACTAGTTCAAATATACTTGGTCAGCTGGTCGTGTAGCTTTGCCTGGCAGTAAACATTGCCTTGTTGTAAGCTAGCTAGCTGGCTAGCTGCTTTCACTGTCCCTTGCTAGTAAAACTTTTCTGAGGCAGATACTTGGACACAACAATATTTCAATATCAGTTTATATAGATCTCTAAGATTTATGCTTGGAGGATTTTAATTGGTTTATAATTAGCACAAGGTATCAATGGGTAGCTTACCAATTGTTGTGCTTGACTGTACTACATGAGTGCACGAGTTTAAAACTCAACTTTAGTCTAACTTTGATGTGTTCATGTGTGTACAATTTATGTATATATATTTTTGGAGCTGAAGTACCTTTATTTACACTTTATTTGGCAAATCTTTCATATTTTAATCACACTCATGTTAATGATTGTACAGTAGAAGTTTTTATATAGTAATAAATAAATAATAAATAATATAGTTGTCAAGATAACAGCATTTCCTCTTGAAGCTGTTAGACTGCTGGATGATTCAGAGCATGGCGAGTAGTAGCAAAATCTGAATATAATAAACCACCACAAGTAGGGATGCATCAATACCATTTTTTCCCAACTGAGTATGAGTACAAGTTTGTATATTTTTGTACTTGCCGATACCAATACTTACTTAGAATGAAGCAATCATGCCGTTATGTAATAGTTTAGTTATTAATGTAACTGTGCATTACCTTTAATTTATTTGAACATTAACTTTTTACCTTAAACATTAATCACCAACTCAACTCAAACTCATTTTTCTGTATTTTTACTACTTTCTGTAACAAAGTTTAAAAAAGGTTAACCACATTTCACAAAAAAAAAGGCTTATGGACCTTACATTACAAAGGCTACAACAATAGTCTGTAACCACTAGAGTAGGCTTAACGATGCAAACAAAGCCTATAGTGTTTTGTGCTAACTGTTTCATCCCATCAGTTAATGGAAAATATATGATACTATGTATAACGTCATGTTTCAGAGAGCTACACTGATAAGACCACAAGATCATGCTGTAAAAGCTAGTCTTTATTTGAAACTGTAAGTTGCAGGTTCTTCTTCAGGAAAAGAAGCATCACTGCATGTTTAGCTGTGAGCCTGTTTCTCCTTTCAGTGACGATGTGTGCCACTGAGCTAAATAATCCCTCACTTTGAGATAAATATTTTAAAAATAATAATCTAACGAATAATAAAATGTCAGCTTCTGGTGACTACTTGAAAAGTAGTATTTGAGAGTTTGTTGAAGGTTTTGGCGACATCATCACACACAAAGACCATACAGGGTTAAAGTCCAGAGAATAAAATGTAAATTAATTATTGTAGACCTACACAGTCTACAATAAGAGTATAAAAGAATTAATTTGTTGTTTGTCATTTTAAAATAGAACAGACAACCTTATTGTTTATCTCTGGAACTGTCCATCTTTTAGTTTAGTATTTTCCCCCATTCCACCCTCAGTACATTAGCAACATAAGATGCACGCGCATTAGTTACCTTGGATCGAGAGGCGTTGCGGTGGAGAAGAGTGGGTTTTGCACCACGTCAGTAAATCGCTTCTGTACAGCTGCAAGTAAAGTGCATGTCATTGTTTTGATCCCCTGCTCCTCATCGGTTTCTTTCGACAGCAGTCTCTGTAATACAGTGATCGCGAGAATCACATCAGAGGTGTTCAATTGTCGAACTTTTCGAATGGCGCCAAAATCGTCACTGACTAGTAGGTTCCACTGATTAAGGCTGAGGCTGTCGGAGTTCATGTTCTGACGCAAATATTCAGAGAGCCCATTTCTGCTCAGTGAAGGACTCTGTTCCGGCTGTTCCGCCGTGTGTTCACGTCTTGTTGGAGACGTTTCATTGGCTGGTTGAGCTGCAACTTAATGTCTTCTAACCGGGAATACGCCAAAGTAGAATGTTTAAAATACCCAACAACACTGCGCCAGCGACACTCTGCTGTGCAAGCAGACCCTCATTTACTGCCAGTTGAAGCGTGTGCATTGCATGAAAAGCTAGGCAGTCCAGCATCATCCATTGCCTTTATCATGTTTTTAGCATTGTCATGAACCACGACATGGACAGAACCTTTAGTAATGGCACAAGTGTTGAACATTTCCTCAAATGTGCTTGAGGAAATGAGCTGTGTGGGACCCACAGAATAGCTTTGCGTGCATCTTGTCTAGCTAGCGTTTGCTGCAGTTGATGCCGTGTTCTGTTAGCAGTGAACTCCTTGTGCTGAGTTTTGTGTTTTATTTTAATTAGTTTTATTTTAATTTGTTTTATCAGGTTACTTCTGTTGTAGGAAGATGCCGAAGTATGAAGTGATATTTTCATAGAGTACAGTTTGGAGTCTGCTTTGCTTAGGTTGTCATCACTGATTGTGAAGTAATTCTGCTCATTAGCATAATGTAGCTGACGTAGACTCGTTTGCGATTACGAGTAAATGGACACGGTATCGGGCAAATACCCAATACTAGTATTGGTATTCATGCATCTCTAACCACAAGCTCACCTCTAATAAGTAATGAATATGCATTAATGTTATGCAGACTAATAAAGCACTTTGCATGTCACATAGTCTGCTTATGCCTGGAATAAACAAAGTTTTAAGTAGTTTAGCACTAGGACCAATATTATGTGATAATTTCATAGACTTTTAGCATTTACTTAACTTAACTCTTTACTGTACAAACCTTTTAACCCGGCCAGCGCCTCCAATGGTGGTTTACTTTTAAAGATTTCAATTTCACAATCAAGTTTGGCTTAAACATGGACATTTGAAGTTTGTATATTTGTATTTCCAACTGCTATATTCTTAACTTTGTCCGCTGCAGTTTTAGAGTTTTACATTGTTACCAAATAGGAGTGCAGCTATCAATCAACTTGTTTGACTGAAATTCGACACGCAAATTATTTGGCGATTAGTTGATGTCATGTTATCCATTTCAAGACCTGTAATTAATGTATTTTTTAATATTTTATATTTTTAAAGCAAAAAATTAAAAGCTGTTGGCTACGTAAGTGATTTTGTGATGGGGCATATTATAATCCAAATAATTGGTCATTAATTTTAATAATTGTTGCGGTCCCTTTACCAACTCCTGCTATTCACCTTATTTTGCCACGCCCACCTTCAAGAGTTTGTTTTCCGTCTTTGCGTTTAGAAATTCCGGTCTCCTACTTGGCTGGCTAGCTAGTTAGGCGGCAACAACAAAAAGTTACATGGGAGAACACCACAGAAACAATAAGAAGCTGGAATGGGGGAACATTACTTCTTACAGGGGTTATAACAGTAGTGGGGGATGAGATGAAAAGGTGGTTTGAGGTTACCTATGGCTACCTTTTCAATTAGGTTCAGCACAGTGGACACTGCTCATAAAGTACCTATGCTAAACCAAGCTATTTAACATTAGCTAGCATAGCTAACTAGCTAGCTCTTTTGGTTAACGCCTTACTTGACAACCTCACAAGCACCCGACGTGTGCGCTTCACCGGAGCGTCATGGCCGAGCCATTTCTCTGGGTAAAGATGTTCTGGTGTCGGCTTCCCCTCCACAGAACAGTAAAAGCAGATGTGCAGAAAGGTTTTTAATTTGGTGCGTTGGAAGGCGGTGGATGCAAGTTATATGGTGCCCAACATCACTGATCATTTTTGTTGTGTTCGTAACACTGCTGTTCAAGCGAAATACTCTTCTTCGTATGTTCATCGCTATGGTCGTACCTTATAACAATGGATCAGCAGCGCCACCGTAAGTTCTAACACGGTAAACTAAGATGGCTGCTCCCTTGTCTTATGGAAAATAGCGTGAACAGAGAGTTGATCTTATTTGCACAGGTTTAATAAGTAAACCATTAGCTGTGTGTTTGCAGGAGATGACTGACACTGATGGAAAGCATTCATTAGTCAGACATAGACAGTGATGATTCTTAAATATCCACTTAATATATTTATATTAGGAAAAATACATATTTCATTTTGCTAGCTACTGGTTTTGTGGCGCATATATATTCTAGTAAAGCCACAACAGGCTCTAACGTTTTCAGTGGCTTCATTTTGCATCAGGACTGTGGGGTCCCACAGGAGCATTGTTGAGATTATTTGCGGATGTTCAGCAACAAGTCTTGACACGCTGTTTGTATTTGGTGGGAATTTTTTTGCCTGATGGTAAAGCATGAGTCGTCCATTTTTCAACTGATCTGATAAAGCTTTATGCCACTCTGCCTGACACAGCAGCACATCTTCAACACAGGGTTGTGTTTGACGGTTCTGCCACAGGAACCTTTCAGACTTTTTATTCCATTTCACAATGGAGCTTATAGAATTAATATGATTAAATATGGATGCATGAGAACTCTAAATGTGCATTGATCACACAGTAACATAAAGCAGGATACTCACTTATTTCATGGACTTTTAGCATTTATTTAATTTAATTCTTTAATGTACAAACTTCTTATATATTCTAATAAACACACAACAGGCTTTAACCTTTTTGAAAGTTTTGAGCTTTTAACTTCGTGGGGTCCCACAGGAGCACTATTAAGGTTATTTGCTAAAGTTGAGCAACAAGGCCTGACTCGCTGTTATTTGATGGGAATTTCTTGCCAGAGGAGAAGCATGATTCATTCATTTTACTGCTCCGATGAAGGTGTGCTTTACACCACTCTACCTGACACAGCAGTACATGTTCAACACAGGGTTGTGTTTGGCTGTTCTGTCACGGGAATCTTTCAAACCTTTCAATCCATTTCACAAACTGATTTGAAGGTCACTGAACTCCTAAGTATGATCCAGTCTACCACTGATGTTTGGCTATGGAAATTACATTGCTGTGTGCTTGATATTATGCATCTATAAGCAGGGGGTGTGGTTGAAATTGACCAATTTGAAACGGTGTCTACATGCATCGGACCATGTGGTGTTTCTGTTTGATTGTAGACCAATAGGTATCCAAGTGCCTTATGAAAGTATTTACCCCCCTTGTCATTTTTTTTGTCGTTTGCTACCTCACAACCTGGAATTAAAATGGATTATTGGGGGGTTTGCATCATTTTATTTACAGAACATGCCTACAACTTTGAACATTACACTTCTTTATTGTGAAGCAAATAGGACAGAATGACAGAATACCTCAGTGTGCATAATTGTTCCCTCCCCTAAAATCAGTACTTTTGTAGAGCTACCTTTTGCTGCAGTTACAGCTGCAGGTGGCTTTGGGTAAGTCTCTATGAGCTTGCCACATCTTGCCACTGGAATTTTAGCCCATTCCTGAAGGCAAAACAGTTCCAGCTCCTTCAAGCTGGTTTCAACTGGTGAACAGCAATCTTCAAGTCTGACCTCAGATTCTGTATTGGATTAGGGTCTGGGCTTTGACTAAGCCATTTCAATACATTTACACGTTTCCCCTTAAACCACTCGAGTGTTGTTTTAGCGGTATGCTTTGAGTCATTGTCCTGTTGAAAGGTGAACCTCTGTCCCAGTCTTGGTCTTGCTCAAGAATAGCCCTGTATTTAGCACCATCCATGTTTCCCTCGACTTGAACCAGATTCCCAGTCCCTGCTGCTAAAAAACATCCCCACAGCATGATGCTGCTACTACCTTGTTTCACTGTAGGGATGGAGTTCTTGGGGTGTTGACATGTGTTGGTTTTATCGCCAGACATAGTGTTTTCAATTTTGGTGTCATCCTACCAGAACACCTTTCTCCATACATTTGGGGAGTCTTCCACATATATTTTGGCAAACATAAAACGACCGTTCCTTTTTTTTTTTTTTTTAATCTGTAAGTAAAGGCTTTTTTTTAGTGTACAGCTTTTTGCGGTTGCATGGACACATACTCCAGTCTCTGCTGGGAAACTCCTTCAGGGTTACCTTTTGGTATTTGTGCTGCCTCTCTGATTAATGCCCTCCTTGCTTGATTTGAGAATTCTGTTGGGTGGCCCTCTTCTGACAGGTTTGTTGTGGTACCACGTTCTTTCCAAGTGATGATAAAGGACTTGATGGTGCTCCAGGGGATCATCAGAGATTTGGATATTTGTTATAACCCAACCCTGACTTGTACTTCTCAACAACTTTGTCTGTGACTTGTTTGAAGATCTCCTTGGTCTTTATGGTGTTGTTTGGTGGTGTTATACTGACAGATCATTGCACACAGGTAACTGGCTGCACCAAAGCTGTTTAGGGGCTTCATAGCAAAAATATATATATTTTGTGTGTTTGTTTGTAATTGTTTTCTTTTTTCTCTTCACCAATTAAGACTATTTTGTGCAGACACATTACATACAATTCAGATCTCTTTTTCTTTTATTTTAATGTAAATACAGCTTATAATATACCAACATGGGGGTGAATACTTTCACAAGGCACTGTAAATAAATTGCTCATCTTAATGCTGACATGGTTCAATGTTGTTAAATCGGATCACCAGTCATTGAAAGTGCTAAAGTAGGCCTGGACAATAATTCGATATCGGTATTTACCGCGATAAGAAATGTTTCAATAACGGTATTTTGATATGTATTATTTACAGAATCTGTCGTTGACGAGCATTTTTTTTACAGGGCTCCATCAGTTAGCTGCATTCAAGCACAGTTGAACACAACCGGCCTCTGTAGCCAGGCTACGTCAGTGTGTGATGACGTACTCGCAGGCACGCAGCCAGATAGGCTAGGCTACGCTCCAGCTTGGGACATTTTAGATGCAAAATGAGTGCCCCTGCAATACACAAGTGAGCGAACAAGCTTCCACAAGTGAAAAGACAGAAGACGTAGTTGATAAGAGAGGGAGGACTAATTCAGTGGTGTGGAAGTGGTTTGGCTTTCGAAAGTCTGATAGGCTGAAGTTTATCAAACAAAACTTACCAAGAGTTAGCCAACTGGCAAAATGGTACTTGTGCATTTGGGCCACAAGCTCCCCATCCGAGAGAGTTTTTAGTGCATGTGGTAACATTATCACATGTAAAAGGGCTGCTCTGAAGCCAAATAATGTAGACCAGCTTGTGTTTCTTGCCAGAAATCTCTAGTGTTCGCCATAGAGCATCATCAAGCCTCAAACATGTTTCTTTCAACATGTGTTTTTATTGTTGCACTTTTTTATTTTTGTATTTTGCAGCAACTCTGAGCACTATATTTTTTTTATACTGTCTGAAGCACTTTTGTATCTTCTGTTGTAATTAAGTTATTTATATTGATAAAGCCTAGAGGTTTCTTGATTTGACAGGGATATCATGTTCCTTTTATGTATACGAAGGCTTTTTGTTTTATCCTGGTTGGAGCACTTTTGTTTTAATATGTTCAATTTGTTTTCAAAAGAATAAGAAAAAAGCCTCTGTTTGAAGTGAAAGTTATTTATATTGATAATGCCCAGAGGTTTATGTTTGACAGGGATGTCATGTTTTTGTATATGAAGGCTATATGCAAATAAAAGTGAGTGAAAGGTTTTTTTTGTTTGTTTTTTTGTGGAAAATATTATATAGTTTTTGTGTGAGGAGGTTTCAAAGACTTCAATTAAATTTTTAGACTGTAGTAGTTACAGATTTCCATTGTAGGGATTTTGGCTTTTTTTTTTTTTTGAGGCCTTCAAAGTTTATATCGTTATTGGAATTATATTGTATCGACTGAAATTAAGGAATATATTGCAATATAAATTTTGGCCATATCGTCCAGCACTACACTAAAGCTAAATACATAAATACGTACTACCCCAATGTCTGTTTTCATGACTAAACATTCTTTTCATAGATTGTACAATGCTAATTTATCTGCTTTATTCTTTCTTCAGTCCTTCAGACAAGTGAACTGCAACCTTCCCACTGCTTTGCACTGGATACAGTGGGGTGAGTACTTTGACCTTTCATAAAACTGCAAATAATGTTAATTGTTCTTATTAATTATAAAATAAAATGTAGTAGTAATAATAATAATAATGGTTTTTCAGGGGGAAAAAAAGGTCTGCTGATCCTGATTACTAAACGCTTAACACCCAAGGATGGACCATGGATCCAGTACATGTCATCACAAATACTCCATCTGATGTAATGACTTTAATGGTGTCTTTGGAGTCTGAAGAGCACATTGATCATCCTATTGAACAGCTTACTGGAGAGGATAAGCTTTCAGACATGATGGTTTCTGAAGAGGTTCCCACACCAGACTCGAACTGTTTAAATTCAGAGGCAGACTCTCTTAAGGACACATGCCATGAACCATCATTACCAGAGGATGGAAAATTGGAGGAGCCTCCGGGAGGTCAGTCAACAGATATCAAAGTAATTCCAGTTACTAACAAAAGTGATCCATCTGTTTTGGATCAAAATACATGTGGGGCAGGACTAAATCATGATTTAAGTGCTGTTGATGTTGAAGGTTACTCAGACGTTAGCAGCTGCTCTGAAGCAGACCTCAATTGCATTTCAAAAGTCTTGATAAACAAAAATCCTGATCAGCCTTTAGAATATCAAAATATAAGTACTCCAGAAACAAATGGATTGGAAAAAGATCCTATTTCATTGTTTCATCCCGGTGATTTGAGTGCTCTAGCGGAAACTGACAAAGTAGCAGAATCAGAAAAGAGCGATTCTAACAAAAGGGAACCTTATGTGCCAGACTGTGAAATAGAAAGTGATCATTTGAATGTAATGGATGATGGTAAGCTAGAGGAAAGGCCCCTCTCAAATCTCCAGAATCCATGCTTAAGTATCAGTAGCACTAAAAGTGAAAATAAGTGTGCTTTGAAGGATGAGGATCAATCAGAAAAGAGCACATGCATTTTTCAGAACTCGGACTGCTTTGTTGATGACCTAAATAAGGATTGCAGAGATGTTCCAACTACTCAGAGTAGTTCTGCTTGTGCCTTGGAGGTGAATACCCTGGAGAAGATGGAAGACAAAAAGAATGGCATAAATGACGGTAATGATGGACACGACCAAAGTGATTGTCCATTAGAAGCGATCACCAACTCGGATGAATCCAAGCCTGTTGGTCCAGAACTTGACTCAAGCTCTGACAATGACAAGACGATCATTGACAGTGAAGCTCAATGTGACAAAACAACAGGGGATAAGGGTTCTGTCAGGCAAGAGGCTGAACGCAGCAGTTTTGAATTCTTACACTCTTGTTTGGGATTTAAAAATGCAGATCACAGCTCCTCTTTCTTGAGCAGCCTGGTTCATACAAAATTAGACCAACATGAGACAACTTTAAAATGTGAAGATGTGGATAAGGTCTCTGAGAGCAATGAGAATAATACGCAACCCCCAGTTCTGTTCCCCAGAGCTCCTCTTGAACCTGCCACTGTAGATGAGATGGAAGAAGCAGTAGATTGTATGGAGGAGCCACCTCTACTAAGTGCATACTACAAGGCTCAGGGGTCTTCTGAAACTATGCTGCAGAATGATTGCATAGACGAGCAGACGATCAGTGACTTAAAAACCAAGATCACAACGGAAGTTTCCTTGGTGACATCCCATAAATTGGTGAAAAAATTGCAGCCTGTTGTGCTTCTAAAGACAAGTGACCAGAAAGCTGAGGATGGAAAGAAGTACCATTGTTCTGCATGCAATGAGAGCTGTCAAAGTTTGGATAAGCTTATTGAACATTACCACAGTGAACACTCTCAGTGTAATTTTCAGTGTTGTCTCACATGCCAATGTTATTTTTGCAACAGAACCTTGGCAGAGCAACATTTGTGTGAGCCTGATTCTATATCGCCCTCGGAGCAGCAGGCCAGGAAGGCTACTGCAAAATATATGTGTATGTACTGCCGAAAACCTTTCATCTTGAAGGCTTATTATCTTGTTCATGAGCAAAAGCATAGAGTCGTCACAGCACATCGATGTCCCCGTTGCGGTTTATACTTTTCGCATAATAATAAACTGAAGGATCACATTCGAAAGGTCAGGTGCACACCCTTGGTACTAGAACCCCAGGAACATGAGAGTTTAGAAATTGACCCAAAAAAGACAGGTAGGCCCAATGCCATACATGGGAATGATTCCTCTGAGGTCAAGTTTAATGATTGTTTTGTGAAAATTGTGGACATAAACGAAGACCAGTCACCTCAAAAAATACTCTGCCCAGTTTGTGGAAAGATCTTCAGACTCCGAGCACAGCTGAAAGCACACCTCAGATCACACCCTCATGAGAAGCCATTTAGGTGTGATATTTGCAAGAGGGATTTCAAATACTCTTGGAATCTTAACAAGCACAGAAGGGAGCTGTGTTCTCAAAACACTGTGCAACGTCGTGAATCGGCAGACAGTGGAGTTCCTTTTAGGTTTCAGTGCCCCACGTGTCCACGGGCTTTTAAGTACTTGTGCAACAGAACCCGCCATTTGCGCGAGCATTGTCTGCAAGAATATAGTCGGGCTGGAAGAGGAAAAGTTGGAAACCGGTACCAGTGCCCATTGTGTGGTGAAATGTTTAGCGTATCTTCCAATCGTAAAAGACATATTAAAAACACCTGCTTTCACCAATATAGAATCAAAGAGGCTGGGATCAAAAAGAGACAAGCCAAGAACATCAGGGAACAGGTTGCAGAAGAAAAAGACCTCTCTACGCAGTCTCAGAATTTGCCATCTTACAAGTGTGAATTGTGCCCAGCTGCATTTACATACAGGTCTGGAGTGTGGCGTCACATGAAAAAACACAAGATGAAGAAGAATACCATTATCCCTACTGGCAAACATGCCCACCTTAAGGATTCAAACCAAGTAAACTATGACAATCAAGAACCTCAAAGCCAAGGGTCTTCTGATATGATCTCTGACCAAGCTCTGTCTTGTCGATTCTGTGAAATAATCTTTACTTCGGTTGACTCGCTTAAGAAACATTTACAAAAACATGTGGGAAGCAGACCATACCGCTGCTTGGAGTGCGGTAAGAGCTTCGGGAGGCATGGGCATTTAATAGCTCACAAAAATATTCACAAGCGAAGGATACAGTGCTCTGTCTGCAGAAAAATTCTTCCCACCATTGGAGATTTGTTGAAGCATAGACAGTCCCACATTAAGAAAGGATGGCTGAAGTGCCCTGATTGTCCTAAACAGTTCAAGTTTCCTGTGTTCTTGCTCCGACACATTGCAACACATGAAAACAAGAGTAAGCGTAAACCAATCGTTTTGCCACCTGAAAATCAGCTTCTAGATAAAAAGATTAAGAAAACTCATGAAGACTTCAGATGTAAAGTATGTAAGGAGAAGTTTGTCAATTCCAAAGCGCTGAGTAAGCACTGCTTAACTCACATGCCGAAATCTGATTCCAAATGTCAGTTTTGTAAGCATCATTTTCAGAGTCGAGCAGCGTTGATTCGACACATACGGCTTCACACTGGTGAAAAACCCTTTCCTTGCTTAAGGTGCGGAAAGTATTTTGCCCGAAAGGAATACCTCAAAATTCATGCAGTGAAATGTCGAGACCGAAAGCAAAGGGCTCGCACTGTAACATCAAACTCTGTTAAAACACAGGACAAATCCAAGGGAAGTAAAGTGCCGAATAAAGTTCAAAATGATTTTAGGTGCTCATACTGCCCACGTGTATTTGGCCTGTCAAGTAGTTTGACACTTCATGAAAAAGCTCATGTGGCCAAGAACCTTTTTCCATGCACCAAGTGTGGGAAGTACTACAGGAGAAGGAAAATGAAAGAACACCTGAAGAGCTGCAAAGGCAAGGAATCCCAACACGCCTGCAGAAATTGTGGAGTTACGTTCAGCAGGATAAAAAAGAGGAATGCACATGAGGGGCAGTGCAAAAGCGCTCATTCAGACGTCACAAATAAGACATGTAAACCATTAAAGAACATTGAGACAAGCGCCGTGGACAAGTTTAAGGAGCAGTGTCCACATTGCCCTAAACGTTTTCAGTACAGAAGTTACCTCCTGAGACACCTTCCTTCTCACTCAAGGGGGCAGAAGTTTGCTTGTATGCACTGTGGGCAGAAATATGCCAGTCAGCAGCAGTATCTCCAGCACGAGGCCTTTTGTGATGGCGTGTTCAAGAAATCTAGAACAAAAGTCTCGAACAAATTTGCAAACACCAAAGCCGTGTTAGATGATTCACCTAATCTAAAGGATACCAGAGAAACTGTGAGGGAAGTTGATGGGAGGTTTAAGTGTAGTTTTTGCACAAAAACCTTTACGAAACCCCGAAAGCTGAGGCACCATGTCCTTACCCACACGGGCGTCAAGCCATATCGTTGTAAGACATGCGAGAATACTTTTTCCCGATATGATCGTCTGAGGTTGCACCAGGTGCAGTGTAAAGGCAAGAAACAGCAACTTGAAGTGCACATTGAGAAGACCGACGTTGACCTTTCTGGTACGGGCTGGCAAGCCAATATGCAGCAACCAGTTGATGGATTTGAATGTGATGTTTGCGCCAAGCAGTTCTCTAGCCATACCAATTTAACACGACACATTTCCATGCTGCATTCTACCTTAAAACCTTTCCCATGTAAAAAATGTGGTAAAAAGTATAGCTCTAAAAAGAGTTTAAGAGCACACAACCTCAAGATAAAATGCACAGGATCCCCTGAGGACAACTTGAAGCCACCTCAGTCAAGTGCTTCAATTCAGCCATGCAGAGAAACATCCAAACTCTTGCAGCGCATACAGGGACACTACTCAAATAAATTTCAGTTCCAGTGTCAATTCTGCCCCCGTCGCTTTAAAAACCAGTCCCAGCTGAAGATGCATACTCGTCTTCATACAGGGGAAAGACCTTTTGGATGCGCAAGTTGTGGTGAGCGTTTCATCCGAAAAGACTATTTGCAACGGCACTTAATTAAATGCAACGGAAAAAAACAAAATCATGAAGTAGTGCTTTGCGACAAGTGTGGTGGACTGTTTACCAAAGATGCACTTCATATACATCAGAGGATCTGCATCATTAACAAGTCACAGGACTCCCCCAAGGCAATCACTACTGGTAGTCCTTCAGAGATCAAGGGATTTTCATGTGTTGATTGTAGTGCACGTTTTTTGTTGTTCTCGCAGCTTCAGCAACATTTTCTGACAAAACACAGATCTGATAGACAGGAGCCATCAAACAGCGTAAAGTTCCAGCAGTTATCAAGTGCTCACAGCGCTGAGAATAACCCAGTATACGAAGGGCATGTTAAGAGCCTTCCAAGCAGCGGCCAGAAGCATGGGCATGAGAATACAATTGGTGAAATGCAGAAACCCTACGAGTGCTATCAGTGCAAAACGAGATTCATCAGCAGCAGTGGGCTAGCAATGCATATTCGCACACATACAGCAGATTACCCTCTTACCTGCAAGAGATGTACCAAAGGATTTTGGAGTAAAAACGTACTCCAAAAACACAAGAGAAGGTGCAAGGGCCTTGGGGTCATTTCAGAAAAGGAGTCTCACCCGGACACTGCATTATCAGAATTGGAGCTCAACGACACAGTCCTTGTGTTTAATAACGACACTAATACTACAGGGACTGGCGTATTGCAAACTAGGTTTTCATGCAAGGATCAGGATCAAGGAAACATGGACACAGGAGATGCAGTTGTCCACAAGTATCAGTGCTCCGAGTGTGATCTGAGTTTCACAGATGGCCTCAGACTTATAAGTCATCTTGAAGATCATGGCCGTGAAGATCTGGAGCGTAGATTAGGCAAGAAGCATCAATGCCATATGTGCAGCAAAACCTTTGATCAAGCTGGGCTGTTACAAAGACACATAAAGACTCAGCATCAGGAAACTGTTTCTAATACTTGTCCTGAATGCTTCAAAAGCTTTCGCTGTCCCTCAGATTTGGATGTCCATAGGTCTTGTCATGACCCTAATCGGCCATTTGTCTGCAACATATGCCGTATGAGGTTTTGGACACCTAAAGCCTTGAGAATTCATCAAACTCATGCTCATTCATGTATTGAGCTAATCAACGCAAGCAACGAGTTAGGCGCAGGAGGGACTTCTAAAATGTTTATTTGCCATCCCTGTAATAAAACCTACACAACAAGGAAGTCATACATGAGGCATTGCAAAGCAAAACATAATGGGAATTTGCAAGATCTTGAACCTCCTGCACAGCAGGAGTCTGATGGGAGTGATAATGCAGGTAACGGAGATGCGAGCGATTACGACTCTGACTCTGCCCCCTATTTTCCTTGTCATGTCTGCGGTAAAACGTTTCTGACATCAAAAAGCCTTGAGGATCATCAAAGGTGCCATCTTGGAGAAAAACCATATGAATGTGAGGAATGTGGCAAATGCTTTTTCCAGCTTACAAACCTTCAGCAGCATCAGCGTAGCCACAAAACAGAGTTTCAGTGTAATATGTGCGGTAAAGGTTTCATTTCGATCTTTGCCTTGCGCAAACATAAGCACACTCATGTCACTAAACGTCCTCATCGCTGCACCAAGTGTCATCTGAGTTTCACGGGATCCTCGCAGCTGGCAGAACACATGATGACTCACCGTGATGAAAATTTCCCCTGTGACCTTTGTGACGAAACCTTTTCCTGTAAATCAAGCCGAGCAGAGCACCGCAAGATCCACACTGAGCAAGAGGAGGAGCTTCCTCCTTTAATTCCACCGGCAAAGGAGGCTTCACCTCCACCTAGGACTAGAAGCAGTCCTTCATTAAATGACGCTCAGCAAAACAAGTACCGCTGTGGAGTTTGCCAGGTGCGATTTCAAGACCCAGAACAGCTTTCAGAGCATAGTTGCATTCCGGCAACAGACCTTCCATATTCGTGCCCTGAGTGTAATGAGCACTTCTTGCACGGCTCTCATCTGAAAAAGCATCAGCTGAGTCATCAGCTGTCTGGGCCGCATTCTTTTCAGTGCAAGAGTTGCAACATGAGCTTTAGCCAGCGTCATCTCTACCTGACCCATATGCGAAGGCATGGCGATGAGCCTTCCGACTCCCAGATCCATGAAAAAGTGAAGATGTCCAGTAGCAACGACCCAAGTCTAGCCAAAATCTACAAATGCCCGATTTGTCCAGAGAGCTTTGCTCAAGCCTTGGAGTTAGCAGGTCACCTTTCGGTTCACTCGTACAGGTGCAATGTTTGTAACAAGACTTTTGCAACCAAGCAAGAACTTGAGGAACATGAGCAATGCCATCTGTCTCCAGCTACACAGTACGAGTGCACAGAATGCGGAGACAGCTTCATTGGGAGCGATGCCTTTCGCCAGCATAATTGTGCACGACAGAAACACAGTAAGTCATCCAAGCCCCCACCTCACAAAATGAGCTCTTCAGGTATTTCAGAGCAAGTCATCAACAATGTGGAAGAGGAGGAGGAGGTTGACGTTGGGGAAGACTTTTATAACTGTCCTGTCTGTAACAAGCGGTTTTCCTCCAGTAGCAGTTTGCAGGAGCACCAAAAGATCCATGAAGATGGACGTCCGTTCAAATGTCTGGTTTGCGGCAAAGGCTTTGCTAAGAAGAAATATCTCACCCAACACCAGCAGTTACACAGTGAATGTCCGTATCAGTGCGATTTTTGCTCCAAGTCTTTTAAAACTGAACCAGCACTTTTGTCCCACCGTAAAACCCACGACACAACACGGAAACATCAGTGCTCGGTCTGTAACAAAGCATACCGTACGATATATCAACTCGCAAAACATCAAAAGAAACATCCAGAATTGCGAAGTTTGCGTAAAGGAGGCGGCAACCATAGATGCGATATGTGCTACAAATCTTTCAGTTTGCTCTCTCAGTTGCAGAAGCATCAGGAGACTCACGTTGGCCAAATTGTCTACGAATGCACAGAGTGTGACAAAGCCTTCGCTTTCCTGAATCTTTTAGAAGAACATCAGCTAACTCACATGACTCCTATAGTTGCTTCCCAGCCTCAGTCACCCTCCCCAATTCTCTTTGAAAGTCTGGTTGATGACGAGAGTGTACTCTAGAGTATTTCCTGCAGTGCAGGTGATGTTGTTGTTTTTTTTTGTTTTTTTTTTTTTTTCCTTCCTTTCTCCTTAGTCATTCAGTTTTCTAAGAAAATTAAGTCTGTACAGTTTCTTGACTAGTTTGGGATATTGTGCTTTATCATGTTACTGCATATGCTCAGACCTAGACATCTCATTTTATATTAATGGTTCATGTTATACATATATGCATAAGTAGTTCTTATTTTTTCTACCACAGTTCTGAGAATTCAAATAAAAAAAATTGAGGTTTTAGTTGCAAGGTGAAATCTGCATGCCAGGTAAAACTAACATGAAAATCCTTACCCTTCGTATGGCATAAATGTCCATCATCTTTGTCTCGTGTCTACCTTTTGATGCATATTCTTCTCAGAATGTACATCACCTTTTATTTTTCCAGAATTGGAGAATTATTTTCCTTTTTTTTTTTGTTTTACTACTGCCTTTTATGCTGTTTCCCAATAATTGTTTTAGCCATGCATCTAATACCTCAGTTTGCAAAAATTTGAATTAACGTGAGAGTTACTATGAATATACTGAATATGCTTGTGTATATTCTTTGTATTTTGTATTATTTCACTTGTTCCTGTTGATGGAGATTTCTTACGATCACTAGTCTTTGCCTAACAGGTGCTTGTGAGCCCCTTTCAAGCACTTCATGATGTGGTGAAGTCACTTGTTATGGAGATTGACTAGCCTTGTACTAAAATGCTATTAGCTTTTCAGACTGAGACAATAAACCCATTTTAATAAAGTTGTCATTGATGTTCTGTATGAATGAGCTTAAAAATCCTAACACAATATGTTGGGGGGGGGAATAGAGCTTATGGCAAATTATTTGGAGTGAGATGGAGATTATCCTAAAAGCTCCCTTTGAGTTATAATTAGCTGTCTTGTCAGACGTAATATATTTTTGCACACAATATTATTAAAAAGGTTTCTTTGTAAAAAAATGAACACTCTAAATCTACTTTAAATCTAAATATCATTTGTGTTTAAACTTGAAGAGGTTGTACTTGCACATCTTTCATTGTTGTTCACATTATTGTAGGTCTAGCTTAAACATTTTAAAAATATAAATAAAATATATAAGCTGGTTAGGAATCATTTAAAAAGAAGAAGCATGGAATAAATCAGTAACCTACAACCAGAGCCCTTCACAAATATGGGGCATACCTAGTAAACACGAGACAATTACCTGTCCACTTAAAATGGTAGCAAAAATGCAGCCTTTATTGAAAGCAGAGTGAATGGGATGAAAAAAAATCTATATTTCTCATATCTATATGTGCCATGGATGTAGCCCTTGGCACTTGGAGCTGAATCATTTGGGCACAATATCGTATTGTGGTATTTTCTGATCAGTATTGTGATTCCAATGTAAATTGTTACACCTTTTAAACTTCTGATGTCATGGGCGTGAGTGTTAACATGTCAACAGCCTATCTGAATTTTACTTCTGAGGTAATGTTTGGCTTTGCACCTTTTATTTCGCTTTGGGCGTATGTCAACACAGAAAACATGGGTAATGTAATTTTCTCTAGCACAGTAGCCCTCAACACTTCTTCCAGGAGATCTGTTTTCCTGCATCGTTTGATTCTATCTAGCATTTTAACCAATAGGCCCTTACCTAATTTAAACACACTGGATGCAGAACCCTTACCTAACAGGCCCGTACCAAACATTAATGCACTAGATGCAGAACCCTTACCTAACAGGCCATTGCCGAATATTCATGCATTGGATGCAGAACCCTTATCTAACAGGCTGGTAACTTGCCAGCATATGTATGTGCTGTATCCATACAGTCTTGGAGTACTCCGGGTCTGCTGGCTTAGGTGGGGTGTTGGGGGTGTGACCAAAGGAAAATCCTGTAGGGGTCCTAATTTCCCTCCCCAGCATTAGTAGTGCTGGGATACACAAGGTTGAATCTTAGACTGCAGAACTTCCATGAGAACCAGGGGCAAGTGTTTGTCTTAGTCATGCTGATGAAAATAAGTCACCTGTGGCTGAAAGGTAGCTAATAGCGTGGAACACCTCCCCTACCATGAATAACAGCTGTGATTGGATTTGACAAGGCACAGTTGGGCCAGATTTGGTGAATGCCTTCTCTGAGAAGAATTTCCAGTAGATGGGGATGGCTGCCACTGCTGGTAGACCCATATGACCACACGCTTCCGTCCACCTGCAGATTCAGCTACTTCCTTCACGCTATGGTCTATGAGACGCCCAAATGCAGTCAGTCCTGTTAGCCAAACATTAACATCTGCTTTGGAGCCGCGCATGGAACGAGACATTTACTGCACTGCACCACCTCTTCTCAATCTATGGATCCCCACTCACCCCTGCAGGTATTTATAGCCCACCATTATAGTGCAGTGCCATGTGCAGGAGCCTGAAGTTACTACCACCTAGCCACTTCTAGCTATGCAGGGCACAAAGCATGCTGCTACAAATTTTCCAGCTCATATCATACGGAAAGATAAGCGGAAAGATAAGGCAAATACTTATCCCTGAGAACTGGTTTCAGACATAATGATAGTTTTACTCTTTGATCTATTGCTTCTTTGATCTCTGAAATATAACCTAATCCTATGATCATCACAGTAAAAGACTTGAGATTAAGATTTTTTGATGAATTTGTTTCATCAAAGTCTGGCATGTTTGTGTCTAGATATTGCAGAGCTTATACAAAGACTGTAGGTCATGCTTCGAGTACCATAAGCATAACAGCCATGGTTCAAACCATGTTTAACTCTGGTTTATTGTGAAAGGTGGTATATTTAAGAAATGTACTCAAAGTCCAGAATATTTATTTCAGTGGTGAATGTAATACACGTTTGAGCTATACACACAGGGTTGGGAAGTAACAGAATTCAAGAATTAAGAATGGGTTCTCATAATACAGAAGCTGGATATTCTGTATTCAGTCCAAGTTAGATTTTGTTGAGTCAATGCTGGAAAACAATGTTGGAAAGTCAAAAATAACACTTGGTGGAAGCCTTCATTTCTCCATGGACCAAATCCCGTTTCTTAAACATGGTTAAAAAATAAAAAACCCATTCATTAAGTAATTCAAATGGCAGGCAGGTCACTCCTAGCCATATGCTTCCTCTTATTAGTTAACACTAACTATGCCTGACCCCCCAACCCAATGAAGCACATAAAACATCATGTCATAGAGACATCTCAACCCCAACAAACCCCCAACATAGGGCGCAATCTTCCCATGAGCCTCTGCTTATGGCCCTTTTTGCGTGCACATTTACAAGCTCCAGTGGCCATGCAGCTTCTGGTGGAATGCCACCACCCACCTTGGACCAGGAGAAGACCTCCTCTACCAGCCACTCAGCCATCATGTCCTCACTCTAATCCAAGATCACATATAGCTGTGGGCAATTTCATGAAATAGTCCATGACCACGAGCCCAAAGCTGTTCCCAGCCCCTGGGGCAAAAAAGTGGCACCAGCAATTGCCAGTTGCATTTACAGGCCACTGGCTCCTCCCACTCAATACAACTGCCCTTTGTGTAACTGGGCCTACCCCACCCTTTTTGAAGCGCTATGGTGGTGTCTGCCCTCCCTGGAGCCAACCACATGCCCAGGAAAGTTCAGTGCTTGGCTTGACTGAACTGCTTACAGGGGCTTTCAGAATCAAGGCCAGTGTTAGTAAGAGGGACAGCTACAGTACCCGTTTCTGCTTTCTTCCCAAGATGTGCATGGTACTGGCACTCCTTAACACTGTGTGGATGGTAGCACAGGGCATCGTTATTACTATGCAGGCGCCTGGCACTGAATGGAGAAATTGTAATTCTGTAATGCTGTGCACCTAGCTCTTTAACCTGCATGGGCCAGCTCCACAAGGTGAGATCAGTTCACAGTACAAAGGGCAAACCATACAGGTAAGACGGCATCACCATGACAGCCAATAATTCCCTCTGTGTAACATGGTAATTTTACTTTTACTTGCTTGACCACAGGCTGAAATGGGGCATTATCCCTGTACTTGATTGGCTTACAATTGTGGAGATTCAGTGAGCAGTAATGCCCCACCCACCATGAGTCATCCTGTTAGCACCATTGGCAGACGGCATTACGCAGGACTACATGCATGCATTTTGACTGTCATGTCACCAAAGACTGCAATGGTATGGTGCAGGCTGTTATCAAGTGACCTTAACCCTAATCCTAACCCTAGACCAGTCTTGCTTTTGTTTCAGTAGACACAACCAACGAATGTGTGTGTGGAGGCACCGTGGCCATAGGAAAGGTAAATGGTTTGTTGTCATGCTACACATGTCCAGATGATCTGGTGTCAAACCTTCACCCCTACAGGGCAATCTGCAGGAACTGCGTGTGAATGTTCAAGCTGCATGGGATGGATTATCACAGGACACCATTAGGAACCTCTACAACTCCATGCCAAGACACCTGGCATGTTGGGCTAGCAAACATGGCGGCCCGATCCCATACTGAGAGACGCTACTTCTCTATATGTAGCTCAGTAAATATTGTCCATATCAGTCTAAACTGATCATCATTTATTGTTCCTGGTAACCTTTATCTTCCTTACCAACAGCACTGCAATCCGAGGTGGCTTGTGGCACCATGGCATTTCAGAAATACTGATGAACTGAAACGGATTAGCAAGGGGGAATGGTCCAAAATTCCGTTTAAACATTGTGCAAATTTGATTTGCAGCTACAGGAAACATTTGGTGGAGGTAATTGCAGCTGGGATCCACGGGTTATTATATTAAAGTAGTAATTTACTTTTCTGGACTGCATTGTGGAAGCTACTCAATGTGCTTAATAAAGGACATGAGATGTAAACCTGTTTGTGTGTTATTAGTGTAGTTAGATTGTGTGTGTGTGTGTATTTATGTATGTGTACATACTATAAACTATAAGTGTTGTATAGTATATACTATACAACACTTCTCTTTGAACTTGGCCTCAAATACAAAGACAACAGACATATTACATCACAGCGCCACTTGTAATATGCTGCTACAGCTGCTACAGCGTCCTAGACAACCTACTTGCTACAGGTGGATGTATATCAAAGTGTTTAGAGAATAACCTACATGTAAAGATGCTATATAATGCATATAATGATCAGTTTACATCACAAGAGTTCCAATCACAGATACACTTCCAGCACCACTGGAAAATTGACTCTGGGCTTAGGGAAATAAGAGTGAGTGGAAAGCTGCCTGAATGGAGTATTAGTGCCATCTATAGGGCAGAGCAGGTAATGCACTTAAGCTTTCCCTACATGATAGATACTGTAGATAGATAGATAGATATTTTAATGGAAGTATGTTTAAATGTACTATAAATGTACTTTAATACCAGCAAGTACATTACAAGCACATTTTTAGTTTTTTTGTGTGTTAATAATAAAATATAAGTGCAATAAATATTATATTACAAGTTGAATAATTACACGTACATTCAACCTTTGTAGTACTTTTGGGTACTTAATAGAAGTATACTAAGTATGTATTGCCGCTGTCCAAAGACAAATAAGTCTCCAAAATGGCAACTTTACAAAACCCGATTCAATTTTAATGTAAGTCAAAGGAACCAGATGTTTTCCAAGCTGGTTTGAGCCATTTCCATTTATGGTGAAATTTGTCACGCAGTGTAAACGGCAGCTGCTGCGTTCAAATGATGCATAAAGGTTTAAATCCACAAAAATGAAGATACATACTTTTCATTGGACAACGACGCTATAGAAGTGTATTCTAATGTACTGGAAATGTACTTTAATATGTACTTAAGTATCTCTAAGTTAATCTAGGAGGTGTCTCAACATAGTACAGTTAAGTATAATTAGTTCTACTAGGTATATATTTAAAAGCACTAATAATTATATTTGTACTTTATACAGTGTACTTTGTTTCCTCCTGGGTGTTGCAGAAGCCTCTTCTGTTCTTGTTTTGTGATCTGTTTTCTTTACTCAGTGAGAGCTTCTGGAACAGCTACACATAGTTTCAGACCCCGTTACAGTGCTGGGTGGTCTTCTCAAAGTTAAAAACATGAACAGAAACACCTGTTCATTCGATTCATATCTGGAGCAAGAGCTGTGCTTCACAAAGACTGAATGCTCACTGTAGAAGGCTAACAGTTTTGGTTGGCCACCAGGTCTTACATTGTTGAGTGTCCCATTTTTCCCTGATATGTTTTAATAACTCAAGTCTTAAATGTAATACGTTCAGCTGCATCTAGAAGCAATCCACCGACAGGAATGAAACTTGGCGGGTAGGTTTGACATTGGGAGACTTGTGAATGATTCAGCCGTGCATGTGGTGTAACTCATGACTGCAGACCTTCAGCGAGAAGTGACGCCTTCCATGAGTCATCTTGTAGTCGGTGCCAGACGACTGGACGATGCAGGACTACATGCACGCTGCCCGTTATGATGGCTGCCCTTCAGCGTCACCAAAGACTGCAATGGTGTTGTTCCAGACTGTAATGGAGAATGGCAGCGGGTCATCTTCAGTGACGAGTCCTGCTAGGAAGCTCTAGAACTCCATGCTGAGATGTCTGGCATGTTGGGTTAGCAAATATGGTGGCCTGATGCCATACGGAGAGACACTACTTCTGTATGTGTGGCTTAATAAATATTGCCCATATCAGTCTAAATGTGACATCCTTTATTGTTCCTGCTAACCTTCATCTTCCTTCCCAACAGCACTGCAATCCCACACTTCCCATTTGGATCATATTTCCAGAATTTCAGTGCTGAAGATTCCTTATAACCTACAAATGCAGTTATATTGTTTTCACATTGTCAACATGCACATAATTTACACATTTCAGCAGTTATCTTTGATTGGTCAAGAGGTCATGCTTTTTCAGAGCGTGTATTCCCTTAGATGTATTAGTTTATTTTCCCTGTGCCTGCACAAAAACAGACAGCTATTCTGGAAATAAGCAAGCAGTGTATGGCAAAGCCCCTGTAAGGTATATTCATATCTTCTGTCTTATTCTGTGAGTTTATTGGCATATACTGGAATCAGATGAAATCTGATTATTGAGTCATGTAGACCTGGAGTGGATGTAAACTGTACGTTGGTGGACATGAAGGCAGTACGGCTCCACCATCTCCTATATCCCATTTAAGCCTTTACACAACTAATAATTAAAGCAATTAGCTCCAGGTGTTCAGTATTGTGTAGAGGTAGAGCATTGGGGACGTGCAACCAGCCAACCTGGCATGACACAATGCGGTGACACACTACGGTGACAGGTGTCTACAGTTTATACAGCTGTTTATTTTTCCTATAAAGCTGTAATGGACTCTGAAAAGGGTTTTTACCCCTCATCTTCCATTCACATGTAGATATACTCATCATTAAAAGAATAGCTGCACCCAGAAGGAAGTGTGGGATTGCACTGCTATTGGCAAGTAAAATAAAGGTTACCAGGAGCAATAAATGATGATTAATTTAGACTGATATGGTCAATATTTATTGAGCTACACATACAGAAGTAGTGTCTCTCAGTATGGCGTCAGGGCTGCCATGTTTGCTAATGAGTTGTAGAGGTTCCTAATGGTGTCCTGTCATAATCCATCCCATGCAGCCTGAATATTCTCACACAGCTCCTGCAGATTGTGCCATAGGGGTGGAGGTGGAGTGACACCAGGCCTTCTGGACATGTGACATGTATCAGTAGACTGTTCATCTTGGTGCTGACCACGCTGCCTCCACGCTGGGACACCATTGCAGACTTTGGCGAAGTTGACAAGGTGTTCAGGTCATTCATTGTAATGCAATGGTCATCATTAAGTAATGGTCCTGGCACTAACAGGATGACATCACTGCACACTGAATGTCATGGCTGTTGAACGCAATACGTCAAAAAGACCATCCTGCTTCCCGGTGCCCGGTGAATCTTCCCCGGAGCCCATTCATAATCTTCCAACTTATCAAATTATTTTTGAACTCTTCTCTGAGGCTTGCTTTACTGGCAAAGGATGCTACCAAGCAGAATGGAAAGCACGCCCTTAGAGACAGCCTTATATAGTCAGTCAGGTACAGTAATAAGACCTGTCCTTGCAGACGTCACATGTGGCCATATGTGGCCGATTTGTCCTGTCAGTTGATCCCTTCTGGGTGCATCTATTTTTTTATTTTTACTGAACAGGGGACTAGACAGACACATGGACAGAAGTTGGGAAGGGGGCTCCTGGGGAAAAGTTTGGTGAGTAGACAAAACAATGAGCTGGGCTGGCACAAAGACAGGAAATGAGAGGGAAACAAGGACAGGGAAATAGGATGACTGGTACAGGGACAAAGACATACGGAAAAACAGAAACCTTTTGCGACCAGAACCCGAACAGTGAAGTCGGCATAAACAAAAGGCAGAACAGGAACATGACTGGTGACCAGAACGAGACAGAGCAGTGATGAGCTGAGCACTGGAACAGAACATGGATTGGACACTGGTGAAGCAGCTCGGGGGCATTCCTGGAGGAGCTCAAAAGATAGCCATGAGTAGTTTTACACGCCAGCACTGGAGCTGCATGAAGGGCTGGCATTGGAGTTGCTTAGACAACATGTACTGGGAGAGGGCTAGAGGACTGGCAGTGGGGCACTGAGCCAGCACTGCAGCAGTGGAGCCTTCAGCTGCACACAGCAGGAACGGAGATGGGAAAGCATAGGAAAACAAAGAGCAGTGCCAGGGCGGATGCTACAACAGGAAAGCTAGTTAGCTTAGACATCTGAATGTGTCAGTGGAATAAGTCCTAAAGGGCCACAGACTTGCATCTTTTTACTCCGTTCTTCTAGTCATTATCAGTTATTCGTTTCTTGAGATCTGAGGAGACACAACACACTAGCCCACTAGTAGACAGAGAGTCTGATGTGCATTAACCGGGCCACACTGTTGGGATTCAGCCAGTTGCCTTCTGATTGGCTATCCACACTTTTGTATATGATTTGGTCCAACATGGATCCAAGTTTTGTTGTTCCAGTTAGGTTCAGCCTGGTAAACAGTACTGAGCCTAGACACTTTGTCCAGCCTCTGCCTCTTCGCTATCAGAAGGCTTGTGATTGGATGTTCTGCATGTCAGTCTTACCCTTTTATTGTTCTCCTGGGTGGTTCTTGGCCACGCCAAGCAGCAAAAGGTATCAAGCTATCTCTAGAGAGGAGCAGCTCATTAAAACGACACATGGCTTCTGTTGTCAGTGTATCAGCTTTAGGCCTCAGAGGAGTCAGTTCCTTAAACAAAGGAGGCAGATGTTCAATCTCTAATGCAGTGTCAGCAGCAACACAGTCAGTATCACTAATAGACCTAGTCGTTTAGGTTTTTCACTTTTTCTTTATTTTGTCATCAAGAATATCCTCGGCCCAGTTTGCCCATGAAGGTCCCAGTGTGTGTCCATAATCCACCCATATAAAACCCACTTGAGCTTATTGACTATTACCTGCACTGTCCCCATTTCTAACCATCATTTACCTGCATTTAGCTGCTCATGGGTGTCACCCACAAGGGGCCAAATTTTTGTTATAAAACTGGTATTTATTTATAGGCCTAATTAGTAATAGAGTAACAATGTTGGTATCTTGGTTGAGAGATTTTTGTCTGCTAACTAGTCATGCAGTTTTCAAGATATCGACACTGTTCCAACCCCTGGATGGTGAATGGGGTGGAAAGCTACACGGCTATTTACTGTCTAACAGAGACTAACAGAGAGTATCCCTAATCCGTCATACATCATACACACAGTGAACATAATCCAGTAATCAAATAATAACTCATGTCCTCATATAAAAGTTATACAGAAGGCGAAGTATAACTGAAATACACTTTAATCTGACTATATAACAGTTTGTCCTCGGTAGGGACAGTAACAACAGCTTGCTCATGTGAATTGTCCATGTGCAGTAATGCGCGTATGAGCAGGTACAGGTACCTGGAGCGCCCCCCAGTGTTTCAGTACTGCTGTGGCACCGAGTAGGAGTGTTTACAACAAATGCAGCTGGGTTTTTAGCTGGAGTGTCCTTTAACTCTGGTTTAGTTTGCACGGGTTCCGATCTGGTGCTTTTATTTTGAAGAGAACCCACTAACGCTGCCTGCTGCTGATCAACCCACAGGACGAGAGAGCGGATAGCACATACCCGTGCAGTCCAGTGCTCGGCTCCGCTCCTCACTAACACTGTGCGGCTGCTGCTGAGCCAAACTGAGCAGCTGTCTGAAGCAGCCCCGCTCGGTAACGCCTGCGTCTGGAGGCGGTGGTGACGGTCCAGGTAAGCGTCTGTTCGCTTGCTCCTTTATTACCAGCGTGTTGTTCTCGGTTCGGCAGATGCTTAGCCTTGCTAGGCTAGCCGAGCTAACCATCTGGCTGACAGTGGTCCCTGAGCAGGGCAGAGGAGCGACAGAGCCCCGATTTGTGCAGATGTGGTAGCGCTCGTGCAAGTGGAACAGAGGATGAAGTGAAATGATGAAAAGAGCATGAAGTGGTACTTTCCTCCATTGTGGCACGAGCACGATGCTGTTGATGGTCAGTGTTGGGGAGCATAGGAGGCCTGCACCACCAGCAGGCCAGGCTGAGCTGGGTCCAGCACTGGGGATGTTTTCTGCGACCCGTATATCACTGTTATTTCCTGTTAGCTCATATAACCTGGGCCATCATAAGCGACCCCGGCTAGGGACCAGACCCCGAAAGTCTGATATGGAGATGAGCAGGATATCTGGCAGGATATGTATTTGAAACAAAGGTGGGAGAATGAGATCTAAGGTTGACACCCACCTTCACAATTTACATTTTGAATTCATAGAAATTCTTATCAAATATAATATTCATTTGCACCTAGCAATAAATAAAAACACTATGTGTCTGTAATGCATATATGCTTATCTGGATATTACAACCAGAAGCCTCCCACTACACCTTAAACTGGAAGATGCACACTATGCACCCAGTGGCCAGCTGTGTCTACAGTCACTGTCCATATCAGCTCCACTTACCATACAGGTTCACTTTGTAGTCCTACAGTTACAGACTGTAGTCCATCTGATTCTCTGCATACGCTGTTACCTTGTTCAGGACCACCACATAGCAGGTATTATGCTCTGGCTGTTGGTTCATTCTCAGCCCTCCAGTGACAGTGACATGGCTGTGGTGTGTTAGTGTGTGTGGATCAGGCACAACAGTGCACACTGTGTCCACTCACTGTCCATTCTATTAGACACTCCTACCTCGTTGGTCCACCTTGTATATGTGCAGTCAGAGATGATAACTAATTTGCAGCTGTACAGTGCAGTGTTGGTCATCCTCTAGTGCTTCATCAGTGGACACTGTTGGCCTGATAGTGTTGGTTGGTGACACTACTGTGTCTGATCCACTCACACCAGCACAACACACACTAACACACCACTACAACCAGTCAGTGTCACTGCAGAGTGATGAGAATGATCCACCACCCACATAATACCTGCTCTGTGGTGGTCCCGTGGGGGTCCTAACTATTGAAGAACAGGGTGATAAAGTATACAGAGAAACAGATGCACTGGTAGAACCACAAAGTGCATATACAGGGTAAGTGGAGATGATAAAATGAACAGTGAGTGGAAATACCAGGTGATTTACCTGATGAAGAGGACGATGGTTGTGTCTGGCTAATGTAAGCTCTTTCCAGTTTGATGTATAATTAGTAATTCTACTAATAATTAGAACACACATGATTATTTAAGGAAATGTATATATTGGGAATAAAATGGAGCTGAACGATTTGGGAAAAATATCGATTGGTGAATTTTCCGAGCAGTTGTGACTGGAATATTGCAATTATGTACTGACAACTGAAGTCCAGGCCGGTAATTTGATCAGTAAGAAAAGAGTTAGCTGTCTCAGTTAGCTGTGGTTGTGTTGTCACAGAATATAGCTGCCTCTAAATGGTCTAACTCCTCTACCAGCAGTTTACAAGCTCTTGATATTATTTGGCTGTATTCAAAATGGAATACTACATTCATATCTGTAGTATGCAGTATGTCACCAAACTGTAAATCTGTAGTGCTCTGAAGATACCCGGATGGTGTTCTACTCCAGTCAGAATGAGCCTCAGAAAGTTAAAATACACAGATATGAAGATTAATAAAAAGTGAACTCTCTTTAGAGGATCAGTTTTAGAGAAATAGCCGAGGGCAGCTAACAGCTAGGCTAACCATATTCCAGGTGAGCTGAGCAGCGTTAGCAGCAGCTAGCTCTAAACTAGAGTATCCACTGGGGGTGGATACAGTAATAACAGCTCTGAGGTAAATGTGAGGTAACTGGTCATGTGACTGTATTAGTATACCACACTGTAGGTCAAGACTTGTTACTGTACTGTATACCACACACAGGGGGCAGATGATAATGAAGCAGTACATACTACCTGTCAAGTTCTTCAAGCCCTTCTTTGCCTGGCATTCAAAAAGCTGCATATCGTGTCCAATGAAGAACATGTATCTCCATTTTTGACGATTTTCACTTTTATGCCTCATTTAATCACATGACCTGCTGTTTACACTGTGCATGAATTTCATGATGAATGGATCAACAGAAATGACCCAAAGATCTTTTGGGAAAAAGTCTGGTTCCATTGACTTGCATTAGAATTAAGTTGGGCTTTGGCCTCTCCTGTAAAGTTGCTATTTTGGAGATACTTGTTTTTAAGTGAGGGTATGTGAAATCAGTACTGTCCGAGTTTCTGGCTGATCCTGCTTGTTCTGTTTTGTTTTGAGTGGACCTGAAAGCCATTATAGTGTCTTTCATCTGGTAACCAGTTTCTCTAATATACTGAGCTGTAGTGGAGATCTAGCTATAGTGTGGACCTGGACCAGCTGTATCGCTGACCCTCCCTTTAAACAGGTTGCTCCGCTCCTGGTGCTACAGAAGAGAACAGGTACAGGTAAACGGAGCGCACCCTTTTCAGAACCGTTCTAGCCCTGAGTAGGAATGATTACAGCAGATGGAAACAAAGCTCGTTTATTCATTTTAATATATTTAGCCTCCTTTTCTCTCGCACGGGTTCCGATCTGGTGCTTTTATTTTGAAGACATGTGAAAGCTGGAGAGAGAACCCGCTCAGGCTGCCTGCTGCTGATCAACCCACAGCAGGGAAGGACGAGAGAGCGGATAGCACATAACCGTACAGTCCAGTGTTCGGCTCTGCTCTGCTCGGCTCGGCTCGTCTCCGCTCCTCGCTAACAATGTGAGGCTGCTGAGCCAAACTGAGCAGCTGTCTGAAGCAGGTGTCTGAAGCAGCTTCGCTAGGTAACGCCGTGGTCTGGAGGCTGTAGTGAAGGTCCAGGTAAGCGTTTGTTCGCTTGCTCCTTTATTTGCCAGCTTGTTATTTTCGGCTGGACAAATGCTTAGCCTTGCTAGGCTAGCCGAGCTAACTATCTGGCTGTCAGGGGTCCCTGAGCAGGGCGGAGAGGAGCGACGGAGCACAGATTAATCAGAGAGCTCGATTATCGCTGTCATTTGCGTCCACGTGATGAAAACAACTTTCGTGGAGGAGAAAAAAAAAGCATGGAGTGTTTTTCCTCCGCGGTGACAGAAACACGACGCGGTTGACGGTCAGCACAGGGATGCAGAGGCCTGCACCCCGATTGTTATTCACTGGCTGGTAGGTTTGATCGATTCTGCAGCGCTCGGGGATTGAGCTTTAGGGTTGATCACGTGACTGTTTTGAATCGCCGTCCGTGCATGCGCTTTGAGAGTCTGCCAACTTTCACATCTTTTGTTAATGCGAGGGTAATTTCAGGGGGGATGAGGCAGTGGGGGGTGGAGGGCGGTGCTTTTGGGGGTGGGGGGGGCGGTGGTCGTCTGCACTGGTGTAGGGGGGCAGTGTATAGCCTCTTTTATTCATTTTAGTTTTTTTAATGTGTGTTTCGTTACTGAAATTCCAGCTTCCACACTACCAGAAACAAGTTGGATCATCGCCTCGCGCAGAGATGATGCCTACATTAATTTATCATAAAACCAATTATTTTAATGCATAAAATGTAATTATTTTATTTATTTATTTATTAATTTATTTATTTTGCTTTAAATACTCTGTAAAATGATGTTGTGAATGTTACAAAGCACAGCCTCATGTCTGTATTCACATCCTTATGTGAAGTAAGCGTCTGGCCTTACCCATATAATCAACCCAAATGACAGCCTGTCAAATCATGTAAAAGAGGAGCTCTTGTCATTTTCTGATTTGTCCTTTACTGTGTCATGTGGCTGTTTGTGCATGCAAACGGTCTGCAAAGTTATAAAGCCCCAAGTACATGCTAATAGGTGAAACTGTCTCCCACAGAAACCCCTTTTCCTAGCTGCCTTGGTGTAATTCCAGTCCTTTGTCTTCCTGTTCCAGTCTAACTTGCAAAGGTGGTTTGGGTCTACCAGTTTGTTGTACTCGATGGAACCAGGTTTACTATAGCACGAGAGTGTTATGTACTGTTACTGAGGGTTTTAAGGGTATGGACTAAAGCAGTGTCTCTGATTTTCAGTATCTCTGATTTTGGTGGTTGATATCCAAGGCCCATTGACAAGTGAATTAGAGTTTATAGGTATTGCTTGCGTTGTTGCAGCATACTCTATAAAATGACTCTGTGGTTACAGTGTGAAATCAAGGAAGCAATGAGGCCACAGAAAACCACTGAAGATAACATTGTTTAAAATGTACGCAGAGAAAAGTCAGTCTTTTGGATAAACGTAACAGTCTAGTATGCTTCAGCTCACTGACAGGTATCCTTCATCTGTCAGTACAGTAGGAATTTGATGCCAGGTGTGATTAATAATGGTGAATGAACTTTCACTTCTGGCAGAAAATTCTCGACTAGCCTAGCCTACCAACCACCCACCTCAGTTCTCTTATCAGTAAACCAAACCCACTAGTGCAGTCATGGCTTTAGCATGCCAGATGACCCAGTTAGAATCTAGATGAATGATTTTCCTTTTCCTTTCTTTTTAATTTTCCATTGAAATGTTCACCTTTTTATTTTTGAAAGTTTATGTCTGTTTGAGTCTGATATTTTAATATACACTGACTCACCAAAACAAAAAACCCTTCTATCGACTTATCAACGGTTTAGGCTGAAGATATGACTTGCTGACTTCGAGGGGGCAGTCCTACTTTGAACAGCAAATTAAAATACAGGAATTATAATAAAACTGAGGTGATCACTGTAAGAAGCTCAACTGTGTGGTATTGCTGTAATGTGGTTATCATCACAGCCTTAACCGTTACTTCTGTTTAGCTTGTACGACAAAACCGTGTTCATTGTGCAGCCTAAACTGCACCGGCCATGTGTGATCATAATGATCATATTTAGTGTGCTGAACCCGTTCCTTATTTTGTTTTTTGTTTTCCCTCAGTTCTCATCTGTTCAGCATTTTTGGTGAATGTTTTCTCCACACTCTCGCAGACACGGCTGCTCTACATTCAGTTACTGATTTGCTCCCTCAGTGACATCACCTGGAATGAGAAACCTGTTGGGCGCTTTGAGTGAATGGTTGAAACTGGTGTTGGGTATTTTGACTGTGTTTACGTGTAGCCTTACAGTATGCGAATGCTACATTTCCATTCCACAATCTTTCTTTATTAAAGGCGGGGGTTATATATAGAAATGTGAAGATGAGACATTTGAATGCATCAGTGGTTCTTTGCATGGCTCAGTGCTTTTTTTTCTATGGCTGAACACCTGTTTGTATACGGTTCTTTAAAAGGGTGTTCTGTTTTAGGTGCAAGCCATGGAACCTCTTTTTTGGTAAAAGCCTTTTTGCTGTGTGTTCTACAAAGTAATAACAAAAGCTTCTGGAATGAATGGAGAAGACTGATTCAAATGGTGCTACTTGATTATTATTATCATCATTACTATTAATACATTGATGATGATGATGATGATAACAATAACAGTAATGGAGGTATTTGCAGGTGGTAAGCAATTGCAGCTTTAGCAGAGCGGGCTAGAGATTTAGGTTCTATCATTATAAATGGACAAGCCAGCATTCCTGGCAGCTTCCGAAAACACAATAACTTCAGGTTCCTGCAGATGGCGCTGACCGAGGATGACGGGGCAATTAATCCCTGTGGGGTGTGAGTGATGCGATCCATAGATTGGGAAAAGCTGCTACAGTGCAGTGAGTGTCTCGTTCCCTGTGTGGAGAATGGCTCCAAAGCAGATGTTAATGACTGGCTAAAAGTAGTGACTGCATTTGGGCGCTCTAAAGACCATAGTGTGAGGTATCTGAATTTGCAGGTGTGGGATTTTGCAGTGGCTAAAATCCCAGTCAACAGGAAACTCTCCTCAGAATTGGGAAGGCATCCACCAAATCTGGCCCAACTGTGCAGTTCTTTGCTGAATGAGAGGCTGAACATTGATGTGGCCTACATCCAGGAACTTGTCCAGTCCATGCCAATTCCAGTCACAGCTGTCATTCATGCTCATGGAGGTGTTACATGATATTAGGTACGTTTCAGTCACAGGTGACTTATTAGGCAGCCTGTTTCTCTTTGTGGTCGTGCACTACTGTCACACTTGAGTACCAATTACTTTCATTCCCATCAAACCACACTGACTGATTTAGTTTAGACATTGAGCAATATGAAAATTAAAAAAATCAGTGTAGCTCCATTTTAAGTTGTATTTTTGTATGTAAGTAATTGTCAGCCTGTATACAGAGACAAGCTAAAACATGACCATCTGCCTAATATGTCATTGGTCCTCCACATGCCACCAAAATGGCTCCAACCCACTGAGGCATGACTGTACAAGAAATCTGGAGGTGCGGTATCTGGTACCAGAGCGTTAGCTGCAGTGCAAGGTTGCATAAAACTCTCTAGGTTTATCCATCCATTTCCCTGACCAGACAGAGGGCGTCTTTTAGTGCCAGATTGTATCTGAAAGTCAGAAAGAAGCATCCAAGTGTTTTTAAGTAGTGCATTTATCAGGAGCCATGTAGCCTCTATATTTCAGTTTTATAGTTGTAGTGGAAATGTGCTAATGTGGTTCTGTCATGTTGGTACTTCACTCTGGTTGCTGTAGAGGCCTTGGAGAGTACCACCTGTCACTGCTGGCCTTAGGTTGTACCTCCTCCTGAGGCATGTGTACTGCTGCCAAGTCTGGCAAATGCCCTTGTTGATCTGGCTCAAAGCCAAAATGTACCGAAAATGGTGGCAACGTTTGGCTTACCTGCCACTCATCAACAGAGACACCCAGTATTTTATCGTTTTTTTCACGTTCTTGGAAAACTCTGCTATGCAGGTCCTGTTTGTGCTTCAGCTACCCAGGTCCATCTTGTGCTTCGGTTACACTGCTCCCGCTTGTGCTTCGGCTGCCCGGGTCCCACTTGTGCTTCGCCTGCCCGGTTCCGGCTTGTGCTACCTTATTTTAGTATTCCAAATAAAAGGCTTAACATGTATTCTTTTTTTTTTTTTTTTTTTTTTTTTTTAATCATTCCACATTTTTATTGTGGAAATGTATACCAGTACAATTTACAAAGTAAAACCAATGGGATATTTCCATTTTTTTTTACATTTATGAATGTAATACCCTTTCCCAATTATTATACTCCACCCAACCAGTTATCCCCTTCTATACAACATATTGTACCCCGTAACAAGCCCCTCCCCACCCCAGCATCCAAAGGATTTACAATGCAATACTCAAATATGGCATGAAATTAATAATTAATAGGAGAAAGGGAAAAAAAGAAAAGGAAACAATAATAATAATAACTAAAATTAAAACTGAAGAAAAAAAATGTTAGATTAATTAAAAATAATAAAATAAAATAAAATAAAAGTTGGAAAGGCCCATAGAACACTATTCAGTGTCAGTTATAGATTTAATGTTATCTATGTAGGTCAGAATTGGTCCCCAAATAGTTAAAAATTTGTTCCTGGATCCCCTAAGTGAATATTTAATTTTTTCCAACTGTATAAATTGCATCAGATCACTGAGCCACATAGATGCTTTTGGAGGGTGTTTTGATTCCCAATGTAATAAAATTCTCCTGCGAGCAAGAAGGGATGTAAAGGCAATGATTGTTCTGTGGCTTTTACTATCAGATATGCCAGATATGGCGGTTAATGGGTTAGGCTGAAGATCCACATTAAGAGACTCTGATAAGAAGTGAAAAATGGAAAGCCAATAGTTGGCTAAAGCAGGGCAAGACCAGCACATGTGGGTCAAATTGGCTGTGGTATTATGACATCTATCACAAAAGGTATCATCATTAGAATACATTTTAGCTAATCTTGCCTTGGACAAATGTACACGATGTAGTACTTTAAACTGTATTATACCCAATTTGGCACAAGAAATACTACGATTAACTCTTTGTAGAGCACAGTTCAAAGATTCATCTTCAATGTTTATACTTAATTCTTTTTCCCAGTCAGTCTTAAGAGGTTATAATGTCAGTTAGTCTTGAAATTAGCCCTTTTGAGTTAGTTAACATGTATTCTTCTGATCTCCTTGCTAGCGCTTGTGGAGCTGGCTAATATGGCATTTGGACCTGGGGACCACATTTGGGAGGCATAATCTACTTTACAACAGATCACCCTTCCACATATATTACACTTTTCCTTTTCCAAAGTGGTGTCACACTTTAGAGTGATTCCTGTGATGGGTCTTCCACTAATGATTTAGCAGAACCTGCTGAAGCAATACACATGACGTGCCCAGGTCCTGCCAGATAGCTGCGTCCTGATGGACAGAATTCTGCCGTGTACTGTGGTGGATAAAAATGTAGGGGGAAATATGAAGAACAAGACGACAGTGTTTATTGGGCAATTAACCCTCCTATTACCTTGGTCTTTTTTATCTTGGTCAATTGATGCCATCACTTTCAAAACCTTCAGAAAATAGTTATGTTTAAAATTGTTATCCAAATTTTAATAATAAATTAAATAGCCTTTCAAAAATTCACCATTTAGAAAATAAATAAAACGCCAGAAAATCCTAAATATGGAAATGGCAATCTTCATATTATAAAGGCTATATATTATTTTTAAGTGCTTATTTTTGTTATCTATAATATTTGGGATGAAAAAAACATTTCTATTATCATAAACAGTAACAGTAACTGTTTGGTGTCAGTTTGAGCCCTGGAAAAACTTTGAGCATTTAGACCATGAGTGAGAAACACAACTGTTCTTTATTTACAGTGCACCTATAAAAGCATATTTGAGCATCGTCAGGGACTGTTCTATGCTACTGTACAGGAATATGTATGTGTATGAGTAATAAACAAAGCTGCTTTCTCATTGAAATGAATTAGTCAGGATAGGAACAGCACCTGATTCTCCCCTCAGGTCACCAGAAGGTACATTCCAGCCTTTTGTCTGCACTACCGTACGCATGATGTGCAGAGAGATCCTCGTAGATGCGTTTCGTGCGTTTCACACAGGAGTAGCTGGTCTTGGAGTCATTTCTGTTGGGACAGCCGTGGCCATGTTCCTGCCTGCAGTTTGAACCACTGGAGGGGTTGGGGTGTGTGTCCCTGTTTGGACGTCCTTCACAACAGTTGCGGCAGCTGTGGATGCTCTTGGAAGGCACGGTCTTCTCTTGATATGAGAAGTTTCGCCAACACATCACCCAGCTGCTCCAGGAACGTCCTCCTCAGACAGTTTCCCGCTGTTTTATTAGTTGTTTATTTCACTCCATGTTGCAAAAGCATTGTAGGAGCTCACATCAGTGATGCGGAAGAAAATCACAAGGGGCCGAGGGGCAGTCATGCGAAGGCAGCTGTATGTGGCCATGACCTTGTCCAAAAGATCAACCCCTCCCTCGTCTCGTTGTAGTCCAAGACCATTTGTGGTTTTCTGTCAGCATCTTGTGTGCATAGTGCTCCTCAGCAGGACCTCTTTTTGGCTCCGTCAGTGAGGGCAAAAGGAGTTCAGTCCTTCAACCATGTCTAGTACCACCCTCTTGCCCTGGGAAGGATGGATGGATGTGAGAGAGAGAGATACCAGTGTACACCTGCATAGTTCAGGCATAGCTAGACTGTGTATAAGTTGCTGCCCAAATTTTGCAACTGTATTTGGCCGGTTGGCTTGGCATGTATTGTCTGAAGGGACAGCGGGCACAAAATCCAAGCAGACATTCATTCACGGTCACGTGACGAGCCTGGATTGTAAAGAAAGGATAATCACTGAACTCACTTGTCCCATACATCCTGTATTGCTATATTCCGAGTTTCTCACGCTCTCGTCGGCCCTGCCTTGTTTCTCTGTCATCAGCGTACCAACATGGACTGTGTTTAAGGAGATGGTAGCTGGAAATATTGCCCTTCCAGTGTTAGCAGCCCTAAGCCTTGCGGTTGCTTCTCCTTTTGACTTGTACACTCAAACAAGCAACATGAGCAACCGAATGTAGGCTTGCAAGCGGGTCACATCCAAGTCTTTCCAACTGTCCCCACACACCTGCCTCCCCTTGAATGTAGTCGTCTCAAATCCCTTTTGATTGATGCTGTTATGAAGAGCTTAAATGCTGATTTTATATATCTTGGACATGACTGACAGCGTATCTGACGGGGCCTGGAATCATTTTGATGACCATAAAGGCATTAAGTCTACCCTGATGTTCAAGTGGGGAGACGGGCCGTAATAACTTCCCATTATTGGATGGTAGTGTGTTTTGCTGGTGGTTGAGGGGCAATACTGACTACTCCTTTTCATCAGAGAAGGATGCCTCATAATCAGGATCCTCCTCAACATCATCCCTTGTCTGACACATTCTCCTCTACGTCACTGTCAAGGTTGGAGAAATGTGAAAACACCTCATTGACAGAAAACTTTTCCAAGGTCACAGAAACAAATGGTTTCAAACCCTGCTGTGCAAACCTTTATATATAACCCTTATATTGTCGCTGTCCAAAAAAAAAAAAGTTTTGTCAATTTATACTTTTCTGCATCATTTCAACACAGCAGCTGCTGTTAACACTGTCTGGGGATTTTTTAAAGAAATTACCCACATGTGCTTGGAAAGAAATCTGGTTCCTTTGACTTTCATTAGAACTAAATAAGGGTTTTACTTTCTCCTGTATAGGTGCCGTTTTGGAGATACATGTTTCCCCTTGGACAGGAACGATATGTTTGCTCCACGTCTATATCTGTACGGAAACCATATTTTCCCAACACACACAGCTTAGAAAATATCAAAGTTCTTGCGAGAAAGACATTTCACATTGTTGTGTGAACTACCAGTAGTTTTTGCACTACTATATATATATGCATTATAAATATTATACATTATTATAAATATGCATATAATAGTGACCTCAATATCATCAAAAAAGACCAAAACAAATGTGTGTAAAAAATGTTTAATGTTTTTTTTGTTAACAGCCTGGGGTCGAATTGTCCCCAAAGAACAGAAATGCGCACCACATTAATACATCATGTTTTATGTTTATCCAGTCGTCCCCATTAAATAAAAATAATTAAATATGAAGCAAAAAAAAAAAAAAAGTCAGTCATTTTTTTTAGAGACATTGTATGGGGTCAGTTTAACCCCAAAGGTAATGGCAGTATTAAGAGGCAAGCTGATGTGTGAAAATGGCCGATTGACTCAGTTATAACCGAGCATGTGTGGGTTGTTTTTACACAACCCAAAGAAGACGACACGCTAATGCAACTCTGCTGCTGGCACCTTGTAACAGATCCAGGAAAACCTTGCCCCAGAGAGTGACGAAGACAGCAACGTGTCCTCGGATGAAGGTGGTGAGGCCTGATCCCGCTAAGGACGATTTTGATGAGTAAGTTAAATTCATTGGACTGCTGTTTGGCAGTGTGATCAGCTCATAGGTTAGGTAGTTGAATGGCATGTTTCAGCACTGCAGTTCTTAACACACACAAGCTAGAATGAAACAGTTTATGCTCTCTAAAGCATTTCATTGTACAAATATTCTAGAGTCAAGTTATTTTACCTTGCAGCAGCTTGCACAGGAATACGTTGAGACTCTGTCCAACCCTATCTTTTTTTTTTTTTTGATCCAGTGCTTTGTTTGTCTGAAACTACTACTTCTTAAAAATGACTTAACTGTTGTAATAGAAAATTCTATGTTTCAGTTTGAGAATAGTTCACCATGTGACAAAACTCTTCTTACTTTTCATTTCACAGAAACAAGGCCAACTTTGCATGCGCTGCACTTCCTGCGAGGTAAAAAGCAAGGCGCCAGTTCACTTAGCAACCACTCTCATGGATGCCAGAAAATGATGGCGGCGATGTTGCTCCACCACCAATGTGGTTTCTTCCTGCAAGGAAGCCTGGCATGCAGCTGAGCACATCAGACAGCCACACTGCTCTGGACCTCTTCCTCTGCCAGGCGCATAGCCAGAAGTGCACAGCACAGATGGATGAATGTTGGCGTCGCTACATTTTACAGATATACTGGGCTGAAATTGTACATGGCCATAATCAGGCTGGACCATATAACTGACTAGTGGTGGAAAAACTGCATCTTTTCTAATCTTCTCTAGTCACAAGGGACAGATACCAAACAGTATCCTGGAATGTACACATGAGTGACCCAGATGAGGACAGAGTGAATAATGCCTAGAGGGGAAACTTCAGAGGCTGTTGTGTGTCAAATCCCTTATGTGCACGATTCAGAATGTCTGGAGGATGCACAGGGCAAAGCATGTGAAATCACTTTGGAAGTGGAAAGCAGGTCACATCTACCATTTTGCCCATATAACGGTTTTAAACTTGCATATATATTATTATATATATAAACGGTTTTAAAAACCCTGACCAGGATAGACAGTTTATTCTTCATTTTGTGATTTATATTTTTTATTTTTTTATGCAATTGCTGATCATCAAAATTCTACTACTTGCATGTGTGTTTTGTTGTATTGATCGCTTTCATCAATTAACTTCAATTTAATCAACTTATTTCTTATTTATTGAAGTATGGTTGCATTAGCTGTTCATCAAATTGACTGCATTTTTGAACACAGCATTTCTTTTTCAATAAAGTGTAAAAGGACTTACTGCCTTGCGTTTTCTTACAATACACACAGACGTGTCAGACTGGTGGGTCTATTCTTTTGACAAGGGGAAGGAGAGGTATTACAGGTGTATGGACACCTATCTCATCAATATTCATTGTGTAGGTGACCGGGTATGGGGAAAATGTCACCCTAAAGTTCTAACCACTAATGTGGTCTAATTTCTCAGTGCTTTAATCATGTATATGTAGCCAGCACTTGTTTACAAGGCTCAAAAGTCTTGGCCAGAAAATAGTTTTTTAAATATCGATTCTTTGATAATTATTTGATGGTAAACCCAAAAAAATAGATTCATACATATGATTTTGTACTGAACATACGGATATCTAACACTTTGAGATCAGTGACTTTTTAAAAGTGTATTTAACAAAAAAAATAAAAAGTCCTTCAAAGTGGTCATCAGGCTTCAGACTCCCGGGTCTTAATGTCTCGTAAATTAGGACATGGTTTGCCAAGTTGCCTTGCTAATCAACTTTCTCTGCTTTCTTTTGTAGGGCACCTACAAGAATGGTGGCAGCTGATTAACCAACGCTAGCATTAGCCCTGCCCTCCACTGGCATCCTAAAATGCTTGGACTTCAGGAAACTAAATCTGCCGGAACTCCTTCCAGCAAAACATACAGCTGTGTGGCGTGCTCTGCCACATTTAATAGTTTATCATCTCTGTTGGTACATCAGGCTTCTCATGCCAGTGAAATCTCTGACCAGAAAGCGCCTACGTTGCCTTCGTGCAGTCACTGCAGCGGCTTGTTTGCAAGCCTGGAACTTCTTCAGAAGCACCATTGCATGTTATTGCCCTCTCCTGTCACTCAACATGTGTACGTGTGTGATTGCGGGGAAGAGTTTAACGAATCCAACGTCTTCCAGGAGCACAAACAGTCACATGAAAGTAAAACAGAGATGGAGTTAGTGTTGGACGAAACAAGTAACAAAACGACTTGTGAAAGTGATGAAAGTTCGGAACTTCTTGAAACTTCAGAAGTTGCTCAGATGGACTGTGGTGACTCAGTCCCAGATGGATTGCCCTCAAATGAGAACTCCCATTCTTATTACACTGATGAGTCACCTCATGAGAACACACACACTGTTTCTGAGGAGAGCATATCTGCTTCAGATTCGCTTTCTGTGCATAACACCATTTCACAAGATCATGATGAAGAGCCATCTGACTTAACCTCCCCTTTGAAGCCCATAGAAGAACCTCCCCCAGAAGAACTGCTCCCAGAAGAACCACCCACAGAAGCAGTGCCCCCAGAAGAACCTCCCCCAGAAGAACTGCTCCCAGAAGAACCACCCACAGAAGCAGTGCCCCCAGAAGAACCTCCCCCAGAAGAACTGCTCCCAGAAGAACCACCCACAGAAGCACTGCACCCAGAAGAACCTCCCCCAGAAGAACTGCCCACAGAAGCACTGCACCCAGAAGAACCGGCCACAGAAGCACTGCCCTCAGAAGAACCGACCCCAGAAAAACTGCCCACAGAAGAACCGCCCACAGAAGCACCGACCCAAGAAGAACTGCCCCCAGAAGAACCGACGCCAGAAGAATCGCCCACAGAAGCACCAACCCAAGAAGAACTGCCCCCAGAAGACCTGACGCCAGAAGAACTGCCCACAGAAGCACCGACCTCAGAAAAAGTGCTCCCAGAAGAACTGACCTCAGAAGCACTGCCCGCAGAAGCACCGACCCCAGAAGAAGTGCTCCCAGAAGAACTGACCTCAGAAGCACTGCCCGCAGAAGAACCGACCCCAGAAGCACCATCCCCAGAAGCATCTCCCACTGACGCACCGCTCACAGAAGCACTGCCCACAGAAGGACTGCCCATAGAAGACCTGTCTATAGAGGATGAATTTGAGAATTTACAATCTGAGAATACATGTGCTTCTGACTATGAGGAAACTCCAGATGAAAGTCAGGAATCACAGAACAAGAACTCACTCCTTAAAATGCTTGCATCTGCCTACATGAGTTGCAGGCAGCCTGTCCAGAAGCATTGGGGGCAAAGAAAAAGAACCCTTCCCCCACGGAAAGTTTCACCAAGGGCGCCAATGCAGGATCCGGCATTAATATCGGCATCAAGCTCTGGGTTTTTCATGAACCAGTTGAGACAGAAGGTTGCTAAATACGGCCCTGGTACACAGGATTTGGGCCAGTCAGGGGACATGCTTAATGTCAAGCCTATCAAGAAGACGAAGAAAAAGAGGAAGAGGATCATATCTACGACAAAGACTCTGTATCCTGTGGTTGCACTTGAGACCTGTCAGAAGCTTTTTAGGGACAACATTGAGGGGAGGCATCAGTGTGGTCTCTGTCGCAGAGTTTTTCAAGACATGGACAGCTTGATCATGCATCATGCCTTGCATAAGAAAGAAAGAGTCAAATTTTGCCGCCGTTGCCGTGAATATGTGATAACTGTCATTTCTGTTCCACTTAACCATATCTGTAGTCCTAATGTTGTAATACCCGGACGTTTTCTATCAGCAAACAGTTCAACACGGCGCTCTTACAATTTGTTCCACTGCACACTGTGCAATCGGAGCTATACTCGGAGGCACAACCTCAACAAACACAACTGTCAGTGGCGCGCTTTCAATGGAGCTCAAAGCTTCAGGAGTTCCTGGGAAGGCTATAATGCAGAGGAACAACTCATGGCATTACAGCAGGACTCGTCATGCCAGATCAATGTTGGTGTGGACACAGTGGGCCTTAAACTGATGAAGGCTGAAGAGCTTAGTGCGGATTCTGCATTGGTGGGGAAATATCAAACAGGGTTATTGACAAACCATCCCTATCTGAGTTCTAGAGTCCACATAGGTTCGGCTAAGAGTTTCCCACCCTTTCGTCCAAGCGTTTCTAAATTCGGTTCAGTACAATCAACAGAACATGGTAATTTTGTTGAGTCTACAGATGCCCCAGATGAAGCGAGGGATGGAAGTGACCCTGAAGCAGATGACTCAGTTGAAGAGGTCCAATGGATTGAGCCTTTGGATGATGCTGAAATAGATGTGATCGATGGGGATGAAGAAAAATTTGCTGATGTGGTAGAGGTACCCAAGGAGAGCAGTGATGAAGTGATTGATTTAGAGCACGCCCTTAAGTTTGCCTCTGGTTTTGGAGTGTCAGGTAAAGATTTTCAGGTTCATATTTCTGATAGTGGTGTAAAACGTTTTTCATGCAATAGGTGTCAGAGAACCTATTCCCGACGTTTCACCGTGAGGCAGCATCTTAAGATTTGTGGAGCAAGAAAATTAAAGGAACAACCTTCGTTTGGAAATGCCCTGAAGAAGAAGTTTCCATGCTCCATTTGTGGGGCGTCATTTACCCGCAAATACAGAATGAATTTGCACCGAAGGAGGTGCCACCCAATGAGAAGCGCAATGGAGGCGGCTAAGATGTTGGACAAGAAAAACCTAGCTTCCCAGGAAAATGAATTTGTGTTGCCCCCAGTGTCTAAAAACCAAGTCAAACAAGAGAGCGGTAATAACAATTCTGCAAATGCAAACTGGGGGCTTATGTCCTTACCATCGGTCCTCCCCAGGAAAGTGACTTGTGAGTGCAGTGCTGTTTTTAATTGCCCCAGGCTTCTGTTTGAGCATCTGCAACTGCATGCGTTGGAGTCGTACATTTGTTCGCATTGCGGTGAGAATTTGCACTCTTGGGCTGATTTTGAAGCACACCAAAAATTTCATGGGCAAACTTCGAAGCCGCAGGGTGAGCAGAAGGTGTCAACACCACAGCAACCTCAGGCTCAGCAGGCTCCACGTTCTCAATCGCCAGCGCAAAATCCAAAAAATCAGTCTCAAGATTCATTGAGGTCACGTTTAAATCACAGACCTCTCACAGAGTCATGTGTTTGCTACAGATGTAAAAAGATCTTCGGGTCACGTAAGTCTATGCTGAGACACCTGAGGTTGAGTTGCCGAGGAGATCTCGCAGGCCAAAAGAAGCACTCGTGTTCCCGCTGTGGTATGACGTTCCAAAGTCCATTAGCCCACAAGGTTCATGTTCAGGGTAACACATGTACACCTTCTTTCAAGCCTATCCGCTGCCCAGTGTGTGTCCGTTGGTTCAGTTGCATGGATGGACTCAAAAGACACTTGGTCTCGCACAGCCAGCAAAAGGTTTTGAAGTGCCAGATCTGCGAGCATAAGTGCTCAAGCCAAGAAGATCTTGAGGACCATAAAAGGAGGGTCCATGTCACAACGGAATCTGCCGAGTCATCTAGTATTCAATCAGCACATGTTTCACAAAGCAACCGGTCAAATGCCTTCAGGTGCCAGATATGTCAGCGCAGTTACTCAAAACTCCAGTCTCTGAAGGACCATCTAAGGAAGGTTCATCGACCACAAGGTTTAAACCCAATCAGCATCGGTGCCTGTGAACCTAACGCTGGTGGATTTCAGTTTTCAGTAGGTACTGTGCAACAAGGCCAGCCCAAGCAGTTTCAGTGTCACATTTGCTCACGCACTTACCCAGATATTCAGTCTTTGAAAAATCACAAGAGGAGGGTCCACCGAATTCTAGGAAGTGGAATTCACCCATCAAAAGGAAGTGTACAGCTAAGCCATTCCAATCAGTTTCAGTGTCACATTTGTTCACGCAGCTACCCTGACCTGAGGTCCTTGAGAAACCACAGAAGGCGAGTCCACCGCATCCTAGGTGGTCTCGAGATGTTCAAGGGAATCGTTCAGCAGAGCCAGGGCAACCCTTATAGGTGTCATATTTGCCAACGCAGTTATCCAGACGTAAGGTCTTTAAAGAACCACAGACGGAGGGTGCACCGTATTTTAGGGGATGTACCAGAGTCTGCAAAAGTGGCTATTACAGATGTGGAACTGACAGAGGTGAAGCCAGAGCCTATTGATGTCACTTTATCTCCAAGTCCAGATCCTGAGATTCCGGCAAACTAAGTGAACATCGAAGATCATTTCAGCACAGTACTGAAATTAGAGGACCAGAGATACAAGGAAGTTTCAGTTCAGTGCCAGTAGAAGGGGAATCTCACTGTTTTTTTTTTTGTTTTTTTTTGAACATTTATGCATAAATAAATTGTTAGGAGGAAATGTTTGATGTGAAATGCACCATTCTAGAGATAACCATTTAGTCTGGATTGTTCATAGCGGTGGGGATAGGAACCAGGTATCTGATCTAATGCCTCTAGAAACTACTTCCAATGAATCTGTTACATGAAACAGTATAGTACGTTGCCTGGGATGGTAACGTATTAGATTTACCCACCTGGGAAAGGGGTTCAAAGCATAAGCATCACTGACACACACACACACACAAAAAAAAAAATTACCACTTGTGTGCAATTTCAACCAGAGAGAGAGTCTCCAGATCACCCCCAGAAATGTGCAGTGTAGCTTTGTTTTGCATAGTAAATATTGTGTCTACATTTTCGTTATTGAGATAATGACCCTCAGTGCCAAATCTCCAGATTTGGAAAGATTCTCTATAATGAACCGTTTTCCATCAAATCACTCTGAATAACTGTTTACATCTCATTTATTGATCATGCAGAAATATCTAAAAAGCAGTGAAATTTTTCTTTTAGTCTGTATAGTGTGTTTATGTTTTTCTTGTATGTGTTCTTAACTCTTTTTTTTTTTAATTCCCCAGTTGGAAGTAGTATATGGTATGGTATAGTATGGTTGGTATAGCTGCAAAATAGTTACTATGTAAATATGTTGGACAGTTAGAAAAGCAGTTAGACTCGCTTCATTGTTAGTTTCAGGTATTTGCCCTGTGTTGAAGTGTAAATGTGTCTCTCACCTGGTAGGCTTTAAAATTAAATTGTTGGCAGATGCATGCACAGCTTTTTAAAAAAAAAAGAATACTGTAGATAAAAGGTTCTGTTTGTAATTTTGGTGCGTTGTCTGTATCGGACACAGTTTTAATGGAAATGTTTTGGAACATTAGTTACTCTGTACACGTATGAATAAATACTGTGGTGTTCTTCCTTACTTCTTTCTTCTCTCTCTTGGTTTTATTAAGCATTGAAATATGTGGTTATGTACACTTATTTTTTTTAAATGTTGGCTTTTTACTATTGATGTCAGGAAGAAGTATGCATTTTCCATACTTTTAACACATTAACTGACTTAGCACGTTTAAAGTAAAACACTACATACAAATGTGTGAAGTTTTAAAATAAGTTTAAAAATCTGAGTTTAAATTCTCAGATTACTGCTTACATTTAGGGCTGCAGGATCTTGGGGAAGAAACAGACACTAGGTTTTTTTTTTTCCCCTAATATCAAAAAATAATCATTTTCATCAGATGACTTGAACAACATTATGTTAAAACACTATTCATTGTAAATTGATTGGGGTGAAATTGGCACATTCAGTTATATTCAGTCATATTAAATTTATAGTGTTCAATTGTATGCAAAACTTATGGGCACTCGGTCAAATGGCAAGTTAAGTTGATGCCACCTGTGCCACTTTGGCACCTTTTACAGCACATGTAATGCTTATTTTTATGAGATAAACATAAAATGCACCATAAAATGTAGCCTGCACAAAGAAATCTCCGCTACAATTAACACAGAATTTGCATATATGTACACTGGCAGTTATCCAACATTTGCAGACGCCTGTGTATAGTATAGAGTAGTCTTGACAGTTAGAAATGCCAGTATATGGGATGCTGTGCCATGTTGGATCAATACGACAAAGGAAAGTGGTTTTGTTGTTGAAACAATCAGGGTATAGGGGAGCCTGAGCCACCAGGGGGATGTCTTTTTTTTCCCCTTTCTTTCCAATGACAAGAACAGAAACTAAGATGCAGCAGGATCCATGGTTACTGTGATTCAGGGAGCGGCTCCCCTGAGGTTAGAAAAGGACATATTGTAGCTTGAAGGGTATTCCGGTTAAAAATGTCCCCTGACAGGCTCTAAAATGATAGACTGGAAAATGTTTCACAGTATGTTTCACTGTTTCGGACCCTGCCATGGAACATTTCTAAATTTCCACTCTAGATTTCAATGGCCACCCATGTACTTCAGTAAAACTTCTAAACCCACTAATACTCCATTCACCTCTTTGTTAAATGCAGTTAGACTACAAGAACTGTTAGAGCTGGTGATTTAGTGTTAATGTGTCCGTGAGATGTGTGTGCACACAATGTTGAGTTGGGTTGGGTTGTCTTAAGGTGGAACTTAACACCTGTCTACATGGCAATGAATCAATAAATAGAAATATAGCCAGTGTTCAGCTACACGGTTAAATAATGTTCTTTATGATTCCTAGTCATATTGTGTCCCAAACCAGTGGCTCACAGCCCCGGTTTGGAGGATCCCTTGTCCTGCACACTTAAGTGTTCCCTCTGCTCTAGGAACCCACTATTTAGCTAGGCCACTCGCCAACATCTTGAGAAGTAATGGGCAGGAAACACAAAAATGTGCATCTGGAGGTCCTCGAGGTCCAGGGGCTAGGATCCATTGTCCTAAAACACATCAAGACATCTGCGTAAAGTTAATGAAGACCAGTTTGCAGTGATATACAGTATTTACGGAAGAGATTAGAGTGACGTGGTGGTGTGTGTAAGCGTGTCAGCACCATAGCTCCGATGCTAAAATAAAGTCTTGCTGGACATGTCTAGGAACTGACTGACCACATTCAGGCTAAGTGTTCATTTCACAAAACTTAAAATATCCGTTTGGAGTGGAGATAGAAAACAACGGACACGGCTTTAAACACTTGAGTGCAAAAGCAATGCTAACTGTCTGGGTTTAGACTATAGTGGATGGTATAGCATAGTGGCTAACACTGCTTGCCTGTTCGCTCCCCAGCCCATAAAGTACACATTTGGAATCTAAGATGGCGAAAAGGCCTATTTTGAATCAAGCGTTTTTCTGCTGTCTATACATTTTCATACCCATAGGTGCAGTTGCTTAGATTCGCCCACTTATGCTAAAGTTATAAGGAGCGTTGCATCTGGCCTTGCTTTTTGAAGGAGGCTCAATAGAAGGTAGCCAACAGGGCTACATACAGCCTGTTACAAATAATAGTTTAAAGGAGCAATTTGCAAGATGATGAAATAGTTGAGTACGTACTCCAAATAAATAGGGTGCAACATATCACTAGGACCTGCAAAGCCTCCTCTTCTTTTAATTGCTAACAGTCCAGCTACCAAAGCTTCTGTCCCTAAATGGTCTAACTGGGAAGCAGTACCTTTAACATGATTAACAAGAGGTCAGAATCCGCAGTCAGAGCAGCAGCGCTGCCTTTTTGTCAGGTTAGCCTTATTCAGGCTGAATTCAAAATGGCACTCTACTGCACACTGCATACTACAGTAGTATGTACTATATACTGTATACGCCCCCTGTGTGTTGTATACAGTACAGGTCTGACCTACAGTGTAATATACTAATACAGTCACATGACCAGTTACCTCACATTTACCTCAGAGCTGTTATTACTGTATCCACTGTTTAGAGCTAGCTGCTGCTAACGCTGCTCACTTCACCTGAGATACAGTTAGCCTAGCTGTTAGCTCCCCTCGGCTATTTCCCTCTAAAACTGATCCTCTAAAGCGAGTCCATCTTTTATTAATCTTCAGACCTGTATATTTAACTTTCTGAGGCTCATTTGGATGTAAACATACCTGACTACAATCACTACACCCATATTTATACCCGGAGTTGGCTGAGTTTTGGTCCCCAGTGTTAACTGCTTCCATTTTCTCTGGCTGAAGCAAGCTGAGAGCAGGTGAGGCTGCGCTGCATGATAGCTGCCCCTGTATGCTAGAAACTCTGACTGGAGTAAAACACCATCCCGGTATCTTCAGTGCACTACAGAACTTCAGTTTGGTAACATACTGCAGACTACATACTGCTTTTGGGTAGATTTACCCAAATGTGGGAAGTATGTAGTATGCCATTTCGAATATATCCCCAGACTGACTCAACTCAAAGTGACTCACCATCACCTCTTGAGAGGTACAGAGTGGTATTACAAGACAGGAGTGGGCTAGCTGGTTAGCATGCTAACACCGATGTAATTATTATGTTAAAATGAGAATTTGAACACTGGATAATAAATGCCAGTTTTGAGACAAGCAGTCTAGAGAAACTGAGCACAGCTGTAATGCTACCCCTGTACACTAGAGGGTAGTGTAAAACATACACAATGACTAAATAACTTCCCGGCGCTGCAATAGGAAGAATGAGAGGGAGGCTGGTCACCAAATTTTGCATCAGGCTAATAACCTGTATTTTTGCTAATCGTGGACAGCTGTAGCGTTTTAGCACATTAGCTGCACAGTATGGATTTACCCGGTGACTCCAGCCTGTTCTTGTCTGATGACCAAGGTAAAACAACAAACCAGTAACAACGTTACGTTGGGTTTTATTTTCGGTTTATCAACAATACATGAATAACAGTCTGTCTTGTAAGTGAGCCTTTCGACCGCTGTTTGGTCGTGTTGTTTACCAGCTCCGTATTTTCAATACTACGAGGCTGAAGTTGGCTTCGTATTCGAATGGTCTGTTCCACCTTAAATAGTGCAGCAGTAGATTTTGGCGCCTGTTCGAGCCACAATGTGACTGCTGCACCATTTAAGGTGGAACGGGGAATTCGGAAACGAATTGAGGTGTATGTTAAGGCTAGCTTTACATTAAAACATAGTACAGCTGTTAGTACGGGGGTGTGTAACGTTTTGGCTTTAACAGTGGGGTGTTTTATTTGTCCTGTTCTTTTATATGTGGCGTTTGTCGTTAATCACTGCTAACGTTACATCTAAGGGGCTGGGGCTCCTAGCTGGGGCTCTGGTTCCGTACAGTTTGGCCATTTCTTTCTAAAGGTAGCAGTCCTCAATAAATACCACTGTCTTAACATTGGCTCTCGGTTTGATCGAGCTCCAAAATAAGACCTGACAGGCCGAAGGAACCGGACTGAAGTGGGGAGAATCTTCTAGAACTCCCAACAATGACGCACCGGTTCGCCACACCGGCCCACGTTTTGTTGGTGTTTGTTGGGTCAGTGTGGTATAGCCGTCTCTAAAAGGGCATTGAGATGTAAACATGGTCATTCAGAGAGGTTTAATGTAGAGAAATAAACACAACAGGTCAGAATGGTTCCCAGTGGTGGTGATGGGAACCAGACGTCCAGTGTTCAGGTCCCTCACAGGAATCTGCTATAAGGTGATCATAATAGCAAACGTGTTGCCTGATGCCTGAGACCATGTTATCCCATAGTCCTGAGTCATTTCAGTACTCTCTTTCTCTTTCTCTTGCTTTCTCTCTCTCTCTCTCTCTCTCTCTCTCTCTCTCTTTATATATCTATCTATTGGTATAGATCTGGGCTAATATGGATAAATGTAATACCTCAGTACTTCAGGGTTATACTTGTTTACACTATTACAATGCCATATTTAAAGAATACTATTCAATTCTATACATGTCATACTGTGCTGCACTAAAGCTATATATGACTATTTAATTACATCATTATTACCTTGATATATATCATTTTAAATTAAAGTAAATGTACATGTATGTTATATATCATCGCTGTCCAATGGAAAACAAGTATCTCCAAAATAGTAACTTTACAGGGGAGGCCATAAACCTAATATAATTATAAAATATGTCAAATAGAACCAGACTTTTTTTCCAAGCAGGTTTGGGCCATTTTTGTTGGTCTGTTCATCAGGAAATTTGCACATAGTGTAAACAGCAGCTGTCCTGTTCAAATGATGCATTGAAGTTAAAATCAACAAAAATGGAGATACATGTTTTTCATTGGACGTCGCTGTATGTAATATGTCTTTTTAAAGTATTTACAATAACCACAATATGCTCAGAAAAAACTGTAGTGATGTAGTCATGCAATTTATAATGGCTGTGTATTGAGAAGTACCTGGCAATATGTAGCATCATACTGAGCTTATGATTAGTACGTTAAAGTACGTTTAAGAAAACTGTTGTCATATAAGAAACACATTGCTGTATACTTAGGTTTGCTACAACTAATGTTAGCAAGGCACCCTTAAGCCACTTGCTTGCACTGGAGTGGAAAAGCCTAAGAGCTGACAATAGATTACAACACCCCTGTCTAGCGGTCAGGGGTTTACACAACATGACCCAAAATTAGCCACTGTCTTTACATGTAATGTAATCATTCGGAATCTCTATGATATCACCAAATATACTATAGCTATACTCAAAGTGTATCAGTTTTTTTTGTGCCTGTATATTTTTTCACAATAACAATGAACAGTGTCATTCTTTTTTCTATTTTGTACTTTAACGTGCTGTCTTTTGTTCGGCACCAAAAGCCCCAATTTAACCAGCAAAGACTTTTAGATGGAACAGTTATTGTTAGTAATGTCAATGTAGAAAAAATTTTGTAAAAAAAAAAAATATATATTTTTTTTACAAAATATAAATTGGAGCTGGTTTATACTGTGCTGCACTTAAGCCAATTTTTTCCAATATTTTTTATTAACAGTAAAAAAAAACGAAACTAAATGTCCATATATACACCATAATAAGACGTCATCTGTAGGAGAATCTTATTGTCTAATCAGTTTATGAGAAATCTCAGATATTCAAGAATAGTGATCAGAAATATCAGCCATTTTCCTTTTCTAAATAAACAGGTTTGCAGTAGGTTTAACATTTTAACATCACAAACAGCCGATCTGTTTATTGTGCTCAGGTTAAATCACAGTCTATCACCATTGTTGTCAAGAAATCAGAGCAGGTCAGTTTCTCTGCAGTGAGTCATTTCTCTGAATGACTTTGTTTACATCTCAATTGAATTATGACTATTTTTTGGAATTTCCCTTTAAGAGGTGTGTGAAAAATACAGTGGACAACCTAATCATGTTCAATCATATATCATCAAATCAATTGTGGAAGGAAAAATATCAAATGTTATAATTTATCATGAAGTTAAACGTGTTTAACTGAATTGAATTGTTTAGGGACTAATTGTTTTTCTCCTTCTCCAATAGATGTGGCAAAACTGGTACAGGAGGAATTCCAAAAACAAATACTGGAAGACAGCGGAAAACCTCCTTATGCCCAAACCACAGGGAACAGTATGGATCTCTGGGACAGTCTATGGAACTCTTGTGATCCAGTCGTTAATCAGCTGGTTACTCAAGTGGCCAGTCCAGTCTGTAGTCCAGTCTTCTGCTTGGCCTGTGACACCATGTTCTTCAATAAGCTGACCCTGGAAGAACACGTGTGTCCATTTGTCAGCTTCATTTGTTCGTGTGGGATTGATTTCAGTAATTATCCTGACATGTGGACCCACAGTACGTCCCACAGCCATAAAGCAACGTATGTAGTGAATCACAAAAGTGCTATCCAGAACAGGATCAATTCTGTTAAGGAGCAGGAGTCAAAACTGAAGGTTTTAGAGGCCACTGTACAGAATGTCGGCATTGTTCAGAAGATTGTTCCACCTACCCATACGCCTTCACCTACGGGCAGGTATGCCACTGGACAAACGGTTAACCTTTGGAAGCGTTTCAAACCAGTGGTGAAGATTGAGACGGTTCAGGCGTTTTGCAGTCGAAGGAAGTACATGTGCGCAGTTTGCCGCGAAGTGATGTGCAGTCAGGATGTGCTCATCCAGCACGTCCATGCCTCTCACCAGAACACCTGCATATATGGCTGCGTTCGCTGTGGGCTGCTTTTGATAAGCAGCGTGACTCCAAAACCTCACCACAAGTGTGGCTCTCTTTACACCGGACCTTCCAAAAGGTTTACTGTTGGCCAGGTGCTTAAGGACCCTCTAGCAGCTGACAGACTGTATATGCCTTATGCTTGTCAATACTGCTCTCTGAAATTTTGTCATCCAGTGCATCTTAGCAATCATGTCCAATTTAACCACACCAGCATATCCAAACTGCAAGTAAACAGGTCTCAAGGAATCCGTGCAAAAAGAGCATATCAGACTTTTAAAAGTGCGTCGAACGGAACATCTCAATCTCGAAAACGGAGGTGCGCGATTTGCGGCAAAATAAACGACTCGCTCAGAAGGCTGGCGGAGCACTGGTGCACAAGGAAACTGACTTTTCTCAAGCCTGAGACGGTTGCAAGCATGGTCAGTGAAAAACCCCAGCAAATTTCAGATTGGTGTTCACCGATAGAGAGTGCCGGTGATGAAGTAACCTTCAGCTTTCAAAACATCAGTGACATGAACACGTACGGCCATACAAAGCTGCTGACGATAAAAACAGAGCCGGTGGAGGTGAATCTGAGGATGACTCAAACAGACTTTTCTCAAAGGGTATCTGTGAAAACTGAGCCCGACGGTGATAACGGAGTGGAAAAAGCCCCGGCTGAAATGAATGGACTCTTTTACCAAAATTGCAGTACTCCCAACACTAACAATCTGAAGTGCTGGCTTAGCAGCATATAGGGCCAAAGCTGTGGTTTACAGGGATGTTGGAATTGGTATCTTAACTTGTGGATGGTCATATTGTACAAAATCTCATTCTGCTGTTTCAGCTAAATTTTACGTATTTTACTCGAGGACCTAGTGCACCACAGCTTTTAGTCATTTTTGGTTTTCTCACACTGTTGTCAGTTATGTTGAGTAATTCCAATAAAAACACATGCTCCCTCACTTCCCCTAACCAGGTCCACCTTTTGAAGAAACACTGTATAAGTGTTAATGTATTAATGTTTTTTTTTTTTTTTTTTTTTACTGCAATGAGTTTACAACTGGTGCTTAGCCGATTGTTCAGTTTGGCCATTGCCAACAAAGTAATTAAGCGAGGTTTGACTGGAAATGGTCTGTTGTAGACTTAAACAGATTTCTTAACAATGGTGATGATAGGAAGCTGGTTCCAACCGACCAAGGCAAATGTACCCATTATCTAATATCCAAAGCGACAAGGAAACGTGTCGTCGTCTGTTGATTTTCTTGGCGTGGGGAAGCTGTCTTTGGAAACTTTCTTTGCATTAGACCACCATGTGTACTCCACTTAACCTTACACTTAAACTCGTTTTAGGCCAAAACCCTAATGGTTCCCACGGGTCATGGAATTTCTAGATGATCTTACCATTTTAAAACCCAGATATGGAAAGTCAGGAAATCTTAAGCATTTTTTGAGCCAATTCATGGAATGTCATGGAATTCTGTTTATTGCGTGTCAATCTAAGATAGATAGATAGATAGATAGATAGATAGATAGATACTTTATTGATCCTGAAGGAAATTTTGTAATTTCACACCTTTCACATATTGTGTGAATGGGTTTTATGATTTCATGATCTTTCCTCACCCATTTATCCCCTTCCTGCTTATGTTTTACTCAGTGGAACATTTTGCAGAGAGAACTAGAAAAGTAAAGTAAAGTAAAAGTAAAGAACTTAAAGTGTAAACTCTTGTCTTGGTGCTGTGATAGCTATTCTGAATAGCTTTCTGTAAGGGTGCTTTCACATTCATTCAGATAGATAGACAGTGTGAACCATCCTGACTGAGCAAGTTTCATTCACATCAAAAGACTAAAGAGAACAGGTTATGTCTTAACATCATGGAGATGAAGAAATGTAGAATACAGTTCGAGAGAAATTCTGAGCTATACTAGCCTTTGAGGTGTTATGTAAATGCTCTGTTCTAGAGAAAAGTGAGAACTGTTCACAGTGATGGTGATAAGAACCCGATGCCTGAAGGGTTTAAGTTACATCACCTAATGTTTTTTGAAGTTTTGGCTAAATGTATTTTTATCAATTCATGATGACAGAATAGTGCCCAGATGTATGATTATTTTACCATAATCAACATTACATATAAAAGCTCATAAGATGCATGTAGGTGGATAGTAAATATAATGGGTACATGTGTGGTTAGACATGGTGACTCCCAGTTCCATCCACCACCATTGTAAATAAGTCAGTCTGTATGTTTCTCTACAGTGAGCCACTTTAAACTGTTGAATGACTGTGTTTACTGAATTAGTCAGAAATTTTTGAAATATTGGTGGAAATGCCCTTTAATGTTGTCACGCTTGCTATTGTGTACGGATGTGAACCGTCCAGCAAGTCGTCGCCGGAACATAGTGAGGAACAGAAAGCCCTACACGCACGAAACCGCGCTCATAAGAGAAACAGGTACGTCGGTGGAGGTGAAGCGAAAATGTTACACGAAAAAAGAAAGAAACGGGTAAGTAAATGTGCGTGTCTCCATCAAACCAGACCGAAAAGTCCGCTAAAAAATGAATGGCTCGGTTTAAACCAGGGGGCTGGGCCTGTGGCGGAAACGGAAGTTCGGTCATGTAACGTGAGACGTTCCTTTCTGCAAGGGGGGCTTGAACATGGTCGTGAACAATACAGAAAATGCAGGATTAGCGACCTGTTCAGCTCAGACTATTTACGGGTTATAACATGGTGCAGGTGGACAAATTCCCAGAAGGGCTTTGCGGTCGAGGCCTTCCACGCGTTACCATCCACTGATTGCGGGACCGACCGCCAGCAGCCCCGCACATAACGTTAGCATCTCCAGTAAGTAGCAGATTTACCATTTTTACAGTGGACAGAAGTTGATCTGGATGTTTCCGCTCGGATGCATGTAGATTTGGACTAACTAGCACAGTTGCCGAACAGAGTTGGTAATCGCTCTGAGTGTAAATCTGCTGAAGTGCTGAAGGTGGAGGGAGGAGCAGAGTTTGCCTGGAGAGCAATCAGGACCTCCAGCCACCCAGAGTGAAGCGGTGCTGTGGGCTAGATGTGAATCAGTAACTTGCATGCTCCGAGGTTGCTCGCTTATTTGACGAACGGGTCACGTCTCCTCATGTGCTTGTTCCTATAGCAGATAACGACATGACACCTTTTGGGATGAATGTTCCGTTTAGCGCGGAACTTCAGTTCGGAGATTATATGTGCGTCCTAAAGCAGTTTTCACTTCTGAAGTTTCAGGACTGTTTAAGGTGGAACGGGAAATTCGGCAGTAGGGTCCGCCGCCGTGTTACTCCCCACAAAGTAGTGGTAGTAGTTTACTGCTGAATGACGGTTCCGTCTTAAGTTCTGAATGTGCTTATTGGTCGAATCTGATAGAAAAAAAAAACAGCAAAATAAATAAATAAATAAAACAACAAACAAAAACATACATACATATATCTATTATTTATTTTTGAAAAATAAATAAATAAATAAATAAAAAATAATGTGAAATATTATTTAAATGTTGTGGTACTACCAATAATAATGTAATGATTGTAATAATAAAATATTTAATGGTTTAAATAATAATAATTGTTATTAACACTAATAACAATAATAATTATCAATTGTAATAACAATTATTAAAAATATGAAAACAGTAATAATAATTACATTACTGCCAAAAACTCGAATGCAGTGATTTTATTTACTATTTGTACATACTGTGCTGCACTAAATCCAGTTAAATGGCTCCAGTGTTGCTCTCTTTATAATGAAATATGCTGTCAGTCTGTTTAGTCAAGTACTCACGATAGGTTCAGAGAATTGCCTCATGACGTATTTATCACAATAGTTAGATAGTCGAGTCTTTTGAGTCACATTATTATGACCGCCAGCTAATATCCAGAGTAACTGCCGTGTGCAGCATGGACAGCATCTGGATGCGCTGGGAGTGACTCAGTAAAGTCCTGGTAGGTTGTCACAGGTATGTGGAGCCATGCTGAACGCAGTGTATACCACAGCTGCTGGAGGGTGCTTGGGGGAGGATCCATAGAGCGAACATGATAATTGAAGTGGTCCCATAGATGCTCAATTGGGTTCAAGTCTGGGGAATTAGGGGTCAGGGTAGCGCACTTGTGGAAGTTTAGGTCATCCACTTCCAGCCGTGGAATGTCAGAATGTCTAGCAGTGTGACTTGCCTCTGAAAGATCCCATTTGCACCAGGGGAGGACGTGACCTGCAGGGATGGATTCATACCCAAAATGGTTAAGAGTGTCTTCCACATGGATGAGTGCGCCCAGAGCATGTCGCGAACGTGACTTTCTTAATGAGCTAAGCGGCGTGTGTGTGTGGGTGGGTGTATATATCGTAAACAAAGTCATGTTTCGGCTGTGAAGTGGCTTATTGTAGATAAACATACCACCTCTAATTTCTTTACAGCAGTGGTGAAAGGAACCAGGGGCCTTGATGTCTACAATGCAAACATAACCATCTTGTTCACTATCCAAAACCACCAGGGAAGCCACACCTCACCTGGGAAATTTATATATCAAGTCAAGTCAAGTGGCTTTTGTCATTACAGCTCTGTACAAGTACACAGTGAAATGAAATTACGTTTTTTCCTAAACAAGGAGCCACATGGAACAAAACGAGAACAAAAACAATACAGTATCAGACAGACTGCAGAGAGTGCAACATGCACGACAATAAATAAGACTCAGTTCTGAGTAGTGGTAATGAGTGTAAGGTGCATAGATATTTAACAGGTAGGTATTGGAAGGTGTACAGAAGGTGCATAGAAATTTAACATGCTGTGACGTATATGCAGACGGCATACATCGCACATGAAACATGAATCACAGCACTGAGGTAGTAAAGTGTGGAATGTATAAATAAGATAGACAGGATGCAGACAGATTTTAAATGCTAGGGGTCGTGGTTGTGTGGGGGGCTTTAGTTCAGTCTCTGTTGTTTAGAAGTCTGACTGCTTGTGGGACAAAGCTGTTGCAGAGCCGTGCAGTGACAGCACGGATGCTCCTGTACCTTCTTCCAGACGGCAGCAGTGAAAAAAGTCCATGTGAGGGATGAGCGGGGTTCTTCACAATGCTGAAGGATGAGTGGGGTTCTTCACAATGCTGAGGGATGAGTGGGGTCCTTCACAATGCTGAAGGATGAGTGGGGTTCTTCACAATGCTGAGGGATGAGTGGGGTCCTTCACAATGCTGAAGGATGAGTGGGGTCCTTCACAATGCTGAGGGCCTTACGGGTGCAGCGTGTGGTGTGAATGTCTGTGACAGAGGAGAGATAGACCCCTATGATATATAGAATGATGATACTGCTAAAGTTGGAGAAATGTGTTTTTGCTTTAGATGTGTGCCACATTTACCTTTCTACCTTTAAACAAATAAGATGAAAGGCCTATCTCAGAACCCACATGAGCTAATGTCTCAGTCATCAGGCTGTGCGTTCCTAACCGTTTAAAGTAGAACTGACTTTTCATGAGTTCTGCTTAATCACGTGGTTACATGTCAACACAGTCAGTCAGGGTGGGTTGGTGTGAAATAATTGTTCTCAGTGGTGGGGGGTGGGGGACATCAGGCAACATCATGAGACTAAACGTCTGTGAAATCTCTCTCAGAGAAAGTTCTTGCATGAGTGGATATGAATGCTTTACCTGGTGTAAGATTATATATTATATATATATTTACACACGCTTAATAATCCAATCTTGACTAGCCTTCCAAAATTCTGATTATTGAAGAGGTTAAGGAAATGGCATACTACAGTCTTTTAGATCAGATTAAGGCTTCTAAAGTCCAATAAAGAGAGCTGGATATTCGCTCGGTAATCAGGTTTCTCACAGATGATATACTCTAACTTGGATTCCTCATCTTTCTCTTAAACGAGCAGCATTTAACACAGCATCCATGAGATGCCAACAAAACGCGTTTAGAGTGACGCTAAAACAAATTTAAATAAAAAATTAAATGAAGGGTTTACGTATATGGTTTCTGTTTGTGGTTTCAGGTAAAGTGAATTGCTGTAATAATGCTACATGAAGTTTGAATTTTACACTGCCTTTAGTTCACGTCTCATTACCTTAGTTGATTGGCGGGTTGCAAAACAGAAGTCAGATAACTTCCCTGGCTAATGCAGACCCAAGAGTTTCCCCATTAACTAATCACCCAGGTGCATGTATGGATGGATTACTGATAACTTGATTTTCTGAAGTTATCTGATTATCATTTGGTCTAAGACATATATTGATCCAATAGTTTTAAATGGAATACAAGAATAATGTTCTAAACAATGAAAGCTGTTTCACATGCATATTTGTACCACGATTTTCCCATTATCAACATTGCATGTAAAAAAAAAAAAAAAAGAAAAAAAAAAAGGGTTTTGTGGTTTTGAAATGGCTATATTTGCATCGTACACATTTGTAACACTAGTTCTTGTCAACACCATGACTGTACAGAAATCTGAGTCCACTGCTCTACATTTAAAACCACCCAGAATGACTTTCATAACCATGAAATTCTGCAGATATTTTTTAATCAGTGAAATTCTATCTTTACGCAATATATGGTTTAATGCTTTAGACGTTTGGGCCTCGTCACCACTAGTATAAACCATTCAGATTCTTAATAAAGATAAAGATTTCTGTCTAATAATGGAAGCAGTGAAAACCTCATGTATGACCACATGTCCCTCTATTGGTCAGAGATGTGATGTATTAATATCATGTGCTTACTTTTTCAGTTATGTAATTCTGAGTCTACATATTCAATGTATAAATAAGGCTAAATATATATTTGTTTGTATGTGATATGCAAATGGAGAGTAAAATGGTCTTACACAGGTCTAGGTACCTTTTTAGTGTTTTTAGCTTAGAGTTTAACACTAGACTACTGAGCCACATATACAGGGGTTGGACAATGAAACTGAAACACCTGTCATTTTAGTGTGGGAGGTTTCATGGCTAAATTGGACCAGCCTGGTGGCCAATCTTCATTAATTGCACATTGCACCAGTAAGAGCAGAGTGTGAAGGTTCAGTTAGCAGGTAAGAGCACAGTTCTGCTCAAAATACTGCAATGCACACAACATTATGGGTGACATACCAGAGTTCAAAAGAGGACAAACTGTTGGTGCACGTCTTGCTGGCGCATCTGTGACCAAGACAGCAAGTCTTTGTGATGTATCAAGAGCCACGGTATCCAGGGTAATGTCAGCATACCACCAAGAAGGACGAACCACATCCAACAGGGTTAACTGTGGACGCAAGAGGAAGCTGTCTGAAAGGGATGTTCGGGTGCTAACCCGGATTGTACACCATACTAATAAATGATTGTGGTCTAAAACCAGAAAATCTGTTTCAGTTTCATTGTCCAACCCCTGTACAAATAACAAAAATCATATATTATAAGTTTAAAAATCTACAGTAAATTGCTCCTATTTTTTTTTAAGCTTTTGAAATAATTTAACACATGTCTTTACACTTCACATTGTATCTAAATGTCCATCCGGTTAAATTGGATACATTACACTTCCGTTGTAGAGCCAAATGGGTCTCAAGGCCATACGGTGGCCACTCGTGCGTACTATATAATTAAAGCAGGTGATTTAAAACCATCAGAGAGCCGTTATCTTTGCTTTGCCATCACACAAATCTAAGGTGCTGTATCATGCTTCGTTGATAAAATGAGTACATGGTCTATTGTGGAGTACTACCTAATTACACCAATTTGGTGTTTGCTGTAAAGTCTTCCACAGGCTTACTCGTGCTACTGGGTGATAGTGCATTCTACATATACACTGAGATGGCTCCTTTCTGCCACAGCCACTCATGCGTTTAGACCCGCCTGATATTAAAAGCACATACACGTTTATGCTTATATACTTGAACTATGCAGATCAACATAATAAGGAAGTACTGGGTGGATTTGTGGGGCAATGGGGATATCAGAATTTGCGGATTTATTAGTATGGTGTAGGGCCTCCTTTTGCGGCCAATACAGCGTCAGCTCGTCTTGGGAATGACATATACTGCGTCCTGCACAGTGGTCAGAGGGAGTTTAAGCCATTCTTCTTGCAGGATAGTGGCCAGGTCACTACGTGATGCTGGTGGAGGTTTGTCCTTCTTGGTGGTATGCTGACCTTACCCTGGATACCGTGGCTCTTGATACATCACAAAGAGACTGCTGTCTTGGTCACAGATGCGCCCAGCAAGACGTGCACCAACAGTTTGTCCTCTTTTGAACTCTGGTATGTCTCCCATAATGTTGTGTGCATTGCAGTATTTTGAGCAGAACTGTGCTCTTACCTGCTAACTGAACCTTCACACTCTGCTCTTACTGGTGCAAAGTGCGACTAATGAAGATTGGCCACCAGGCTGGTCCAATTTAGCCATGAGACCTCCCACACTAAAATGATTTCATTGTCCAACCCCTGTATGTGCTTTAAAGACTTCTCATTGTCTTTATGTCTCTGCTTGTGTGCAGCTCTGTGTGGAGAAGAAAATCAAGATGCCATCCACGGATTTCTACCAAGTTGGAGAGTCAATGAAGCAAACTGGACAAAGCTGAAAGAGTGCACAAGAAATGGACCCTGGAACTGGAGCTGCACAGCTGTTTCTCCCTCTTTAATGTTCTTCACTGTTCCACACCCTGTGAACATCTTAAGCTGGTGCTCAGATTGAACTTGATGGAACATTGTGGAACTAACACTACAGAGCACAATGTCGGGCGATGAGCTAACAAAAAGTCTGCTGCAGGATGATCAAGACCAAGATCCCGTGATGGAATCGAAGGCAAATGAGGAAAAGACCAACATTGTTAATGACTCCCAGACAGAAGTGGGCCAAGAAAGGGGAGGTGCTGAGCCGGTGGACATTGACAACAGCGACACTCGTTCTGAAGTTCCAAAGCCATCTGCAAAAAGAGCACTTGGTGATGACGAGGGGGAAAGGCAAAGAACTGACAAGTCTCCCAGGGGTGAACTCAGTACGGAAGTGTCTATTTCAAATGGTAGTATGTCCCCAGGGAATTCAGAAGGACGAAAGCAGATTACCAGTCAAGATCTTGACACCTCGGAGAAACATCTCAAAGAGTCCGAACCAGTGAGTGAGAAGACCCTGCCTCTGGACGATACCTCTGCTGAGCCCTCGAAATGTTTATCCCCTACGAATATTTCCGAGCAGAAACCGCTGAGTGAATGCAATTCCGAAGCAAGCGACACAGAAATGAAAACTGACAACCCACCCGAAAAGGAGCTTTCCACGTCTCGTGGGCGCCCGCGCAAGGAGAAGCGGGTCATAAAGTGCGAGTACTGCGGGCGGCCATTCAATCATGCGTCAGCCTATATCATCCACCGGCGCGTGCACACGGGCGAGAAGCCCTTCAGTTGCCAAGTCTGCAGCAGAGCCTTTGCCCAACTCTCCAACCTAAGGTCCCACATGAAGGTCCATAATGCTCCTACAATGTTAAGCGTGCAGAATGCCGGCAGATTCCCTAGCAAAAGCACTGCGGCTAAAACGGTGACCCAGAACCAGCCGGTCACGAGCGCAAGTTTCCGAAGCGACTCCCACGTTAAAAGCAGTGGCCCTTTCCGCAGGAGCAGAAAACCTGTGGCCTGTCCTATCTGTGGAAAAATCTTTCCCTACAAATCTGTGCTTAAAATACATCTCCGGATCCACAGTGGGGAGAAGCCGTACTCCTGCAGGGTGTGCGGTAAGTCCTTTACACAGGCCTGCACTGTTCGGGTCCATGAAAGGGTGCACTGGTCCATCAAACCTTTTCTGTGTTCCAAATGCGGAAAGGGCTTTTCTCAAATCGGGACCTTAAAGGCGCATACGTGCGCAGGCAAGAAGCAAATCCATGCCACTTTGAAAGAAATGGAGTTGGCCGGGGTTGTGACCTTCCGATGTCACCTGTGCAAAAAGTGCTTTAGCACCAGAGACGAGTATGACCCTCACGTGCAGACGCATACCGATAACCAGCGTTACATCTGTGACAGCTGTGGTCAGAAGTACAGCCTCCGCTCTGAGCTCGAGACTCACAAGAAATACTGCTTCTCGATGTGGCTCGCCAATACCAAGTCCTACAGCCGGCAAGCAGTAGTCAAGTTACAAGCGAAGCATGCTCCGCCCACTAAGACAGATGAAAGCTCCCAGCCTGGAAGTACAAGTACGGCTGTGAAATCGCCTAAACCTAGCTTACCCCCACCTAAAACTTCTAGAAAGCCCCCAACGGACTTTTCCCAGCAACCCAAACGTAAGAAGTACCTTTCCTTACTCTCCTGTCCTCCTAAGGTGATGGCCACATCCATTTACGACCCTCAGAACAACCTCAGTTATTGTCAACCTTTCAAGGCAAGCTACTTTGTATCCCAGTTGAACAGCCTGGACCAGAAGTCTGACCCACGGAAGTACTTGTGCCCACGGTGCGGACGGCTCTTCAGGCACGTGGGGCGGCTGAGAGCCCACATGCTTACTCACTCCCGGGGCAAGAGCTTCACCTGTGGCGACTGCGGGAGGATCTCCGAAAACTGGAGCCAGTTTTGGCTTCACCAGCGCGTCCATAAGCAGAGGCGAGGCCGCTTCTTTTGCCCCAAATGCGGGCAGGGTTTCCGCTTTGCGAGCATCTACATGGATCACCTGCAGCAGCATCCCGAGCTCAATGCTTTCTTCTGCCCGTTCTGTCCGCACACCTTCGCCAACGCGAAAAGTTTGAAAACCCACCAGCAAGAATGGCATCGCTCAAGCATGCCCCATATCTGCGACATCTGCGGCAAAGGTTTCTCAAGTCCCGTCATCCTGAAGCGGCATAGAGTGGCGCACTGCTTCCAAAACAGGCAGGTAGACATGCCTTACATGGTTGAAGCGGAGCCCGCCGTGAAGCCTTACGAATGTGGCAAGTGTGACACCAGTTTTAAAACCCTGGATATGCTATTCAGTCACCAGCTCTGCCACTCGCCTAACGGCGACCTGCACGGAAGCTTGAGCAATGGCGTCGGCCATAACCACGAAGAACTGAAAGATGAAGAACGGTCGCCACAGAAGTGCCACAAAAACGACCTCCACTTCAGAGCCTCTACCTCTCAAAGGCATCTCGCAGATCCCTGTCGAGACAGCAGTCAGGGCAGTCCCTCCAGACTTTCAACGGACGTCCCCCTGGATACAGCTAAAACGCATCTACAGCAGGAACATGACACCACCTTACCAGCTTCATCATCAGATTCTGAGTCCGGACCTTTAGAACTGGACGAGGTAAAGGAGCCCATGCGAACAAATAGGGAAACCGAGGAATATATTCCAAAGCTCAGCGATCCAACTCCACAGTCCAATCCGGAGCGGAAACCTGGGCAACTAGAGTGCGCAGAGTGTGGGGCCTCTTTTGCTCTCCTTCAAGCTTTGCATAGACATTACTTGGAACATGCCAGGGGAGAGATAGAAATGACTTTATAGAATATGATTCCTTGACTAACACTTTGGGCGTTTTGAAACACTAAGCACAGGTTTTATATGGGAGATACCTTTTCACAAACTTTGCACTGTACATGGAGCGGTGTTTATGTTGGATCTGAACAGGCATCGTGTGCTTCTGAGTAGAGCACTATTCAGATGGGATCAGTTGTTTTACATGGGGATGTAATCATGTTCCATGTTTCCCTCCGTGATTGTAGTCCCATCCATATCTGCCATGTCAGTCATTTTTATAGATTGTGCACTTCTAATTCCATCGCCGTTGATCTATATGCCAGGTTATATTAAATCTTCCATTATACCCTGTGAAAAGAGGAGTTTGTGTTTTTTTTTTATTTTCTTTTATATATTATAGATATTTTTAAATGTGTCAGATGATTTATTTATATCCTCTGTGACCCAAATCAAGCCAATGTGCATCCTGTCTCTGGTGCATTACTCATTAAAATGTGAAATTGATTACTTGCCAATTCTGATGACCAGCTTTAAAATTCCACACTGTTGTCAATAGTCACACCATTGATTGCATGCCCTTAGGACAGACAGGTTGACAGTTACGGCATGGGCGCCAGAACCACAGGGATAAGTGGGCATTTGACCCCCATGCTGTCTATGTAGCTGCGACAATGGCCCACCACTTATTCCTTGGGTTCAGGGCACACGGCACTCTCTGTAAAATGCATGGACTGTTGGCCTACAGAGGGGCAGAGAGTCGAATTCGGCAGCAGGACCAATCAAAAACTACATTTCTGGGTTCTTACATGAAGGGACTTAACACTGTGAAGAACCCCAAACGTCAGGACAGACACTAACACTGTTTATGAATAACTGTATTGGGTTATGACATTATGTTCTAGCCATGACGTATGCTGGGTACAGTGCTAAAAGTTAAGTTTTAGTTTTAGTTAATGAGTCAGTGACTTGTTCTAGGGCTAAGCGATTTGGGCAAACTATTTTATTGGGATTTCTCTATAATATAATATTGAGACTTGTGGTTTAAATGTTTTATGTAAATTAAAGTCCAAGGCTATTTTTTTTTAGGTCAAATAACCCAGTATATAGAATTTTTCTGACCTGGGTCCTGAACACTGAATGTAGTGCATCAGACTTCCAGGCAGGTGTGGTTGTGAGGTCACCAGCATCTCGAGTGAATCGGTCATTTCCAAACGTTCCAATGTTTTTCCAAGCATTACAAACTGTAAACTTGTCTTATCCCATCTTACTCACCTTACACCTTTCTTTCTGAACAGTCCCGCATGGTTATACTTCTGGAAAAGGTCGGGTAAAGAGGAATTCTGCTGTAAAGTCATCTGTAGGGCCTTATACGAAGTCGTAGTTTCTGGAATCTCAGTAACATAGTTTGATTGATGTATTAGGAAGACATGTCACCGTTGTCCTACAGTCTTTTGATCATCCTGGCAATAAGTGGACCTTATGGCTTCGGTAAGTTTGCTCTCGTTTTGTAACAGGCTTTATTGTATATTTATAGGACATGATTCCGTTTCGTACCTGTTCGAAAGTTTTGTGGAAGCTGTTGCACATGTTTTGAACTTTGACAGTGAAGTACATTGCTGGGTAGTCTGTCAATTTAAATGAGCTGACTTCAAAAGCTTCACTGCAAGGTTACCTCAAACCAATATTAATAAATGATGTTCATAAAGCTGGCAATATTCAGAACTGCGCGACTAGTTAGTAAACCAAAAATGCTGGTGAAAGGAGAAAACACCTTCGGGTAGCGATAGTGCTGTGCAATGCTGTACAGGCATTTCATTCACACATTCAGATTTCTTGTTTCTTGGTTTGCTAGCAAAGGGGGATGGAGAGTACACCTGTCCCAGAAACAGCATGCAACATGCAGCACAGCTCTCGCAAAACGGCAATTAAACATGTTTTAAATGAAGCTAAAACCCAATACATGAAGAAGGCTGTGTGTGTGGATGCGTGTATATATATATGATTGATTGTTATAGTATATCAGGTGGTTGCCAGGTGGTCTCTACGGTATCTATGCTGGTTACTAAGATGTTACTGATTGGTTGTTTTGGTATACCAAGGGGTAGCAAGGCAATTACTATGGTATTCAATGTGGTTGCTAAGGTGTAGCTAGGCAGTTGCTATAGTCTTCCATTTGTAAAGGCCCCAAGGCCTAATGTTATCTGATTAAATATAAAACTGGATACCTGGCAACCGTAGCTGGATATACAGTTATCAAACTGGAAGGGTTTTATTTTGTGTAAATGTAAGTATTATATGTAAAGATGAAATAAAGTCCACTCCGTCCATAATCTAACCTAATCTTTCAAAATGATTCAAGCTGCCAAAATGCCTGGATATTATGGGCTGTTGCTATACTGTACATGCGGTTGCCAGTGCTGTTCAAAACACATGAAACTTTTTTTTTTCCCTCAGTGTAGTGTTGTGGTCACAATGTGGGGGTCTGCGTGGGAGGGCCCTACAAAGACACTTGCACCTATGGTGCTATGAGACTGTGATCCCCCAGTGGGGGGGTCAAATATTTTTTTCATGTGCTCGTTCATACTACACTCAGTTGTGCTTTAAATGATTAAAGACCCCCCCGCCCCCACACACCACCACGATATACAGTATGTTGAAAATTGCTGGTGATGGTGCAACATGAACCATCTGAAAGGTCTGGTTGGTCGTGGTGCTCATGATCCAGGAAATGTAGTTGTAAACTTTGGTATAGACCTTTAACATAGTCACTGCATCATCACATCCTGCTGTGAACGGTAGCGTTACTGAACTTCCGCCTGCAACTTCCGCCTGAGCAGCTTTGCCAATTTTCAGCCAAGCCTTAAAAATGCTCATTTAGCTTCAGCTCAGCCAATAGAAGAGTAGTGGGCTTGTCTGGAAGACCCTCCAACACAGATCCAAAGCTAGTCTTGTGCAAAAGTTGAAAACACTGAATTTTGTACAGAGCTCAGCACTGTTCCACACATCTGATCTACGAGGAACCCACATGAGCAGATCTGACTAAAGACTAAGGAACCGTGTTGTTATTGGAGCAGTGGTGACATGGTGCGCGCATAGCTGTTCAGGATGGCAGCTGAACTTGCTTAAATTCTTGTTTGGTAAAAACTGTGCAGTGTTTTTCCTGCTCCTCCTCATTGACTTCAGTTCTAACTTTGATTTGAGTCAACTGCCTTTCTGAGCGTCCCCTGTGTGGTTACGTTAGGATGTGTGGGCTCAGTAATAAATGATAAACCCCCTTTTTCTGGAGTACTGCTTCCAGTAACTCCGACTTGCTGAGAAACACCAAAGCTCTGGAAATCCCACCAATAAAGGTCTCAACACATAATCTCAAAAAAACACGACCCTTAAATCAGGAGTCATAAAGGCGATGTTCATGCCTCCTGAGTGCCAGGGTGGCACCGGGATTCAGATAAGGGCCAACTTAAACCAATCCACCTCACATCTGGGAGCACAAACCCACCAGACAGTTCTGGAAGCTGTGTTTGGAGTAGGCATCTCAGCATGTCTAAATCGACTTTTGAAAAGCTTAGCCGACCATAATCTGACCATGTGAGGCTCGTACGGTTCTTCTCACCACAGTTCCCAACATTTCTGACTCAGTAGTACGTATTATCCCAAATGGTGTATTTCATACCCAACCATTCCGAAGGTCATTTGTTTTGGTTGGCTTGGTTTGGGGTGTGTTTCCTTTACAGCCTAACTACTTCTGCAGAAGGGATCGGGAATAAACCCTTATGAAACAATAATATATGGCAATGTATTGGAAAATATAGTGCGATATATTAAATAATACAATGTCATATATGGGAAACATGTGCATATATTTATATAGTGATAAATATATTACAATATATTGTATAATACATAAGGAATTGCCACTTTTCGTATATTGTATGTATGGTAGTATAATATATATTTATTTATATATTGTAATATATTTCATTTTATATGTAATAGACATTTTTCCATATGTGTTTGCATATATAATAATATATGTAGTTTTATATATGTGAGAATATTTTCATACATACATGTGGCAATATACAGTATGTATATATTCTCACATATGTAAAACTATATATATTATCATATATGCAATATATGAAAAGTGTCAATTCCTTATGTATTATACAATATATTGTAATATATTTATCACTATATAAATATATGCAAAATGTATGCACTTGTTTCCCATATATGACATTGTATTATTTAATATATTGCACTATATTTTCCAATACATTGCCATATATTATAGTTTCATAAAGGAAGGACAGTCAAATAAAAGAAAATAGCACTGGGCGGCATACGGTATGCACCGGTTGCTGATTATAGAGCCTTTTCAATAATACATCCAGGCACCATGTAGGGCACTCCGTTCTTTGGGCCCTCAAACCGTCTGACAGGCTAATCATAGCCGTGGGTGTACGTACATTTACACTCATGGTCAAGAAATAGTTGCACCCAGAAGGAATCAACCGACAGGAATGAAGCTTGGTGGGTAGGTTTGACATTGTGAGGCATGTGAAGTTTCATGCGCCGCCGCACACCTGACCTTGGCAAACACAGACCCTAACGTTGTACCTGACTGACTATATAAGTTGTGCTTTCTGACATGCACGGAGTGACCCAACAGCCACTTTAGTGGACATTCGTTGAGCAGTGATGCCCTCTGAGTCATCCTCTTAGTGCCAGCACAATTGGCAGGCAGCGGCCACATCAACCTTGCCAAAGACTGCAAAGGTGTCATGCCAGACTTTTATGGAGGTACTCAGAATGACAGCGGGTCATCTTCAGTGACGAGTCCCGCTTGTTGTCACTCCACCTCCACCCCTACCGCAAAATCAGCAGGAACTGTGGGAGAATGTTCAAGCTGCATGGATGGATGGATTATCACAGAACCTCCACAACTCCATGCTGAGACGTCTGGCGTGTTGGGTTAGCAAACATGCTGGTGCCATACCGAGAGACACTATTTATGTATGTGTGGCTAAATATTGTCCATATCAGTCTCAATGTATCAACATTTATTGTTCCTGTTAACTTTTATCCTCCTCCACTTCCACACTTCCTTCTGGGTGCAGCTCTTTAATGAGTGTATGTGGATGTATCTGTAAGCTTCCTAGATAAAACATAATGCAGCCTCTCTTTACGTGGTTAAGCCTCCCTGTTTTTTAATAACAGTATCAGACCTGTACACCAGCATCGTGACTTAGTGGCTCCAATGGACCAAGCCATTTGTCCAAATTTGTCCATTTGTCCAACTGACATCAAAATATAAAATAAACCAACTCTTAAACAAAACCGCCAGATACTGGGTTCTGGATTCAAGAGAAAGGACTCCAAGCTTTATTCTAAAAAGCATACTCCTGGGCTGATTGAGTTCAATGGCCACTATATGGTACAGAGTTACCACACTTAGTGTTCAGGAGGTGATGACATGCTCCTCCTGCTCTTCTACACACTTCCAGACTAGGTGTTGTTACTAGTATGTCAAGGCTCACTCCACAAATCCATACATTGAGAGTATTTTTAAACCCTATGTCTTCAACCAGATAGTTCGTATGTCACGAAGACACGAAGACCCTGAACTGCTCAAGATGTTCCCCCATCCTGAAGTTTTGAGAGTGCTTGTACATTGAACACTGCTCATAGCCGCATGCAGTGTAAACGCTTCCCTCGACCCTTGGGGGTCTGATTATGTTGGGATATACATGGGTTGGACAATGAAACTGAAACACCTGGTTTTTAGACCACAATCATTTATTAGTATGGTGTAGGGCCTCCTTTTGCAGCCAATACAGCGTCAGTTGGTCTTGGGAATGACATATACTGCGTCCTGCACAGTGGTCAGAGGGACTTTAAGCCATTCTTCTTGCAGGATAGTGGCCAGGTCACTACGTGATGCTGGTGGAGGTTCGTCCTTCTTGGTGGTATGCTGACATTACCCTGGATACCGTGGCTCTTGATACATCACAAAGACTTGCTGTCTTGGTCACAGATGCGCCAGCAAGACGTGCACCAACAGTTTGTCCTCTTTTGAACTCTGGTATGTCACCCATAATGTTGTGTGCATTGCAGTATGTTGAGCAGAACTGTGCTCTTACCTGCTAACTGAACCTTCACACTCTGCTCTTACTGGTGCAATGTGCAATTAATGAAGATTGGCCACCAGGCTGGTCCAATTTAGCCATGAGACCTCCCACACTAAAATGACAGGTGTTTCAGTTTCATTGTCCAACCCCTGTACTTGTGGCCTTTTGTTGAAGATATTAACTATTAGATATTGCCTTTGAAGCCTGGTGATTTTGCTGGTCAGTCAAGTTGAGATACAGGGTCTGGTTGACCGTTGTAAATGGACATTTTCATGATATAAGCCGGCAGGAACTGTGTCACATGTGGCTTCTTTGAATAGGCATGCACTTGCATCGTGGTATACTACAGTATATGGTCTTCAGCCAAACTCTCCCAGTGCTCCGTTATGTCTGATGAAGGAACCACATACAGACTTTCTCATCCTGGGAAGTGGGGGGTATCGGAGTTACTAGAAGAGGGTGCTAAAATGGACAACAGACTGCTGTTATCTTATGCTGTCATTAAGGCTAAGGGATAAGTACCCAGGCATTTGTCGTCACACGTTAAGTGGGTAGAAAACTTCATGAACAGATGTGTGGACACATGGATGAAGCAACATGCAAATGGGAAAAATGATGGACCACATGAAAGATTTTTTTACAGCAGTGTGAATAATGGAACGTACGAACCATCCATGTTGGTGTATGGGTAAAAAAATAAAGGGGCCATCGGCACCTACAGACAGGTGCTCTAGCTGGCTAGCTTTGGGTTATGCTGGGTTAGCTTTAGCTCACCGTGTCTGATCCACTCAGTGTCACTGCAGTGCTGAGAATGATCCACCACCCACATAATACCTGCCCTGTGGTGGTCCTGTGGCCCAGTGTTAAGGTGGTACAACAAAGTATGTGACCACAGTGTGTAACTGTAGAACTGTAAAGTGCATCTATATGGTAAGTGGCACTAATAAAATGGACTAGGATTGTTTACGTGTCGATCCTATATCAGGTATCGGGCCGATATCAATCTAGCTATGTGTCTGGTCATCTGTCTATCTTCCTAGATGAATAGAGAGAATAATTACAGATCATTAACAAATAAATATTGGTCTGTTTTTGTTAATATGCCTTTATATAGGGTTAGGGTTAGGGTTTTTTATATCATTGCCCATGGCAAAAAATATAATCCAACACCAACTGGCCAATTATGAAGAAGTAACCCACCCGCCCATCCCCTTTGCTCATTTAACCAAGTTCACTGTATTATTGGAATCAACTAATTTAGACACAGCCATGTTTATTAATGCCAGTCCTGCTGAACCATTTAATGAATTCCCCTATGACTGAACTAGTGCTCCATTTGCTCTTCCATACAGCGTTCAGTTGTGCTTAACGCTTGGGTTGAATGAAACACTGACACACATATTTTCTCCTTCTTTGCCAACAATTTTATTGATTTTGTTTCCACGTGATCTGCAACCTGCTGAACGACAGCACAAGGGGCAGCATCTAGTTGCTGTTAATGGTGCTGGTGATCCAGGAGTTGTAGTTGCAAACCTTGGTGTAGACACCGGGCCTGTTTGGTTGGGCACAGCCGTAACCCCAGGAAACAATACCCTGCAGCTGACCGTTGCACACGACTGGGCCACCAGAATCTCCCTGGAGGGGGCGGAAAAGGGAAGTTGGTCAGAGCTAAAACGATGACAAGTGAATGTGATATCCTTCAGTATTCCTTCAGTGGTACTTCAGTGTTGTACTGAATGACCTGATCATCTTAGAAGCTGTTCCCCAGGATATCACATTACCTCTTAGGTTCGAGAGGTCTGGCTGTTTCGGAGTTGGAAGAATAACTGGGCTATAATGTCAAAATGACTGACAACCTGAACGTTCTCATCTCACCTGGCAGGAGTCCTTGCCACCCTCAATGAAGCCTGCGCAGAACATGTTGGCGGTGATCTCACCAGGATAGGAGTTTCTGCAAACGGTGTCGCTCAGGATAGGGGCATCCAGGCATCTCAGAGTGGAGGGGTAGCTTGCTGGTTAGGAACACATGAGGTTTTGTTAAAGGGGTGTCACAAGCCCAGGGACCAATGGTACACGAAGTCATACCCACAAAAACCGTCTAGGGTTTTAATTAGGATGCTGCCCCTGACTGTAACGAGACACACTGCCCCTATGGGTGCAATTTGTTGTGGCCCTACGTAGAGGTGTGTGCCTAACTGGTTGGTCCTCGAATCACCTTGAAGAGGGGGGCAGCTCAGTCCATGAGCCCGTGGTTGGCAAGCTCAAGCTGCGTTCATGGTAGCGTTCAGGTTTAATGCGTTGATGGAGGAATGTGCACCGAAGGAAGAAGAGAGTGAGAGTGCAAGATCCCAGGAGAGCCAACCTCTCTGGAAGAGTCCCAGGCACAATCTTCAAGGCCCCAAAGTTTCCCGCCGTTGCTCCAGCCGCCGTTTCCGGCTGAGCCCACAGTTTATAAGACCCCAGTGATTGGCGCCCCCATGTGGTCCAACGTGATAATCAGTATTTGCCCCTAGCCAATAACTTTCCCTAACAGGGGTGTCTAAACATTTCTTCAAAGATTCTGCCTCATTCAGTCATTAGGGTTTAAAGTCATTCAGTTACGCTGTATATCCAAAAGTATTTGCTCGTCTGGCTTCACACGCATATGAACTTGAGTAATCCCATTCTTCATCCATAGCTTTAACTCTTTTGGGAAGGCTTTCTGTGTGGAATGTGTTTACAGGAATTTTTATCTATTCTTCCAGAAGCACACTGATGTTGAACAAGAAGGCCTGGCTCGCAGTCTCCGCTCTGAACGTTTTCTATTGGGCTGAGGTCAGGACTCTTTTATTCTCATTGAGAGTTCCTTTCACTGGACCTGAGGGACTAATTTAACAACTGGACTGCTGTTACACTGGTGGCATCCTATCACTGTACCATGCTGGAGCTCCGAAGGGCGACCAGTTCTTTCACTAATGCGTGTAGCAGCAGTCTGCATGTCTAGGTGCTTGGTTTTATACACCTGTGGCCATGGAAGTGATTGGAACGCCTGAATTCACTGATCTGGATGGGCGAGCGAATACTTTTGGTGCAGGTTGGATTTGAAATGCTCTAGAAAGTCAGAATTGTTCACAGCAGCCTAAAAACTATTCGTTTGACATCATTGCGAGATAAATAATGCATCCCATAGAGAGTAAACTATATCTAACGTCTATATGGTATATTTATATATTGTTTATATAGGCACGGGAAGTATCGCCCCCCTCTTTGGGACAATTTCGCAGGTTTCCAAGGTGATATGGATAGTAAATAAACATGACCATGGTTTAATTATGGGTGTTTGAAGCAAGCATACTTACTTCCGCTGCTAAGAGTGTTTCCCCATCCAGAGATCAGACAATAGGTACCAGCAGAGGCACAGCCGCTGGGCAAGGACACGGTGCGCACATAGCTGTTCAGGGTGGCAGCTGAGCTCAGCTTGATGAGCATGATGTCGTTGTCGAGGGTGTTGCCGTTGTAACTGGGGTGCCTGATGACCTTGGAGGAGGAGATGAACTGCTCAGTGCCCTCGTTGACATCGATGTTGTGCTCACCCAGACGCACCTGGATAGAGCTATTGAAAGACAAGACAGAGTTTATTTGGTGGGGGGGCCCAGCGGGTCAAGGGTCAAGGAGCAGGGAGCAGGGAGCAGGTTAAGGAGAAAGTTTGAGTCAGAAAAGCAAAGATATGAACAAGTGAGCATTAAATTAGAGTCAGGTCGTCCAGGGAACCCTTAACTAGCGTCTTGGATATTATGGGATTACACTGTTCATTGGGGTTACATAGGTGCACAAATACAGTTTCAGGCAAAGGTCACTGTTTAGCTGCTTCAGGTGAGCTTCCGTCTTTGGCATACTTAAGCAACCTGTGATGTAGCACTGGTCTGCCTCAGGGTGGTGTTGTAGCAAGTTGGTTGGCCTAACCAATTGGTTCATGGCCTAACAACTGAAACTATACACCCAGGATAACTCTGTGAAACTGTGCAGCATGTCATATTTTTTCCTGGCCTAAATGCATGATTCTGGTCCTTCGTTGTGTTTCAAGGTTTTAAGGTGGTGACCAACCCATATAACCAACATAACCAACATAAACCAGCTTATTTTTTTTTTCGAGCCAAGACACAAGAGATTTGATTAGAAGACCACCTTACCAAACTAGAAAAGAACATTTCCAGAAGAATAACTGGTAAATCTTCTTTTGCTGAAGCTAGCATCGGTGCTGCTATGTTGAGCAAGTTACCAGCCAGGATCGCACAAATACCAGGCAGTATTTTGCACACGGACAGTATATTTTTGTCCTTCTATAAATGCTTTGAAACTTCTTAGAAAGCCTTGCTTGGATGCAGAAAAGTGAAGATAAAAAAATCTAAGAAAAACCAAATAACTATAAAATAAACTGAACAAATAAATCCAGATATGAAACCGGAAGAATAAGCAGTATAACCACAACGGAACAGAAACACATGGACCACTGGCTGGTATGGGAAAGGAACCAGACACAAGCCTAGAACCTATTACTAAAATGCAGAGATGTATACAAATGCCAGATAAGCACCATAGCATGAGGGCCCTGACAGAAGGAGCAAGGAAACCAAATCAAAGGCACGGTAGAGAGGGACCTATGACTTTATGGTTCTGGTCTGGGTTGGTGTGGTAAGTGTAGCAAGGTAGAGGCCCAAATACACATTTGTTCCAAGGGACCTATCGCTTCACGGTCCTGGCCTGGTTTGGTGGGGTCATGGGTTTATTCCCTCTGTGTCTGCAGTGGCTACTTACGACTGGTAGCAATGGGCAGCAGAGACAACCCACAAGCTGTTGATCAGGGAGCCTCCGCAAAAGTGATACCCAATGTTCAGAGAGGCCTGGTAGGGCACTCCGTTCTTTGTGCACACATATCCTCCGACGATCTTATCGTCCTCATCAATGGGGGCAGTGACTGTGTAGGAGAGAGATGAAAGCATATGTAAATAGTGATCAGCCATAACATAGACACCGCCCCTTCTAGTGCTGCAGTGCACCTGTCTGTCTGCATACTTCTCTTTCTTTCACCCTGACTTCAGGACCCCCACAGGACCACCACAGGGCAGGTATTATGTGGGTGGTGGTCCATTCTCAGCACTGCAGTGACACTGACGTGGTGGTGGTGTGTTAGTGTGTGTTGTGCTGGTCTGGGTAGATCAAACACAGCAGTGCTGCTGGACACCTCAGTGTCACTGCTGTGTGGGCAGCGTCCTGTAACCACTGATGAAGGACTAGAGGATGACCAACACAGACTGTGCAGGCAGCAGATGAGCTATCGTCTCTGACTGTACATCTACAAGGTGGACCAGCGAGGTAGGAGTGTCTAATAGTGTGGTGCTCCTGTGGGAGTCATGAACTCTGAGCAACATCCTGAATAGGGCTAACAAAGTATGCAGAGCAACATGGTCTGATAAAGTGGACAATGAATGTCAATGAATGTCCAGCGCTTGCTTCCAAGACTAAAGTGATCGTGACGGACAGAATTCCTGTGTGCCATATTGGGAGTTTAATGGTAATATGGAAAATGGTCCCGCAGTGTACGTGCATATTAATCAATAGCATTGATAAACTTTCCACTGCATGTAAGAACACATCTGTAAACCCATACTTATGTTTAACATGCAGATGATGCCAGTTCAACAGATCTGGCTGTTTCGATGTCTGTCGGCCTGTCTATCAACATCGAGAGAAAACTTATTCTCCTGTTCGTCAGCCAGCCTGACTAAAACCACCACAGTAGATCCACCAGTGTATGGCACCGATAATGAACTCTACCTCTCCACCAATGGGATGGTTCTAACTGTGGTTGGTGTAGCTCAGCGGATAACACCACTGCCCTCCAAGTAGCCACCACCAGAGACTGGGAGACTGGGGTTCGAATCTCAGGCTGAGTGACTGTGCTACACCATTAAGAGTCCTTGGGCAAGACTCCTAACACTATGTTGGCCTACCTGTAATATGATTAACCTTGTAAGTCGCTCTGGATAAGAGCGTCAGCGAAATGCTGTAAATGTAACTCTACTGTACTACCTCCTGGTTTGATTAGGACAGATCTTGTCATATAGTCTCATTAGCTTATTATGGGTTCCTCCCTCAACCCTGGTTCCTTCCTTTACTCGAAGGGAGTTTTATCTTACCACTGTTGCCTTTGGCTTGCTCAAAAGGGGCTTGGACCCTCCTTCCCTTTCTTAAATCTATTCAAAGGCTCCTTCTTTTGCAACCGGATTTCCCAGTCTAGTAGCAGCGTATAGGGAATGCAGTATCTGAGGAACATTGTTGAGCAGGAAGGAATAGAACGAATACAGAATATTACAGGAGCAATAGAAATGTAAGAAGAGGGAAACTTACATGCCACTCCAAAGAGAGCCAGCAAAATGATGTACTTCATGATTGGAGTCTGTCGGCTGAATGCTCAGCTGAAAGCTATGCCTAGAACCTCCACTCTTACGGGCTTTTATACTGGCTCTGCTTTTTTATTATTAATCCACCAATTAATCATTAGCTTCCTTGAGAATGGACAGATGGCCAATGAAGGCCATACCAAGATAACACGCACACGGCAGTGTTAAGCTTCCGTCACATATTAAACAAATACGCAACTTATTGGGGTTATACATTATTACTTATTGGGGTTATACATTATTACTTATTGGGGTTATACATTCATTTATTACATTCAGTTTTAAATCTAGACACACTTTCTACAAGTGCTGTCAAATGTATCCTGATTTCCAGCCTGTATTCTATGGACTGAATTATAAGATGAATCATTCCGTGCCAACTCGTTTGGAGCCTTGTGGATTTTGTCCAACACGTGCAGAATTTCAAAGCTGTCGTCCAAATAGTTCCACTAATGTTAGCCACTGGTTTCATGGTCATATTTTCCCATAGTATACATAGGTTTTACTGAATAAACTATTTAGGATAAACAGAAATAGTGGAACAGTAATTACTAAAAACCACAATGTTTCCAAATAAACCTTAATAGTTTATTACATAGTGCTTTTTGGGGGAAAGGAAATATTTTCCATTCCATGTATTCAGGTTCTTGTGGTTCTGTAGTATCTTACATACAGCAGCCCTGTTCAGATTTCTTATATCAACCTACTTAAACTTTAACTGAGGAAAATTTGACTTTGTCCTACATCATCTACAGCATTTCTGTGTTGTCTTGATAGAGAGTAATGCAGTCACATGCAAAAATATCAAATTCAGAATTAGGTTTATTAGCCACGTATGTTGACACCCACAAGGAATATTACACTGTACACTGTACAGTATACACTATATACACACTGACTCCACATATACACAATACATACACACTGTACACTATACACTCTACACAGTATACACTATATACACAACGACTCCACATATACACAACACATACAGACACGGTACAATATACACTCTACACAGTATACACTATATACACACTGACTCCACATATACACAATACATACACACTGTACACTATACACTCTACACAGTATACACTATATACACAACGACTCCACATATACACAACACATACAGACACGGTACAATATACACTCTACACAGTATACACTATATACACACTGGCTCCACATATACACAACACATACAGACACTGTACAATATACACTCTACACAGTATACACTATATACACACTGGCTCCACATATACACAACACATACAGACACGGTACAATATACACTCTCCACAGTATACACTATATACACACTGGCTCCACATATACACAACACATACAGACACTGTACAATATACACTCTACACAGTATACACCATATACACACTGACTCCACATATACACAACACATACAGACACTGTACAATATACACTCTCCACAGTATATACTATATACACACTGGCTCCACATATACACAATACATACAGACACGGTACAATATACACTCTCCACAGTATACACCATATACACACTGACTTCACATATACACAACATATACACACTGTACACTATACACTCTCCACAGTATACACTTTATACACACTGGCTCCACATATACACAATACACACAGACACTGTACAATATACACTCTACACAGTATACACTATATAGACAACGACTCCACATATACACAATACACACAGACACTGTACAATATACACTCTACACAGTATACACCATATACACAACCACTCCACATATACACAATACATACAGACACTGTACAATATACACTCTACACAGTATACACCATATACACAACCACTCTACATATACACAATACATACAGACACTGTACAATATACACTCTACACAGTATACACCATATACACAACCACTCCACATATACACAATACATACAGACACGGTACAATATACACTCTACACAGTAAACACCATATATACACTGACTCCACATATACACAATACATACACACACTGTACAATATACACTCTACACAGTATACACTATATACACAACCACTTCACATATACACAATACACACAGACACTGTACAATATACACTCTACACAGTATACACCATATACACAACGACTCCACATATACACAATACATACAGACACGGTACAATATACACTCTCCACAGTATACACCATATACACACTGACTTCACATATACACAACATATACACACTGTACACTATACACTCTACACAGTATACATCATATACACACTGACTCCACATATACACAACACATACAGACACTGTACAATATACACTCTACACAGTATACACTATATACACACTGGCTCCACATATACACAATACATACAGACACGGTACAATATACACTCTACACAGTATACACTATATACACAACCACTTCACATATACACAATACACACAGACACTGTACAATATACAGTCTACACAGTATACACCATATACACAACGACTCCACATATACACAATACATACAGACACGGTACAATATACACTCTCCACAGTATACACCATATACACACTGACTACACATATACACAATACATACAGACACCGTACAATATACACTCTCCACAGTATACACTATATACACACTGGCTCCACATATACACAACACATACAGACACTGTACAATATACACTCTACACAGTATACACCATATACAAGCAGTAAACAACCTACTTGTAATATATAGTTTACACACTATTTATAAACTGTATAAGGCAGTAGTGTTGAGGTAGAAGCAGTAGTGTTGAGGTAGAAGCAGTAGTGTGGAGGTAGAGGCAGTGGTGTAGAGGTAGTGCAACAGTATTAGTGTACATGAATGGGGAAGAAACGGTAGCATATAATTTGGCATGTGAGTGAAACTGGTGAACATGATGGAGGAACAGGAGTAACTATGGTCCAGCAGATGATAGCAGGGACTCTGGAGAAATGGAAGAAGGTCATGTGGTCTGATGAGTCCAGTTTTACCCTGTTCCAGAATGATGGGTGCATCAGGGTAAGAAGAGAGGCAGCTAAAGTGATGAGCCCCTCATGCCTAGTGCCTCCTGTACAAGCTTATGGGGACATTGCTGTGATCTGGGGTTGCTGCAGTTGGTCAGGTCCAAGTTCAGCAGTGTTATGTGCCCAAAGAATGAGGTCAGCTGACTCCCTGAATATACTGTACCACCTGGTTGTGCCATCAGTGGATTGATTGTTGGATTGATGGCACGGGCATTTTCCAAGATGACAATGCCAGAATTCATCAGACTCAAATTGTGATTCTTTTATGTTTTTTATTTTATATTTATTTTATTATAATTACAATTTACTTTCAGTTTAGTAATGCCACACAGTGTGTGGGCAAAATAACAGGGGGTGATGCACCTGTATGGTAAGTGGAGCTGATAAAATGGACTGGGAGTAATTATCTAGGTATTATTATTTGTGTAGGTGCTTTTGAAGTCTTGTTACTAAATGACTTGTAAAACATTTGGAAACCCATTGTGTTGTTTCACATACAGCTGTCATCGATCCAACATCAGGTATTGGCTGCTATCAGTCTAGCTATGTGTTTGGTCCTCTGTCTATCTGCCTAAATGAAGAGAATAATTACAGAGCATTTATAAAATATAAATATATATATATATATATATATGACCCAAAGCACACAGCCAGGATAACCAAGGAGTGGCTCCGTAAGAAGCATATCAAGGTTCTGGAGTGGCCTAGCCAGTCTCCAGACCTAAACCCTATAGAAAATCTTTGGAGGGAGCTCAAACTCCGTGTTTCTCAGCGACAGCCCAGAAACCTGGCTGATCTGGAGGAGATCTGTGTGGAGGAATGGGCCAAAATCCCTGCTGCTGCTGTGCAAACCTGGTGAAAAACTACAGGACCTTTGTAACTGCAAACAAAGGCTACTGTACCAAATATTAACATTGATTTTCACAGTTCAAATACTTATTTGCAGCAGTAACACATAAATAAATATTTAAATAATCATACAGAGTGATTTCCAGATTTTTTTTTAGATTATGTCTCTCACAGTGGACATGCACCTAAGATGAAAATTTCAGATCCCTCCATGATTTCTAAGTGGGAGAACTTGCAAAGTCGCAGGGTGTTCAAATACTTATTTTCCTCAATGTATATATACTGACATCTTGTTGTCTAGTGCATGGTGATATTTTATTTCTTCAATTTTATTTTTCATAGTCATAAATTACATATATATAACAAAGACAACCTAAGTAATTTTTATATCACCGTCTCATTAACCAAGGGCAAAAATGATCCAACACCAACCAGCCATGTATGAAGAAGTATTTACTCAATTAACCATGTTCAGTTTATTGTTGGAATCAACTAATTTAGACACAGCCAGATTTATTTATTCCAGTCCTGCTGAACCATTTAATGAATTCCCCTATGACTGAACTAGTGCTCCATTTGCTCTTCCATACAGCGTTCAGTTGTGCTTAACGCTTGGGTTGAATGAAACACTGACACACAGTTCCTCCTTCTTTGCCAACAATTTTATTGATTTTGTTTCCACGTGATCTGCAACCTGCTGAACGACAGCACAAGGGGCAGCATCTAGTTGCTGTTAATGGTGCTGGTGATCCAGGAGTTGTAGTTGCAAACCTTGGTGTAGACACCGGGCCTGTTTGGTTGGGCACAGCCATAACCCCAGGAAACAATACCCTGCAGCTGACCGTTGCACACGACTGGGCCACCAGAATCTCCCTGGAGGGGGCGGAAAAGGAAAGTTGGTCAGAGCTAAAACGATGACAATGTGAATGCATTCCTTCAGTGGTACTTCAGTGTTGTACTGAATGACCTGATTGTCTTAGAAGCTGTTCCACAGTATATCACATTACTTCTTAGGTTCGAGAGGTCTGGCTGTTTCAGAGTTTGAAGAAGAACTGGGCTATAATGTCAAAATGACTGACAACCTGAACGTTCTCATCTCACCTGGCAGGAGTCCTTGCCACCCTCAATGAAGCCTGCGCAGAACATGTTGGCGGTGATCTCACCAGGGTAGGAGTTTCTGCAAACGGTGTCGCTCAGGATAGGGGCATCCAGGCATCTCAGAGTGGAGGGGTAGCTTGCTGGTTAGGAACACATGAGGTTTTGTTAAAGGGGTGCTTAAACTTTTTAACGTTGCTTCAAAGATGCTACATCACTCAGTCATTAGGGTCTGAAAGTCATTCAGTTACAGCTAAAACAGCTTCAGCTCTTCTGGGAAGGCTTTCCGCATGGTTTGGGAATGCGTATATGGGAATTTTTTACCATTCCTCCGGAAGTGCGTTTGTGAGGTTAGATACTGATGTTGGACGAGTAGGCCTGGCTCGCAGTCTCCGTTCTAATTTATCGCAAAGGTGTTCTGTCGGGTTGAAGTCAGCACTCTGTGCAGGCCAGTCAAGTTCTTTTATACCAAACTTGCTCATCCATGTCTTTATGGACCTTGCGTATGCACTGGTGTGCAGTTATGTAAGAGCAGCAATGGGCCATCCCACTTATTTTACAACTGGACTGCTGTTACACTGGTGGCATCCTGTCACTGGGCCTTGCTGGAATTCACTGAGCTCCAAAGGGCGACCAGTTCTTTCACTAATGTGTGTAGCAGCAGTCTGCATGTCTAGGTGCTTGGTTTTATACACCTGTGGCCATGGAAGTGATTGGAACGCCTGAATTCACTGATTTGGATGGGCGAGCGAATACTTTTGGTGCAGGTTGGATTTGAAATGCTCTAGAAAGTCAGAATTGTTCACAGCAGCCTAAAAACTATTTGTTTGACATCATTGCGAGATAAATAATGCATCTCATAGAGAGTAAACTATATCTAACGTCTATATGGTATATTTATATATTGTTTATATAGGCACGGGAAGTATCGCCCCCCTCGTTGGGACAATTTCGCAGGTTTCCAAGGTGATGTGGATGGTAAATAAACATGACCTCGGTTTAATTATGGGTGTTTGAAGCAAGCATACTTACTTCCGCTGCTAAGAGTGTTTCCCCATCCAGAGATCAGACAATAGGTACCAGCAGAGGCACAGCCGCTGGGCAAGGACACGGTGCGCACATAGCTGTTCAGGGTGGCAGCTGAGCTCAGCTTGATGAGCATGATGTCGTTGTCGAGGGTGTTGCCGTTGTAACTGGGGTGCCTGATGACCTTGGAGGAGGAGATGAACTGCTCAGTGCCCTCGTTGACATCGATGTTGTGCTCACCCAGACGCACCTGGATAGAGCTATTGAAAGACAAGACAGAGTTTATTTGGTGGGGGGGCCCAGCGGGTCAAGGGTCAAGGAGCAGGGAGCAGGTTAGGGAGAAAGTTTGAGTCAGAAAAGCAAAGATATGAACAAGTGAGCATCAAATTAGAGTCAGGTCGTCCAGGGAACCCTTAACTAGCGTCTTGGATATTATGGGATTACACTGTTCATTGGGGTTACATAGGTGCTCAAATACAGTTTCAGGCAAAGGTCATTGTTTAGCTGCTTCAGGTGAGCTTCTGTCTCTGGTATACTTAAGCAACCTGTGATGTAGCACTGGTCTGCCTCAGGGTGGTGTTGTAGCAAGTTGGTTGGCCTAACCAATTGGTTTATGGCCTAACAACTGAAACTATACACTGAGGATAACATTTCTTAGGAGTTCCCTGCTGACAAATGTCTGATTGATTCATAATTCTGGTCATTTGTTGTGTTTTGAGCCACCAGTACTAACCAGCACAAAGTAGCTAATTTTTTTTGCAGGGTTGTAACTCTTTTTTTTTTCTGTTACTCATTTTTCAAAACAAATACAGAAGAAATGAATACGATCTCAATGTGGTAAGCTTAGCGAGGTCTGGATCGGCATGTTAAGTGTACCCAAGCAAAAATTGTTCCAAAAGACCAGTAACTAGATGGTCCTAGGTTGGTAAGGTAAGTGTAGCAAGGTAAAGGCCCAAATACACATTAGTCCCAAGGGACCTATCGCTTCATGGTCCTGGCCTGGCTTGGTAGGGTCATGGGTTTATTCCCTCTGTGTCTGCAGTGGCTACTTACGACTGGTAGCAATGGGCAGCAGAGACAACCCACAAGCTGTTGATCAGGGAGCCTCCGCAAAAGTGATACCCAATGTTCAGAGAGGCCTGGTAGGGCACTCCGTTCTTTGTGCACACATATCCTCCGACGATCTTATCGTCCTCATCAATGGGGGCAGTGACTGTGTAGGAGAGAGACGAAAGCATATGTAAATACTGATCAGCCATAACATAGATACCATCCCTTCTAGTGCTGCAGTGCTCTTTCACCCTGACCTTAGGACCCCCATAGGGCAGGTATTATGTGGGTGGGGGATCATTCTCAGCACTGCAGTGACACTGACGTGGTGGTGGTGTGTTAGTGTGTGTTGTGCTGGTGTGAGTGGATCAGACACAGCAGTGCTGCTGGACTGAGAATCGTCCACCAACCAAAACTATCCAGCCATCAGCATCATATGGGCAGCATCCTCTAACCACTGATGAAGGACTAGAGGATGACCAGCACAAACTGTGCAGCAGATGAGCTAACGTCTCTGACTTTACCTCTACAAGGTGGACCAGCAAGGTATGCGTGTCTAATAGAGTGGACACTGAGTGGACACAGTGTTTAAACACTCCAGAACCCCGCCTGAGTCTGATCCACTCCCCCTAATGCAACATCATTGGTAACTGCAGTGCTGAGAACGATGCACCACCACATTGTGGTGGTCCTGTGGGGGTCCTGAACTCTTTCTGAGGAACATCCTGAAAGCATGCAGAGCAACAGATGGATTGTAATCCATAGTTTCAGAACTACAAAGTGCTCCTCCTATATGGTCTGAAAAAGTGGACGATGAATGTCATTCCATTATAGTGATCAGGACAGACAGAAGTCCCATGTGTATGTGCATATTAATCAGCGTTTAGGGAATGCAGTATCTGAGGAACATTGTTGAGCAGTAAGGAATCGAGCGAATACAGAATATTACAGGAGCAATAGAAATGTAAGAAGAGGGAAACTTACATGCCACTCCAAAGAGAGCCAGCAAAATGATGTACTTCATGATTGGAGTCTGTCGGCTGAATGCTCAGCTGAAAGCTATGCCTAGAACCTCCACTCTTACGGGCTTTTATACTGGCTCTGCTTTTTTATTATTAATCCACCAATTAATCATTAGCTTGCTTGAGAATGGACAGATGGCCAATGAAGGCCATACAACGATAACATGCACACGTCCGTCACATATTGAACAAAATACGTGATGGACTTATTGGGGTTATACATTATTACTTATTGGGGTTATACATTCATTTATTACATTCAGTTTTAAATCTAGACACGCTTTCTACAAGTGCTGTCTAATGTATCCTGATTTCCAGCCTGGATAATAAGATGAATCATTCCGTGCCAACTCATTCGGAGCCTCCTTGAAATTCTATACTTCTTCTACTTCCTCCTATTTCATCTTCGGAACACATGGAGAATTTCAAGGTTGTTGCCCAAATAGTTTTTGGATTATGATTGTTTAAGACAGTCCTTTAACTAAAAAAAAAAGGGAACAGTTTAAACAGTGACTGGAATGAGCTAAAATATGAAATGTGTATAAATAAAACTAATAATATTTCATATTAAAGTCACTGGTTTTATCTTGATATTTACCCATAGTATACATAACTTTTAATGAATAATGACTATTTTTGATGAACAAAAATAGTGGAACAGCATTTAATAAAACCACAATGTTTTAATGTTAATATAATAATAAGATAATATATTAATTTTGGGGGGAAAGGAAATATTTTTTCATATATTCAAGTTCTTGTTGTCCTTCATCTTACATACGGCAGCACCATTCCAATTTCTTAAATCAACCTAATCAGACAAACTTAGTGCAGATTGAACATAAACTATTAAGACTATAGAACTAAAACAGGAGTTTTAAACACTGATGTGCAGTGTATGAATTATGGAGAATTTTAAACCTGACTTTTGTGATTAAGCTAACACAGGAGTTTGAAGAATGTGTGCAATGTGTGCCACAGGATGCAGAATGGTTCGGGGTTCAACACAGCTCTTTATGCATATAAGAAAACCATGTTAGCATAATGACTAGCAGATGGAAATCAAGAATGGAAAATATAGTACATTAATACCAGTGAAAATTAATATATACTCTCCACACCCTAATTCACACTTCACATTTAGTGCATCATTTATATACAGTTTAATGGAACACGTTTATAACATATAAAATTAAATGTGGCATAACTTTGGCACAATCTGTAATATGCTCAATGTTCTCCAGTGTGTTCAGTGTTTCTCCAGTGTGTTCAGTGTTTCTCCAGCATGTTCAATGTTTCTCCAGTATGTTCAATGTGTCTCCAGTGTGTTCAATGATTCTCCAGTGTGTTCAGTGTTTCTCCAGTGTGTTCAGTGTTTCTCCAGCATGTTCAATGTTTCTCCAGTATGTTCAATGTGTCTCCAGTGTGTTCAATGATTCTCCAGTGTGTTCAATGTTTCTCCAGTATGTTCAATGTTTCTCCAGTGTGCTCAGTGTTTCTCCAGTGTGTTCAGTGTTTCTCCAGTGTGTTCAGTGTTTCTCCAGTGTGTTCAGTGTTTCTCCAGTGTGTTCAATGTCTCTCCCATATGTTCAATGTGTCTCCAGTGTGTTCAATGTTTCTCCGGTGTGTTCAGTGTTTCTCCAGTGTGTTCAGTGTTTCTCCAGTGTGTTCAATGTTCTCCATTGTGTTCAATGTGTCTCCAGTGTGTTCAGTGTTTCTCCAGTGTGCTCAGTGTTTCTCCAGTGTGTTCAATGTTCTTCATTGTGTTCAATGTTTCTCCAGTGTGTTCAGTGTTTCTCCAGTCTGCTCAGTGTTTCTCCAGTGTGTTCAGTGTGTCTCCAGTGTGTTCAATGTTTCTCCAGTGTGTTCAGTGTTTCTCCAGTGTGTTCAGTGTGTCTCCAGTGTGTTCAGTGTTTCTCCAGTGTGTTCAATGTTCTTCATTGTGTTCAATGTGTCTCCATTGTGTTCAGTGTTTCTCCAGTGTGTTCAGTGTTCTCCATTGTGTTCAATGTGTCTCCAGTGTGTTCAGTGTTTCTCCAGTGTGTTCAATGTGTCTCCATTGTGTTCAGTGTTTCTCCAGTGTGTTCAGTGTTCTCCATTGTGTTCAATGTGTCTCCAGTGTGTTCAGTGTTTCTCCAGTGTGTTCAATGTTCTCCATTGTGTTCAATGTGTCTCCAGTGTGTTCAGTGTTTCTCCAGTGTGTTCAGTGTTTCTCCATTGTGTTCAATGTTTCTCCAGTGTGTTCAATGTTTCTCCATTGTGTTCAATGTGTCTCCAGTGTGTTCAGTGTTTCTCCAGTGTGTTCAATGATTCTCCAGTGTGTTCAATGTTTCTCCAGTGTGTTCAATGTTTCTCCCGTGTGTTCAGTGTTTCTCCAGTGTGTTCAATGTGTCTCCAGTGTGTTCAGTGTTTCTTCAACATGTTCAATGTTTCTCCAGTGTGCTCAGTGTTTCTCCAGTGTGTTCAATGTTTCTCCGGTGTGCTCAGTGTTTCTCCAGTGTGTTCAGTGTTTCTCCAGTGTGTTCAATGTTTCTCCAGTGTGTTCAATGTCTCTCCCATATGTTCAATGTGTCTCCAGTGTGTTCAATGTTTCTCCAGTGTGCTCAGTGTTTCTCCAGTGTGTTCAGTGTTTCTCCAGTGTGTTCAATGTTCTCCATTGTGTTCAATGTGTCTCCAGTGTGTTCAGTGTTTCTCCAGTGTGCTCAGTGTTTCTCCAGTGTTCAATGTTCTTCATTGTGTTCAATGTTTCTCCAGTGTGTTCAGTGTTTCTCCAGTCTGCTCAGTGTTTCTCCAGTGTGTTCAGTGTGTCTCCAGTGTGTTCAATGTTTCTCCAGTGTGTTCAGTGTTTCTCCAGTGTGCTCAGTGTTTCTCCAGTGTGTTCAGTGTGTCTCCAGTGTGTTCAGTGTGTCTCCAGTGTGTTCAGTGTTTCTCCAGTGTGTTCAATGTTCTTCATTGTGTTCAATGTGTCTCCATTGTGTTCAGTGTTTCTCCAGTCTGTTCAGTGTTCTCCATTGTGTTCAATGTGTCTCCAGTGTGTTCAGTGTTTCTCCAGTGTGTTCAATGTGTCTCCATTGTGTTCAGTGTTTCTCCAGTGTGTTCAGTGTTCTCCATTGTGTTCAATGTGTCTCCAGTGTGTTCAGTGTTTCTCCAGTGTGTTCAATGTTCTCCATTGTGTTCAATGTGTCTCCAGTGTGTTCAGTGTTTCTCCAGTGTGTTCAGTGTTTCTCCATTGTGTTCAATGTTTCTCCAGTGTGTTCAATGTTTCTCCATTGTGTTCAATGTGTCTCCAGTGTGTTCAGTGTTTCTCCAGTGTGTTCAATGATTCTCCAGTGTGTTCAATGTTTCTCCAGTGTGTTCAATGTTTCTCCAGTGTGTTCAGTGTTTCTCCAGTGTGTTCAGTGTTTCTCCAGTGTGTTCAATGTTTCTCCAATATGTTCAATGTTCTCCAGTGTGTTCAATGTTTCTCTAGTGTGTTCAGTGTTTCTCCAGTGTGTTCAATGTTTCTCCAATATGTTCAATGTTTCTCTAGTGTGTTCAATGTTTTTCCAGTGTGTTCAATGTTTCTCCCGTGTGTTCAGTGTTTCTCCAGTGTGTTCAATGTGTCTCCAGTGTGTTCAGTGTTTCTTCAATATGTTCAATGTTTCTCCAGTGTGCTCAGTGTTTCTCCAGTGTGTTCAATGTTTCTCCAGTGTGTTCAATGTTTCTCCAGTGTGTTCAGTGTTTCTCCATTGTGTTCAGTGTTCCTCCAGTGTGTTCAGTGTTTCTCCATTGTGTTCAGTGTTCCTCCAGTGTGTTCAATGTTTCTCCAGTGTGTTCAATGTTTCTCCAGTGTGTTTAATGTTCTCCAGTGTGTTTAATGTTCTCCAGTGTGTTCAGTGTTCCTCCAGTGTGTTCAGTGTTTCTGCAGTGTGTTTAATGTTCTCCAGTGTGTTCAATGTGTCTCCAGTGTGTTCAATGTTTCTCCAGTGTGTTCAATGTTTCTCCAGTGTGTTCAATGTTTCTCCAGTGTGTTCAGTGTTTCTCCAGTGTGTTCAATGTCTCTCCCATATGTTCAATGTGTCTCCAGTGTGTTCAGTGTTCCTCCAGTGTGTTCAGTGTTTCTCCAGTGTGTTCAATGTTCTCCAGTGTGTTCAATGTTTCTCCAGTGTGTTCAGTGTTTCTCCAGTGTGTTCAGTGTTTCTCCAGTGTGCTCAGTGTTTCTCCATTGTGTTCAGTGTTCCTCCAGTGTGTTCAGTGTTTCTCCAGTGTGTTCAATGTTTCTCCAGTGTGTTTAATGTTCTCCAGTGTGTTCAGTGTTCCTCCAGTGTGTTCAGTGTTTCTGCAGTGTGTTTAATGTTCTCCAGTGTGTTCAATGTGTCTCCAGTGTGTTCAATGTTTCTCCAGTGTGTTCAGTGTTTCTCCAGTGTGTTCAATGTCTCTCCCATATGTTCAATGTGTCTCCAGTGTGTTCAGTGTTCCTCCAGTGTGTTCAGTGTTTCTCCAGTGTGTTCAATGTTTCTCCAGTGTGTTCAATGTTTCTCCAGTGTGTTCAGTGTTTCTCCAGTGTGTTCAGTGTTTCTCCAGTGTGTTCAGTGTTTCTCCAGTGTGTTCAATGTTTCTCCAGTGTGTTCAATGTTTCTCCAGTGTGTTCAATGTTTCTCCAGTGTGTTCAGTGTTTCTCCATTGTGTTCAGTGTTCCTCCAGTGTGTTCAATGTTTCTCCAGTGTGTTCAATGTTTCTCCAGTGTGTTTAGTGTTTCTCCAGTGTGCTCAGTGTTTCTCCAGTGTGTTCAATGTTTCTCCAGTGTGTTCAATGTTTCTCCAGTGTGTTCAATGTTTCTCCAGTGTGTTCAGTGTTTCTCCATTGTGTTCAGTGTTCCTCCAGTGTGTTCAATGTTTCTTCAGTGTGTTCAATGTTCTCCAGTGTGTTCAATGTTTCTCTAGTGTGTTTCATATTTCTCCAGTGTGTTCGATGTTTCTCCCGTGTGTTCAGTGTTTCTCCAGTGTGTTCAATGTTTCTCCAGTGTGTTCAGTGTTTCTCCATTGTGTTCAGTGTTCCTCCAGTGTGTTCAATGTTTCTCCAGTGTGTTCAATGTTTCTCCAGTGTGTTTAATGTTCTCCAGTGTGTTCAGTGTTTCTCCATTGTGTTCAGTGTTCCTCCAGTGTGTTCAATGTTTCTCCAGTGTGTTCAATGTTTCTCCAGTGTGTTCAATGTTTCTCCAGTGTGTTTAATGTTCTCCAGTGTGTTCAGTGTTCCTCCAGTGTGTTCAGTGTTTCTGCAGTGTGTTTAATGTTCTCCAGTGTGTTCAATGTGTCTCCAGTGTGTTCAATGTGTCTCCAGTGTGTTCAATGTTTCTCCAGTGTGTTCAGTGTTTCTCCAGTGTGTTCAATGTCTCTCCCATATGTTCAATGTGTCTCCAGTGTGTTCAGTGTTTCTCCAGTATGTTCAAGGTTCTCCATTGTGTTCAATGTTTCTCCAATATGTTCAATGTTCTCCAGTATGTTCAATGTTGTCCATTATGTTCAGTGTTTCTTCAGTGTGTTCAGTGTTTTCCAGTGTGTTCAATGTTGTCCATTGTGTTCAGTGTTTCTCCAGTGTGTTCAATGTTCTCCAATATGTTCAGCGTTTCTCCAATGTTTCTCTCATATGTAACCTGAACATGTCATCTGACTGGGGCACTCAAATCTTTGCATATAACTGTTGGTTTAGTATAATTTAAATTTAATAAACAAAAAAAGCTTATTTTTTCCCAGTTTCTTATAAAGTTTCAACTTTATACAGTACAGGGCCTTCTTGGTTGGTATGTACAGTATTTGCAGTAATGTGGCCTTGTGATAAACATTATTTGCTCTCCTCTGGAACATGATTAAACTCTGTTTTGATAAGAGAGGAGTGTTCTGTAAAAAAGTATATCACGTTTAAGTTGTGTTCTTTTCACTTATTCGTTTTGAAGTGTGGCCCTACAAATGGTCTAGTTTATTTATTTTTATTTGCTCCTCCAAAAAGCACAATCATGGAATGACACGTTCATGCACATCACCCTTCTTTCATTCAGCAGTTTTTAATAGTTTTTCTCAGATATTTAGGAAATGGCTGAGCTCTGGCACAAAATCCTACAGCTGACAGATCTTGTTGTTGCTTATGGGGTTGTAGATCCAGGCACAGAAATTGCAGATTTTGGTGTAGATGCCAGGTTCACCAGGTTTACTGTTTAGGGCACAGTCATGACCCTAGGAGCTGCACATGACCGAGCTGCACATGACCGGGCTGCCAGAATCTCCCCAGAGAGGAAAAGAAAAGGGGTTTATTTATTAGTAAGAAAAAAATTATGTTCTTCGATATCTTCTGTTTATCAACCATTTTAAAATAGTATATCCTTTGGCTATACACTTTAAATGTTACTATATTATTTATTTTATTATTTTATATATTATTGATGGTAAAACATAGTTCAATTTTGAATCCCCGAAACCAACTATTTTTTAACCAGCTGAAAGCATAAAATCAGCGCTCTCAGTAGTATCATCACTTGTTTGAATGAGTTAGGAGACATTTTACGGCCTGTTTTAAGAGTTAATGTGATATGCATAGATGTGTAGAGCAGGGGTTCCCAACCTTTTGCAACCCAAGGCCCACTTAACCCAGCCCAAAACTTTCTACGGCCCCCCAGATTATTTTTATTGCCGTTTAAAACCAAATACAGTGCAACCATCCACGTGACTTGTGAAACTGACTGCATAATCACACAAACAAAAGAAACTAACCATTTACAGCACTTTTTGTCACTCACCTAATGAGATGGCTGATGTTGTTTGCCAGCTACCAAGTGGTGGATGTCAGGCTGAAGTGCAGAAAGTTGCAAACGGAGGTCTGGCTCAACATTAAGCCTATTCCTGTATTTGGTCTTGAGTACCACCAACATAGAAAATCCAGTTTCGCAGAGATACGTTGTGGGAAACGGCATCAGGAATCTCACTGCCTTGTCTGAAAGATCAGGGTACTCTGACCTAGCATGAAGCCAAAAACTTACCAAGGGCTTTTGTGAAAAAATAAATTTTAAAGCACTGTCACAAGAGAGATCAATAAGGCGGTCCTCCTCAGATGCACTCAGACTTGCGATGGCTCCCTGGCATATGTCGACAAAGGGATTTTCTATCCAGCTGAAATGAACGTCTAGAGCTGGAAAGTAATCACGTAGCTGCATTTTCAAACTTTGCAGGTGCTCAACAATCGGTCTTGAAACCGCATTCGGCAGAGAAGCATTTTCTTTTGTCAGAAAATCTGACAGATTGTCAAATGACTCGTAGTTTGACTGTTCCACACGCTTGGTCCACATGTCCAGCTTCTTTATTGTAGCTTCGATTTTGTTTTGAACGTGAAACGCTGTCACTGATTTGCCTTGAAGGCTAAGGTTGAGTCCATTCAAGTGGGTAAAAATGTCTGAGAGGTAACTCAATTTAGCAAGCCACTCAAAATCAGTGAAGCGGTCTGAAAGTTCAAAGTTTGAGTCCAATAAAAAAATTCTTACTTCATCCCTCAATTCAAAAAGTCGAGCCAGCACCTTGCCGCGAGAAAGCCACCTTACCTCAGTATGTAAAAGAAGCTGAACGTGACTGCTGCCCATTTCCTCGCATAGAACACGAAATAAACGGGATTGGAGTGGCCGACTCTTAATGAAGTTAACTATCTTCACTGCCTCATCCAGCACAATTTTAAGGTCTCTTGACATTCTCTTGGCAGCTAATGCTTCTCTGTGTAAACTGCAGTGGACAGAAGTCGCCAGCGGTGCTACAGCTTTCACGCGCGCAATGACTCCGCTGCGTTGTCCCATCATTGCCCTTGCTCCATCAGTGCTAACTCCCACACATTTGGACCACTCAATTCCGTTCGACACAATAAATGCATTCAAAACATCAAAAATAGCTTCAGCAGTTGTCTTGGTGGGTAGAGGCTTACAAAATAGTATGTCTTCAAATATTTCACGGTTATGCTCATACCTCACAAATGCAAGAAGGTTGGAAAGATTTGCAATGTCAGTAGATTCATCCAGTTGTATTGCATAAAAGCGACTCTCTCGAACTCTCTTTATAAGCTGCTGGGTTACATCATGTGCCATTTCATTTATTCGTCGTTCAACTGTGTTATCAGAAAGTGATATGAGATTCAGTTGCTTGCAGGGTTTTTCTCCCAACATCACGCTAACCATCTCTTTCGCAGCAGGTAAAATCAAACTCTCCCCAATCGTATGTGGCTTTCCAGCCTTTGCTATAAGCTGCGCAACACGGTAGGACGCCTCAACAGCTTTAGCATTATCGGTTCCAGAGCAGGCCAATTCAAGGGTCTTTTTCCTGCTTTGGTATTCTTTAAGCTTGTTCTCAAAAAATTCCACAGGTTTAGATGCATACTCGCTGTGTTTAGTCTCCAAATGTCGACGTAACTTGGTTGGCTTCAACGCTTCATTCGCCAAGACCTCCGAACACACAACGCAGAGTGGTAGCGGCTCGTTTTCTGTTCCTGTGCACGTAAAGCCTAGTGCTAGGTACTCACTGCTGTATTTTCTCCGTTTCAGTTTATGCTTGGTTCTCTCAGGAACAGATACAGTGGCTGCTTCACTTGTAGATGGTCCAGCTTCAGGGTCCTTTGTTGTCAAAGACCCTGTTTTTAACCATTTATCCATGATGCGTACACAAGACAACAGCTTCACTCAGACTGAATTAGCTAACTAACTAGCTAGTCAATTCACTAGCTAGCGCTGCGTGTCATGTGACTGTACTACGCCAAAAAAAAAACTCAAACTAAACACGTTTTGCAAATAAACTAACTAAATATGCTGAACTATCTGAAATATGCTGAAATATGCTGAACTAATCTATTTCTTGGAGAAAAAATACTTAATAATAACAAAAAAAAAAAAAAATAATAATAATAATTTTGGCCTACGGCCCCCTTGCGCTACGTCTGCGGCCCACTGGGGGGCCGCGGCCCACAGGTTGAAAACCACTGGTGTAGAGAATTGATTTGAATAATTTCTGTACCAGTGAAAGCTTATACTAACATCACGACTGCAGATAGCAAGAAACTGGAGAAGCTGATCAGGAAGGAAAGTTCGGTTCTGGACTGTGCGTTGGACTCAGTGGAGGTAGTTGGGGAGAGGAGAATGTTTGCCAGTCTGGCATCCATAAAGGAGAACACCTCCCACCCACCACAAGAGACTCCTGGCTCCTCCAACTGTGGTGTGTTAAGGCGAGGTACCGCAGCTCTTTTCACCCAACTGCTCTACAACCGGGACCTCCCAAAGCAGAGCATCAGACACTCACTACTGTAGCACACTATACAGAACCATTTCTATCTATATTTTCAATGGGACTTAGTTATTGTGCCATATTTGCTGCTGGGCCTCATCACCTGTGTACCACCTGTATACGTACTGACTGCCAACATCACTATAATGCAGGTACTTTGGCTGCCTATGTATATTTGGCTGCATATGCCTATGCCTGGTATAAGAGAGAGTAACTGTGCAATATCTATAAAATACCTGTGTATATATATCTTTCAGTAACTGTATGAAAAAAAAGTGCAAAGTTATACAAAAGACAAAATATAATAAATTACAAATAATAAATAAATCTATAAATAAAAAAAAAAAAAAAAAAAAAAAAATATATATATATATATATATATATATATATATATATATATATATAGATATATATATATATATATATATATTAGATATAGATAGATTTAGATATTTTTGCACTTTAGTCTACCTCTTGCTCTGTATCTGTTTACTGTATATTCTGCTGTAATGATGCAAATGTCCCCTGCGGGATAATAAAAGGATATCGGTTGGTGTGTTTTAGGCTATTTGAAGACAAACTGTGTTGATCCACGTTGTGATGAATCGGCATTAAGGTTTGATAAAGCTAGAACATGTACAATAACATGTACAATGTACAATAAAAAAGAAACTGTACAATATTACTATGGTGATGAGCAAACTGAAAAAAGCGGTGTTCCCGGTTGTGCTTGGAATGCTCTCATTAACCTGTATCTGAGTCTTTGGCTTCCTGTATGAAGCCAGCACAGAACAAGCTGGAGATGATTTAAAAAGTACACCCATTTCTGCAAGCGCTGTCACTCAGGACTGGGACCTCCAGGTCAGAGTGGAAGGGAAGTTTGGAGAGAAGCACAGATATACTGGTCCGGAGGGAGCCCACAGTACGCATTTCTGAACAGCCCTGTTATTAACATTCTGGGGAAACTTACAGAGTCAGAATTAGAACCAGATGTCAGATGCTTCATGTCTCTAAAGCCTATAGCTTAAAGGAAGCTATGACATGAAATGGCCTTAAATACACTGCTGTCTGGGGCTGGTTTCTGAACGATGAACTTTTGGCCTAAAATGTCTTTTTTGATTCCAACATGAATATAATTCCAAGATGAGGCCGAGACCAGTTGTTTACAGACTCTAGACCAAGCCCAGTCTCAAGTACTACAACACCAACTGTGCTTCTTAGGTTTGCTGTTGAGGTGGTCTTTGAACTAGGCAAAGGGAGTTAACCCAGAAGCTAAGTGCCCCATAAAAATACTGATCAGTTGGATCAGGCTGTGAGCCAGAATACTTAGGTTAGCATTAAGCTAACAGAGAACTTTTAGAGGATCTTAAATATGGTCACATGTCACAGGGATTTTGGAGTCTGAAGGATGCATTTACACCACTGTAGGCTTCTGCACTGCTTCATTTTACAGTAAGGGTTTAAGCAATGACACAAACCCACATGAAACGTCCTGACTGTAGCCAGCCTAAGGTTCCCTCTCGTCTCTGCGGTAGTGATGGGGTGCCCGTTCCAAAAGAGTTGATTGTTTGACTCGTCAGCATGTCTAGTAGTTTATGTGAACTCTGCCCAATGATTCTCGAGATGCTTGGGGTCAGCTCTTCAACTCTACATACATCATGAAAGAGAAGTTTGACCAGCTTCAAACAACGCAAGTCTATCTGAGCAAAACTCAGAAAAGAGTTTTCCCCTCACCAGTCTTCAGGTGAAACGAGCTACATGGTAGTCAAATCGCTAATGCTAAGTTCACATGTCATTTACAGATATTTACAGCTAACATTTACATTCTTGCATCAGATATAGATAAGGTAATAGCAAATGTATAGATACACCCATCTCTTTAATCTGCTCATTCATCTTAACACACACAGCACATCTCTCTAAAACGTAAACGTAAAGTTGGTGAGCCTAGACCTGACCAACCATAACACTCTAGTGCCTCTAGTGCTTCCCTGATCTTACTCTGATACGCCCCTCGCTCTGGAATAGGGTAAATCTGGACTCATCAGACCATATGACCTTTTTCCATTGCTCCAAAGTCCAATCACTGAGAGTGTTTTCCCATCCAGAGATCAGGCACCAAGTGACAGCAGAGGTGCAGGTGCAGGGCAAGGCCACGGTATGCACATAGCTGACGGTTGGCAGCTGAGCTAAGCTTGATAAGCATGACGTCACTGTTGAGGGTGTTGCTGTTGTTGGACTACTCAGTGCCCTCGCTGACATCAAAGTTGTGTTCAGTCGACATCAGGATTGTATTTAGGTACTCAGTGCTCTTACTGACATCGCTGGTACCTAGGTACCAAGGTACTCACGAATTTAGGGGTTATTTATCATCTGTTATTTAACATAAAAGGGTTAATCTCCTGATTTATGCCCAGTTTTCCTGAGGGAGAATCATTTCTATAGCATACACCAGGGGTTCCCAACCTTTTGCAACCCAAGGCCCACTTAACCCAGCCCAAAACTTTCTACGGCCCCCCAGATTATTTTTATTGCCGTTTAAAACCAAATACAGTGCAACCATCCACGTGACTTGTGAAACTGACTGCATAATCACACAAACAAAAGAAACTAACCATTTACAGCACTTTTTGTCACTCACCTAATGAGATGGCTGATGTTGTTTGCCAGCTACCAAGTGGTGGATGTCAGGCTGAAGTGCAGAAAGTTGCAAACGGAGGTCTGGCTCAACATTAAGCCTATTCCTGTATTTGGTCTTGAGTACCACCAACATAGAAAATCCAGTTTCGCAGAGATACGTTGTGGGAAACGGCATCAGGAATCTCACTGCCTTGTCTGAAAGATCAGGGTACTCTGACCTAGCATGAAGCCAAAAACTTACCAAGGGCTTTTGTTTTAAAAAAAATTTTAAAGCACTGTCACAAGAGAGATCAATAAGGCGGTCCTCCTCAGATGCACTCAGACTTGCGATGGCTCCCTTGCATATGTCGACAAAGGGATTTTCTATCCAGCTGAAATGAACGTCTAGAGCTGGAAAGTAATCACGTAGCTGCATTTTCAAACTTTGCAGGTGCTCAACAGTCGGTCTTGAAACCGCATTCGGCAGAGAAGCATTTTCTTTTGTCAGAAAAATCTGACAGATTGTCAAATGACTCGTAGTTTTGACTGTTCCACACGCTTGGTCCACATGTCCATAATCTTTAGGATGTAGCTTTCGATTTTGTTTTGAACGTGAAACGCTGTCACTGATTTGCCTGAAGGCTAGGTTGAGTCCATTCAAGTGGGTAAAAATGTCTGAGAGGTAACTCAATTTTAGCAAGCCACTCAAAATCAGTGAAGCGGTCTGAAATTCAAGTTTGAGTCCCAATAAAAAATTCAACACTTCATCCCTCAATTCAAAAAGTCGAGCCAGCACCTTGCCGCGAGAAAGCCACCTTACCTGTATGTAAAAGGAAGCTGAACGTGACTGCTGCCCATTTCCTCGCATAGAACATGAAATAAACGGGATTGGAGTGGCTTCTAGAAGTTAACTATCTTCACTGCCTCATCATTTTAAGGTCTCTTGACATTCTCTTGGCAGCTAATGATTCCTCTGTGTAAACTGCAGTGGACAGAAGTCTCCAGCGGTGCTAAAGCTTTCACGCGCGGCAATGATGTGCGTTGTCCCATCATTGCCCTTGCTCCATCAGTGCTAAACACATTTGGACCACTCCATTCCCGTTCGACACACATTCAAAACATCAAAAATGAAGCTTTGAGGTGGGTAGAGGCTTACATAGTATGTCTTCAAATCCACGGTTATGCTCATACCTCACAAATGCAAGAAGGTTGGAAATTTGATTTTCCCAGTAGATTCATCCAGCTGTATTGATAAAAGCTCTCAACTCTTTCTGAGCTGCTGGGGTTACAGTGCCATTTCATTTATTCGTCGTTCACAAGGTTTATCAAAAGTGATATGAGATTCACGTTGAATTTTTCTCCCAACATCACGCTAACCATCTCTTTCGCAAGCAGGTACAACTCAAACTGTCCCCAATCGTATGTGGCTTTCCAGCCTTTGCTATAAGCTGCGAACACGAGACGGCCTGGCTTTTAGCAGTCTCCAGACAGGCCAATTCAAGGGTCTTTTTCCTGCTTTGGTATTCTTTAAGCTTGTTCTCAAAAAATTCCACAGTTTAGATGCATACTCGCTGTGTTTAGTCTCCAAATGTCGTAACTGCCAGGCTTCAACGCTTCATTCCCAAGACCTCCGAACACACAACGCAGAGTTCGCTCGTTTTCATTCCTGTACGTAAAGCCTAGTGCTAGGTATCCTATGTATTGTTCTCCGTTTCAGTGTATGCTTAGTTCTCTCAGGAACAGAACAGTGGCTGCCAGATGGTCCAGCTTCTCCTTTGTTGTCAAAAGACCCTGTTTTTTAACCATTTATCATGAAAATACACCAAGACAACAGCTTCACTCAGACTGAATTAGCGTAACTAACTAGCTAGTCAATTCATACTAGCGCTTGTGACTGTACTACCCCAAAAAATAATCAAACTAAACAAAATTTTTGCAAATAAACTAACTGGAACTATCTGAATATGCTGAAATATGCTGAACTAATCTATTTCTTGGAAAAAATACTTAGTAACAAAAAAAAAAAAAAAAATAATAATTCTAATTTGGCCTAGGCCCCCCTTGCGCTAAAGTCTGGGCCCACATGGGGGCCCGCGGCGCCCACAGGATTGAAAACCGGAGAAGCATGACAATGGTCACTCCAGCGAACATCCTCTCCATCTGAGGTGGAACTGGAAAGTTTGAACTAGAAGCTGGGCAGGTAGACTGTTGCACCAGACTGAAACTGCCAGGCTATTTCAAGGGGAACAGGAATCTGAGCTGTACATTCAGAGATTCCTGGTAGAGCATTCCATTCTCATACAGACTGGTGGAGAGAAAAACATCCCAGTGAAGAAAATAAGATGCAGTCCCCTGTGGTGTCCCCTACAATGCACTCTCCAGGGCAGGCTTTTAAAAAATGGGCCCGTAGGATACTCCAAATGATCTTAATAAGGTCACTGAGATGACCTGGCGTGACCAAAAGAAGAATTCGCCTCCACCGAGTGTCTTTGTCATTTAAAGGGTCTATACTTGCCTGTGTGTGTTTATCATAGACGGGCAGGTACACTATCATAATTAAGGATGATGACTAGGGGTTCCACAGACTAGTCGACTAGCCACTTTACTGCTGGACGCTTTAAACTTGATGTCAGCTACTCACTAATCAATTAAGATTGTGACAGTATCAACATGGGGACCTCAGGAAAGACAACAGGTGAGAAGCCAGGTGATTTCAGGGTTGGTATTTTCGCTTTCCTGAAAGCTGGCAATGTTATCGTCCAGGGCTTCTACTGAATTTCTTTCTTTCTCCATTAATCTCCGGGGCTTCAGAGATCCTATACTGAATGTCATAATCTCTGGTTGTCCAAACACACTAAAAAAAATGTATATACACTATATTGCCAAAAGTCTGCCTTCACACACATATGAACTTGAGTCACATTCCATTCTTAATCCATAATGTTCAATATGATGTCGGCCCACCCTTTGCAGCTAGAACAGCTTCAACTTTTCTGAGAAGGCTTTCCACAAGGTTTAGGAATGTGTTTACGGGAATTTTTCACCATTCCTCCAGAGGCACATTTGTGAGGTCAGACACTGATGTTGGACGAGAAGGCCTGGCTCGCAGTCTCCACTGTAAATCATCCCAAAAGTCTTCTATTGGGTTGAGGTCAAGACTCTTTGTATGCCAGTCAAGTTCTTCCACACCACATTCGCTCATCCATGTCTTTATAGACCTTTCTTTGTGCTCTAGTGTGCAGTCATGTTGGAACAGAAAGGTACCACCCCCAAACTCTTTATACAAAGTTGGAAGCATGAAAATGTCCAAAATCTCTTGATCAGCTGAAGCATAAAGAGTTCCTTCCCAACTCTTGAACAACAACCCCAAACCATAATCCCCACTCCACAAAATTTTACACTTGGTATAATGCAGTCAGACAAGTACCATTCTCCTAGCAACCGCCAAACCCAGACTCATCCATTGGATTGCCAGACGGAGAAGCATGATTGGTCACTCCAGCGAACACCACTGCATTCAACGCTTTGCATGGCACTCTGTGATATAAGGCTTGGATGCAGCTGCTCAGCCATGGATACCTCAGTATCCACTCACCCCACTCTGTCAGGCCTTCTGCTCCAACATCAGTGGCTGACCTAACACATTCTATTTTTACTGAATACACACACATTCCCACAAGCACTGCCCAATATCGTGTGGATAGCCTTCCAAAAAGGGTTGGGGCTGCTGTAGCTGCAAAGGGAGGGGTCAGTTCCATATTTTGTAGTGGGATGTCCAACAAGGTCATATATCAAGGTGTGTTGGTCAAGTGTCCATGTACTTTTGGAGTTTTTTTTGTTTTTTGTTTTTTTTTGATACTCACACATGTTTGTCTTATTATATTTGTGTGGGCATCCATAGGTTACTATAGATGTTTGTATCACTGTGTCTAAATAATACTACACCTACCTCTAAACTTAACCTCTGTAACCAAACCCAACCCTAACCCTAACCTTAACCTTACTATTCAAATCTAACAGTAACCCTTACCTTAACCTCAGTAACCAAACCTAATCCTATTCCTAACCTTAACCTCAATATTGATACCCAAACCTGACCTTATCCTCAGTATTGATACCCAAACCTGATCTTATCCTCAGTATTGATACCTAAACCTGACCTTATCCTCAGTACTGATACCCAAACCTGACCTTATCCTCAGTATTTATACCTAAACCTAATCTTAACCTCAGTGTCCATACCCAAACCTGACCTTATCCTCAGTATTGATAGCCAAACCTGACCTTATCCTCAGTATTGATACCCAAACCTAACCTTAACCTCAGTATCCATACCCAAACCTAACCTTAACCTCAGTATCCATACCCAGACCTAACCTTATCCTCAGTATCCAAACTTAAACCTAACCTTAACTTCAGTATCCAAACTTAAACCTAACCCTAACCTTATCCTTAGTAACCAAACCTATATTTAGCCCCACATTTAAGCCTAGTATGAAACCTAAACCTAGCCTTAACCTTAAGTTCCGTATCTAATACTGACCTTATGTTCATTATCTAAACCTAAACCTCACCTTGAACTCAATACTCACAGCAAAACTTAACATTAACTTGAGTATTCAAACCTATCCCTAACCTTAACTTTAGTGTCCCAACCTAAATTTAACCCTAACCTTAGTATATAAACCTAACTCACTTTAACTTCAGTATTTAAACATTAACCTAACCCTACCCTTAACTTCAGTATCCCAACCTAACCCTACCCCAACTTCAGTATCCCATCCTAAACCTTAACCCCATTATCCCAACTGAAACCTGTGTGTGTGTGTGTGGGTGTGTGTGTGTGTGTGTGGGTGTGTGTGTGTGTGTGCGTGTGTGCGTGTGTGTGTGCGCATGGAAAAACCCAAATGGCATATTTCTTAACATTTAATGCATATGAATTTAATTCCAAGCAATTTTGGAATTTTTATCCTGCATTATGTTATCAGTCCAGTGCAGTGCTCATCAAGGACAAAACCTCGAACGAAAAACCTACAGCTTATCATGCATACCTAAAAAAAAAAGAGACCTCTCATATGGGAACGAACCAGCTGGGATCGGAAGGGTGACGGTGCTAAATTTGGCCAAGTAAAAATCCTTTGTGTGCAATACAGTTTTAATAGGTGTTGCTTCATTATTTTACTCTTGGAAACTCTTGGAAACTTTAGTCAGTGCAGTTGAAGGACCATATGTGGCCTAACCAACATTTTATTAAACAGACTGTATTAGAAATTTCAGTCAATGTATTGTTGTTGTCAACATCCCAACCAGGCCAGAGAGGCCCCTCTAGATTAAAAACTACACTTCTGTACACAATTAATTATTACAGCTTTTTATCAGAAATGGTATGTCAACAAACTGTTACTGAACTTTGACTAAATTAGACTTTTTATGATAGAATCACAAACTCTCTGGAGAGACATGCAGTAGCCTGCTGGCTGATGTTGACAGGTTCGGTTAGGACTGACGTGACGTCATCTTTCAGCGACCGTTCCCGTCTGTGTACATGTACCCGAGATATTGAACATTTGTAGCTTCTACGCGTTAAACGTGTGTTATAAAGCACTCTGTGGGGTTTGAAGCGTCGTTATAACGTGAGTAAGGATGTATTTTGTTCAGACCACACCGTGTTATGCTGCTAGTCGGAATACAGGACGTTTTTAGGCGGTCAGCTCTGTTTGGTTGCGATTTGCTAGCCCTGGGTAACGCAGCTAGCTAGCTGAGTTAATTTATGCCGGATACTCGTCCGTTGCGGATGTGGTGCAGAATAAATGCGCATTGATGCGACAGATTTAATATAGGCCACAGTTTAAACCACCTTCATGTATTCCTGCACCTTTGAGACTCTGTTGTGGTATTGTTTCCTTTTGTTGCATCTGTTCGGCTGCAGGAACTGAGTTTAACGTTAACGTTTCCTCTTGTGGTTTTCAGATCACACCTCCACGACACCTCAGTCTTCTGTAGCTGGTGATGCCTTCTTCTGTGAAATAGATCGTCGTATCTACCTTTTACCCTTATACCGATCTAGCTCAGCTGAATTTTCTGCCCACCCCCCCTTCTCCCCCACACCATATATCCACCTCTGTACCCCTTTCTTTGGACAAGAGCCAACAAGCACAGTTTTTATGTTGATTGATTTTGTATATGCTCTGCATTTGAACTCCAGGTTCCTCTGTAGATTTGTAGCTCCAGTCTGTTTGTTAAAGCTGTGCACCACTTTGGATCGGGCAAACCTTGGGCTTGACAGGGTGTCCATCAAATTGGTGAGCACCAAGCCATCAGTGTGATGGCATGTCAGCCACTTTGTGAATGGCACTGTGTCTGCCGGTCCGATCATTGTGGCTGTCATCCAGGCCTGATCCATGACGGAGTACTACGAGGAGGGGGGGTTGCTGTATGAGCACTCACCTCCCATGCACATTAAAGTGGAGTCCCCAGAGGGTCCCTTTGGAGGGGGCGTCTCAGAAGATGGCTTTCCCAGGGAAGACGATGACTCGGACGGTAGCTGTGATCAGAGCAGTGGACTGCCCGGTAGCCTGCCATTCAATGTTGTGGTAGTACATCCCAACATTGTTGCCCCAGGAGTGTCCTCTGATGAACTTATCCCGATTGAACAAAGTAAGCTATTGATTTTTTTTTTTTTCTCAGACATTGATGTATAAAACTGTCCAGTTAGGTCCAACAGGTAGTGTTCAGTCATCAAGGCCCTATTCCAGCACCAACTGGTGATTTCCCTTTACTTTAGCATGCCAGTTAAAACTCAACAGTATGTTACCAAGTTAGTAAGTATATTTGAACAGGGGAAGCATTAGGACTTACTAGGACTGGAAGTGGACACCCTTAGATCAGGGACAAGGCCAGTTGTAACTCAGGGTCGGCAAATTACTTATACTTTTATAAAATGATACAGTTATTTCCCTGCCTGGGATCATTGTTTTTGTTTAGTGATGGTTTCTTGGCACATTAAAACCAAAAAATTAAAATATCTGTTGTGAAATTTGGAAAACTCTTATTTTGCATACAGCAATTTGTGTAATTATAATTGCATTCATAGTATAGTATTGCATAGTATAATACATTTACATATTACAATGGTTTTGTTTCATACACTTAGTACTAATATACATACTGTAAGCTGAAGAACCTTTATTTAATCATATCACTGTACAGAACTGTTATGGTGCTCTATAGTAGGGCTTATTAGCTAATAATAGACTGAAGTTTAATTATGGTGCTTTAAAGGGAACTATAGGCTTATCATGACATTAGATCTGGTATTTTAATGTGCATTCATTTGGCCCAATAGGTATTTGTAAGGTAATTTAATTCATCCACATGTCACAAAATTTTATGTGATTGCTTTCAGCTTTTTGTCTGATTTGTCCAGCTGATATTCAAAAAGCAAAGTGTCTGTCTATTATGAAAACATAGGCACCATCTATAAGAAACTGCATTATACATATATCTGTTGATGGGACAAGGAATATGAGAATGGAAAATAAGCCCTGAACTAAAACTGTACTTTTTCCCATTGTCATGTTGTGAATCCAGAACTGACCCAAGTGAACCAAACTGGCTCACCATCACGCCTCATTGAAACAAGAAGCTCAAAACTAAATCTGACAGGATAGGAGCAAAGGATAAATGACCTTGTATGCACAATAATAGACATTGTTAATTTTTTATTTATTATCAGGTAAAGTGGTTGAACATTTCCAAATTTTTGCGTTCCAAATAAATGCTCCACAATTCCTTTTTTCACACATCCATATGGAAAGCCCATTTCCGACATGCAAGATCATAATTATGAGATACTAAGTCATAATTGAGATGCTAAGTCATATGTGATAGTAAGTATTAATTAAGAGATGCTAAGTCATAATTATGATGTTAGTGTATGGACTTTTTCCTTTAAGTGGTAGAAATGGTCTTGCATACATCCAGGAGGTCTATTATGTGAAATGATGAAATTAGGGAGGAAGAACTGGGGAGCAAATGCAGGGTAACATCTGGTAAATGTAGGAGGCAGACTGAAGTCAAAACTGAAAAGTCAAAATCCCGGTACCTATGTGACAACAGCAACTGCTGTATAATGACTTGATGAACTGCGTAATGGAGAGTAGTTGACTTGACTGGGCCATTGATAACAGGACTAACGCACTGCCTTTCATCTTCAGACAGAGGTGTTTCGGCAGCACTGGCCTCGGGGGGCGCAGGCAAAAGGAAGAGTCGGTTTAGTGGCGCTGAACTGGAAGTATTGGTGTCAGAAGTGACCAGGTGTGAAGGAGAATTGTTTGGGCCGGCTGGTAGGCTCAGGCGCCGGGAGAGAGAGCGGATCTGGGCTGGGATCCTGGAACGTGTGAATGCGGTGTCACGAGTCCCACGCACTCTTCGAGAAGTAAAGAAGCGCTGGGATGACCTGAAGAGACGCAACGGTGGAAGACTGGCAGATGCAAGGCACCGCTCTTGCTACCTGCCATCTAGTAGAGGAACGTCAGGTTTAGGAGGGCCTCCTCAGTTGAGTCCCAGGTTCCAGCAGGGCCGTCAAAAGCTTGGTACAAGGGGGAAGGCCAGTTTCACCTGTCTATCTGACACTGATCCAGGTAATTTTGCATTCCCATTAGCATTCCATCTTAGTTTCTTTTCTCTGGAGGACTCTGTGTGGCATCGTAAGAGGAGGCAGAACTGCTGTAAGAAGCTCTAATGTATTTGTTTTTTTGTCAGGTTCTAAATCTCATCTTAAATATTGGGTTTAAATGCACAAGAATGACTGAGCAAAATTATTGACTGTGTACATATATAATTATTTATAATTTAATAATATTTTAATTGTATAATATAAATAATATTTTCAAAATATCAAATGCTTTTATCATGACATGACAAGACAAAGGTGAGTTTACATGAGACCCTCTCTATATTCTTTTACATACTTTTTATACACATACATCCAAGTCTGTGTCCTGACCATTTTTCTTTGTAGTTAGAGATGCACCTAATGTTCAGCAACCAAAATTTTAAAAATCCACTTTCACTGTTTGGCCAAATGAATAAACAGACTAAAAAATGTATACCTAAATTTCTACCTGTAATATTTCTACCTGTAATATTTCTACAGGGAGTCACACCAAAGCACGCTTATGTTTCCATCTTTTATTTTTTTAAGCATTCAAGCCAAACAAAACCCCAAAAAGAGTAAAAACAGAACAGTTCAGAAACAGAACTGCTCTTTTCGTGCCTGCATACCCCAGTTTTACAACAACACGACAAAGTTTCAGCCAGCATGGAGTGGTGCTCTTTGTGAATGCAGCATGTCTTCTGGGATGCTGTTGGTCGTGTCTGCTGGGATGCTGTTGGTCGTGTCTGCTGGGATGCTGTTGGTCGTGTCGGCTGGGATGCTGTTGGTTGTGTCTGCTGGGATGCTGTTGATCGTGTCTTCTGGGATGCTGTTGGTTGTGTCGGCTGGGATGCTGTTGATCGTGTCGGCTGGGATGCTGTTGGTCGTGTCGGCTGGGATGCTGTTGGTCGTGTCGGCTGGGATGCTGCTGGTTGTGTCTGCTGGGATGCTGTTGGTTGTGTCTGCTGGGATGCTGTTGGTTGTGTCTGCTGGGATGCTGTTGGTTGTGTCTGCTGGGATGCTGTTGGTTGTGTCTGCTGGGATGCTGTTGGTTGTGTCTGCTGGGATGCTGTTGGTTGTGTCTGCTGGGATGCTGTTAGTTGTGTCTGCTGGGATGCTGCTGGTTATGTCGGCTAGGACGCTGTTGGTTGGTTCATCTGGGATGCTGCTGGTTATGTCTGCTGGGACGCTGCTGGTTATGTCGGCTGGGATGCTGTTGGTTGGGTCATCTGGGATGCTGTTGGTTATGTCGGCTGGGATGCTGCTGGTTATGTCGGCTGGGACGCTGCTGGTTATGTCGGCTGGGATGCTGTTGGTTATGTCGGCTGGGATGCTGCTGGTTATGTCGGCTGGGACGCTGCTGGTTATGTCGGCTGGGATGCTGTTGGTTGGGTCGTCTGGGATGCTGTTGGTTGGGTCGTCTGGGATGCTGCTGGTTATGTCGGCTGAGATGCTGCTGGTTATGTCGGATGGAATGCTGCTGGTTATGTCGGCTGGGATGTATAAACGTTCAGTGAAAAAAGTGAAATGTTCAGTAAAAAAGTGGCAAAATTAATGAAACACAGTGAAACATGTTTAGTATTTAGCCTTCGGCCAGATATTTTATTTTGTTTGGCTTCAGCCCAAAAAAATTTCGATGCATCCCTATTTTTAATTATTATACCTTTAGGAAATGACTCTTTTACACAAGGAAAATGTATATGAAAATAAGTAGAGATTTTATTTTAGCACATACTGTAGTGATTATTGTTATATTCTTGTTGTGATTAATTCCTACTTGTAGTTAAATACATATTTGCATCCTAATGGAACATTCAAGTCTGGATACAGTTTGACCTTCCTTTTGTTTTAATCAGTTACAGGAGGAGATGGTTCTGAAAGAGATGGTTTTGAAAAAGAGGAGGAGCCTGGCGAGCAAGAAGCTGAAGAAGGAAACAAAGATTGTGAGGCTGATAACAGCATGGAGGACAAACTGGGCTTAGGCCTAGGATTAGGAATAGTACCACCCCCGACGTCGGAGCGCTGGCTCCCGCCTTCACCGCTCTACAGTGCTCCCTTTCTGAATGGCACGCCTCAGCCCAGCCCCGAACCTTCTCTCGGAGCTCATCAAGGCCCACTCGAGCCCCCACCGTCCCGCACTTCCTGGCTGGAGGATGAACTTAGGGGACTTGGGGAGGCAGCTGTGCAGCTCGGAGATCGGCTGGAACAGAACCTGCGAGAGTTCGGCGAAGGGTTCAGGCGTGACATGCGGACACTGGTGGCCTCACAGGAGGCCCTTACAATAAGCTTGCAGCAAAACAATGTGCTTTTGCAGCGACTGTTGGGACTTCTCGAGATGCAGCATCAGCTAAATCAGCCTCCGCAGCAACAGATCCTGCAGCAACAGCTTCTCCAACAATCGTCACAAGAACTTTCACGGCATCAGCAGCAACAAGGAACTCCGCCACAGCAGCAGTTACCCCAGCAGCTTGAACAAAATCCTCAAAATGCGAGCGAGCAGTTAGCATCTGTTACTTCAGTACCTCCACCTCCAGATATTTTAGATGGCACCTCTCACCCTGAACCATCAACCGTGACAAATACTCAAAGGCCACGCCGCGGTAGAACAGTAGACCACAGGAGAAGACGTAGACACTAGTTATGTAATCACAATTGACCACTGAAGTCGTGTCGTCATACTGCAGTCCGCATAATGCCCAAAAGAAGAAAATTCCGGTCTAAGCTGGTTTTCTCTGTTGGGGAAAAAGGACGGCAAGTGTGAACGTTGATCCATTTCGTCCTACAGATACACATTTTCCCACAAATGCAACTGGATCTGAATTAGGAGGTTATTTATTGGGCTGAAATATCAATTTAGCTACGTGTGAGCTAACACTGCTCCGCACTGAACCAACACCATGACCAGGAAACTCTCCAGAACCCTATAATCTATTAGCAGAAATGGGATATACAATATATACACTTCAGTAGTGTTTAATAGCCTGTAATGACAAATTATATTTTCAATAGGTATTCCACCTTAAATGGTGCAGTAGTCGTAATACCTCAGCTGCCAGAATGCACCTTTTAAGGTGGAATGGGACAATCCGAACAAGAAGCTGGCAAATAAGAGGCTGGATCTTGAAGCCAGAATGTAAACGCTGCACCATTTAAGGTGGAATATGACAATGCAAATAAGCTAAATGTCAGAGCGGTGGAATAGGAAAATTTGAGGGGAGTAAAAAAACAACAAACCTGTAATGTTCTTAATGGAAAAGGTCACCAGCGTTAAAAGAATGATTAGGATATGTTGATAGCCTGAATCAGCTTAAGGGGTACTTACAAAAATGGGGGTAAGTAGTGATATGACCAAGAACAGCAGTGCTGGCAAAGTATTTTGTGTTGTGAGAGGTTTAAGAACCCACATTTGAATCCACAGCATTGCAGAAGCAAAAACATGAAGAAGGAAATCTAAATCAGGACAGCTAGGAAACACGACAGCCATCATAGCTTCAGTGGGCTGCAGTATACACACAGCCCCTTAAAACCAGCAGGTACCGGATATTTAGTTAAGCTACGTAACTTATAATAGTGAATGCAGCAACAGTGGACCTAATTCAGATGGTCCAGTGACACTGAAAGGGAAATGTACACAAGCTAATTGTATGTTTTCCTCTGATGGAGAATAGCAGCATAGCCCTGAGCTGCATCTCGGATGGCTCTGTCTTCCCTACACTGCACTACGCGAGTAATGAGACGTTGCCCTCTGTGCCCAAATAGTGAACTGTACCTCCAGTAGGAGATTGTGTACAGGTGCCTAAATGTCTCTCTGAGGTTCTGGATACAGGAGCCATTCTTTTAAGACCTGCATTTTACACTATGTATAGGGAGTAGGGAGCCATTTGAGATTCAGTCCTGGAGCGCTGTATTGGGACACGACCGCAACTACAGAATGACAAACAACTTTAGTGGTCTGTAGTTTTTATTTACAGTCAGTTTATTTCAATTATCTTCCGATGTACAGCAGGTTGTGCCATGTCTTAAAAGTTGAATTTCACTCGCCTGTTGCAAATTATGGGCTACATGTAAAAAGTTATATCAGCATTGTATTTAATGGGTTATTCTGTGTCAAATTACTACGGAATTGAGCCGAGCAGCTTCCAGAGAGCATGGAACAGGACGGTCATGTCTGCTTTGTTTTGGCTATCTTACTCACCAGAACACATGCTGTTGCCTGGAACTCTAGACTACTGGAGTGTAGTCTTCTCCAGTACAAATCTAATGGCTAATGAATCACCAGATGACCGTTCATAACACGCCTCAATCACATCATTCTTATATAGACATTTTACCATATCGGTAAACGACATCATATCCTGCTGTGCCTTTTCATCAGATGTTAAAGAAGTGTTCTTTTGGTTTCCTGCTGGAATGCTGTTTTGAAGCTACTGTGGTCTAAAACCACTGTCATGGAACTACTGAGAGCTGAAGGACACCGCTCAACATGGTGGTCAGTTTAGGACTTCTGTTTTTTTCAGCACTCTGCAACCCCACATGGGCTGCAACAAATATTTGATGATATTAAGTCATTTTATTAATGTTAGAAAACTGTAAAGAATACAGTTTTAATATTTTTATGGAAGTAATATTTATGCATTACCTTCAGTTAGGTTTTATTTAAAAAAAAAAAACAATAACGAGCAAAATAAATAAATATAAAGTACGCAATAGGACAAAAAGTGAATTAGCCGTAATAATAAGTAGTGGTAATATGTCATTGTTACAGTGCTGTGCTGAATTCGGATAGACCACTCTTTCAATTATTTAATTACTCCCGTTATCAAATACAAGTTGCTACTTTTTTTTCCATTTATTTTATTTTCCTAGTAGTGTCTTTCAGCACCTTCTTTAACTCATAGTGTTGACTCGTCTTCTCTTAGTAACAGGATGGGCCGAAACACCTATGGATGTTTTCAGATCTGTAGGAAGAGTGGAGCGTGGTCTTCTCCTTTCCTCCTTTAGAGACAGGATTGTAAAATCCTGGTCCTGGAGATCTCCTATCCTGCAGAGTTTAGTGCCAACCTGAATGTAGCATGCCTGATCCGGGCAGTAAAGGCCTCCAGGGCACCCCAATACTAGATCCAGGTGTGTTGGATATGAACTCTCCAAGACCAGGTTTGGGCAGCCCTGTTCACAGATGAAATCTTTTTGCACTAATTATCTGATGAGCAATTTTCTTTTTATAAAATGTTCATTTCATAATTTTTTTGTTCCATTTTTGGAAATGCCGCTTCATTTTGGTTATCTTTTTAATCTTATTAATTTTATTTTTAATCTCCTAAACATCTACTTAAAGGCCTATTAACAGAAACTTAAATAAATGGAAGTTTGTTTATGAATAATAATAATAATAGAAATAACATTTGTTCCATTCAGTCATTAAACTGTAATGTCTTGACCCTTTTCTTGTTCTTATAGAACATTTAAATATTTGAGATAATATTCGATAGAATATTTTTAAATTCAGTAGTTGCAGCCCTGCGCATACGCAGTTTCCATAAGATCGATATTGTGCGCCGAAGCCTCCATTCCTCAGGTTATTTGACATGGAATGACCCTAACGCCTAATACCTGAACAGACCTGTGTGTATTCTTAGTTGGCACCCAGTAAATTATTGCTGATTTCCTTTTGACTACTTACTATATTTAAATATACATGCCTATGTTTGTTTAATGATTGTAATATTAAGGGAGTGGTCCTGTTTTAGCAGAACCTGTTGGGGTAAAGTGAACGGAGCATCTTTCTTCCAGGAACAAGAAGTAAATACTTGGTGCTGAAGGATAATTGATACTGTCTATGATAATTTATCTAAATGCTCTGTAATGAGTACATAATGCACTTGAATTCTTAGACTCAAAGGAAACCTTTTTAACTGAACAACCACGTCATGTTGATAATCTATTCTGTGCATGCCATGCAAGGTAGCTTCTATAGAGTGGTGGATATCTTTTGCGAAATTTATACCATGTACATTAAAAGGACTTTTACTGGCAAGGTGTGTCTGAATATGAACATGCATTAATAAAAGAGATATGCCAATTTATCCAGCTTCCTGTCCTTTACAGCAGTGTAGTTTTGAAACGGTGAGATGTGGTTTATATGTTAGATGACATGTTGGCAGGTCCTGGCATCCTGGCATTGTGACTAGGATTGCACACTGATAACTTGCACACCTTCAGCATAGATGGGATGATTTTCCTAAGTTTCAGAATAAAAGTTTTTAAATACAATGAGGGTCAAACGTTAGCTGCGTTAGCCACCTTCTTCTACACCCAGTGTCCATTTTCTCAGCTCCATTGACCATATAGGAGCACCTTCTAGTACTACAGTTACAGACCGCAGTCCATCTGATTCTTTGTATACTTTGTTACCCTGTTCTTCATTGGTAAGGACATTCACAGGGCAGGTATTATGTGGGTGGAGGATCATTCTCAGCACTGCGCTGACACTGACGTGATGGTGGTGGTGTTAGTGTGTGTTGTGCTGGTGTGAGTGGATCAGACACGGCAGGGTTGGAGTGTTTGAACACTGTGTCCACTCACTGTCCACTCTATTAGACACTCCTACCTTGCTGCTCCACCTTGTAGATGTACAGTCAGAGACGGTAGCTCATCTGCTGCTGCACAGTGTGTGTTGGTCATCCTATAGTCCTTTATCTGTGGTCACAGGACGCTGTTGGCTGGATAGTTTTGGTTGTTGGACAGTTGTCAGCCCAGCAGCAACACTGAGGTGTTCAGCAGCACTGGGCTGATCCACTCACACCAGCACAACACATACTAACACAGTACCACGTCAGCGTCACTGCAGTGCTGAGAATGATCCACCACCCACATAATACCTGCTCTGTGGTGGTCCTGTGGGGGTCCTGACTATTAAAGAACAGGGCAAAGGAGGAATAACAAAGATGGACTACAATCTGTTAATTTAGAAGGTGCACCTGTGTGGTAAGTGGAGCTGATAAGTTGGATTTAGAGTGTATATACATTAAGGTGGCTGATCAGTGTTTAAAGCGGAGCCTGTTTACCCAGCTAGAAGATCTCTGAGGGCTCCTAGGATTTCTCAAAACACTTTAATCAGGGAGCACAGAACCTAAATAACTCAGGGTGTTGGAGAAAACGCTCTTGATCAATCATGGCCATCGCTAGGTAAAATTACCGCTATGCTTTAAAAATGATGGCAGTCGTTTGACCTAATGTGTCATTATTATTTTCTCATAATTATGCTTGGCATCTCTTTAATATAACTTACTGTCTCATAATTATGACTTTATATCATAATAATGACCTAACATCTTATTAATATGGCTTTGCATTTCATAATAATGATTTTGGATCTCATCATTATAATGTAGTATCTCATAATTTGACCTGGTATCTCTTAATTACGACTTCTCTTAATTATTACGTACTTTCTCACAAATGTGATTTAGTATCTTATAATTATGCCTAAGCCTGTTATAATTATGACTAGATATCTCATAATTATGACTTAACATCTCATTAATATGTCTTACTGTCTCATAATACAACTTAGTATCTCATAATTACAATTTTGTATCTCATATCAAACTTTATATTTCATAATTGTGACTTAACATCTTATTAATATAACTTACAGTCTCACTATTATGACTGTAAATCATAATAATGACTTTACATCTTAATATGGCTTTGCATCTAATAATTATGATTTTGGATCTCATCGTTAACTTAGCATCTATTTGCCATGACATGATATCTCATAATTATGAATTAATATGACTTACTGTCTTATAATATAACGTAGTATCTCAATTAAAACTTAAAGTAAAGTCATTAATATAACTTACTGTCTCATAATTATGACTTTATATCATAATAATGAACTAACATCTTATTAATATGGCTTTGCATTTCATAATAATGATTTTGGATCTCATCATTATGATGTAGTATCTCCTAATTATGACTTACTTTCTCTTAATTATTACATACTTTCTCACAAATGTGACTTAGTATCTTATAATTATGCCTTAGCATGTTATAGTTATGACTCAACATCTCATTAATATGACTTACTGTCTCATAATATAACTTAGTATCTCATAATATAACGTAGTATCTCAATTATAACTTTACTTCTCATTAATAGAACTTACTGTCTCATAATACAACAATACAACAACATTATTATGACTGTATATCATAACAATGACTTAAAATCTTAATATGGCTTTGCATCTAATAATTATGATTTTGGATCTCATCGTTATGACTTAGCATCTATTTGCTATGACATGATATCTCATAATTATGACTCAACATTTCTTTAATATAACTTACTGTTGCATAATTATAATTGTACTTCATAGTAATGACGTAACATCTTAATATGGCTTTGCATCTAAATTACGATTTTGAATTTTTTCATTTTGACTTAGCATCTCATAATTTGACTTGGTATCTTATTATGATATGACTTTTGAAAGATGAATTATGACTCAACGTCTCATTAATCTCGTAATATTACTTAGTATCTCAACTAAAACTTAACATCTCCTAATTTGACTTGGTATCTCATATTTATGGCTTAGTATCTCATAATTATGATTTACTGTCTCAGTGGAAACCTGCCTCCGTACTTTGTCCATGTTTTCCTGAGGAAGCTTTGGTCAGTGTGGCTCCAGAGGTCAGTGTGTCTCTTTATATGTACAGTATAGACTAATTAGGGCCCAGTTATCACCGCACCGATGGACCGGACCTGGGGCCTGTGGACCGGCTGTACTCCAGCTCTATAGGTGGCGGCATGCAGGCAGAGGCGGCGCTGTTACCGTCGCTGGGGGCGAAGAAGATGTCACGGGGGAGAAGAGGGGACTCTCTCAGTAAAATATGGCCGCTTTACGACCCGAACCCGAAAAGGGAGCGGATAGCCAGCTAGTTCATCGTGTCCTCTCTGGAGACCGGCGCGAAGAAGGGGAACTCCAGCCTTCAGCCAGCGGGGCCGCGGAGCCCGAGTCGCAGCCTCGGAGCGGGGGGAGTGCAGGCGTGAAAGCCTCGAGAGGAGGACTCTGTAGCGCTACATCTGTGCTCAATTCATCTCTCCATACAAGCTCTGCACAGCCTGCATTGAGCAGCGAACCCAGAGACTCCGGCCGGGCTGGTTCGGTTTCGCCCGGTGAAGCTGCTCAGAAGCTCCGCGACGCTTCCAAACGCAACCAATCTGAACTCGTTTGGTCTGATACGGACGAGGATTGCGATTTGACGCCTCGTAACAAATCAGACACAGCCAGCACGGGTGAGCACAAAGCCTTCCCAGCCTGCTGGATTCCTGCTCCTTCTTTACTGTGTTGGTGTTGTGTTGTGCTGTAACATGACCCACCCAGCCACCCTGACCGCTCTGCCCGTGGTTACTGTGCGTCTGCACAGCCCTAATAACTTTAACGGGTGCCTACTTGTTTGCCCAGTCAGCTACTTCTCCATTCAGCACCACGGACACGTTAACAGCAGCTAGTTAATGGGATCAGGTTTCATTCAACTTAGTTTAAGGCTGGACGGTCTGTCGATATACACTTTATCGCGATACTTGCAGACATTTTTGCACAGTACATGTGTTTTTTATTGGAACCAGCAGTGTCTTGATTAAAGGGCCTATATGACATTTTGCCTTGCTCTTTAAAGTAAGAGCTTGATGTAAGCTTTGTTGGAGTTTCAGAGCATACCATTTACCCCATCGTCAGTTTGGGTCACATTCAGGGACACTTATAAAGTGAGCTTGGGTTTATGTGCCAAACTGTCATAGTTAAAAAGTTCCAGAGACCATTCTTTTTCCAATCTGTCAATATGCCTTAGCATTAAAGGAGCGGTATGTAAAATGTGTAGTTCAAAACATTCCAAAATGAACTAAAATTTCACAGAATGTGAAGAAATAACAGTTTTGACAATACATTAAAGTTGCCTGTGTAACAGGTTGCGGAGATATCTACTGGAGTTAGCATGCTAACCAGCTAACCGTGCCCTGTCCTGTCACATAATACCACTTTGTACTCCAAGAGGTGAATGCAAGTTTCTGTAGCTTTGAGATGAATCAGTGCAGTTCTGCAGTCATGTTGGCCCCTGCTGTCTCAAGTATGAATTAGACAGGTTGCACCATCTTACACATTCCTCCTCAATCATGGTGTAGATGTTAGCGTGCCTTTAAGACTAATATATATCCAATGCTTCTGTATTTGACCGGCTGCTATGCCTTATTCAAAGAGCAGTCCAGGATGAAACACTCTCGAGGACTTCAGTGTGAATGGGCGGGGCTAACCTGCTGTAGAAACTGAATAGGCATGTGAGTATATAAGTAGGCTTTTTGTAATATCACCTAAATAAACAGGCTCCACCTCCATATATGACCTGCCTGGACATTTTTAAACTTTTTGTTGAAAACTATTGTACACGCTACATCCCACCCATATACTGAATTTTCCTGTTTTCAGATTTTTCCTGAGACAGGTCATTTTTTTTCCAGCATGAAAATGAGTACCAAGTTCTAACACATGTAACTGGTGCAGTGGGCCGCACTTTCGCCTCCCAGCAAGAAGCGCCTGGGTTAGATTCCCGGGCGAGGCATCTGGGGGTCCTGTGTGTGCATGTGTGTTTGGGCGTGTGCCTGTGTCTCTGAGAAAGTGTATGTCTGTATTGCGTCCCTTGTGCTGGACTGGTGGCTTGTCCAGGGTCTATCCTGCTTCCCCCCTTAGAGAGCTGGGAAAGGCTCCAGGGCCCCCATGACCCAGTAGGACTAAGCGGTTTAGCTGAATGACTGACTAACTTGCCTACTTTGTATAGACCAGCTTTTATGTGGCATGCATTAGCTAACTGCGCTACATTAGGGACCTCGGATGGAGTAACGTTGTGGTGGAGAATAGTGTGACATGGTGATGTCAGAAAAGTGTTTCTCCGCTTTATGGTTCATAGCAGAGAGGAACCACAGCAAAATTCATTAATCTAGGTCAGCATTTCATGAAACGGTGAAAAATTAAAGGCAGGATTTTGCCTTTAACTCTGCATATCTCTACACTCGTTTGTTCTCTTTAGAGGATGAACTAACCTGTTTTGGCTGTAGGAAGTTGCCCATGGTGTTTCAGCGTACGGCTGTACTGTAAGAGAGCACTTTGCTGAATACAGTGATTCAGTTCTCACTGCTCTTCGTAAGTAATCCTCCTGCCGCCCAGCTCCGGTGTCTCTGTTCAACAGGACAATGAACAGAATGATGACCAAGTATAGCAGGAGGTATACAAGTGCTGAGTAAGCTCTTCAGAAACTGCTGTGTAAGATTACCGTAGCATGGTCCTGATGTATTAGACTCATCCTGTATGTGCCGCTGCAAAGAGGGAAAAGCCTTTCTGGGTTGTCTGTTTACATTCACCGATACACTGACAGCAGTCACTCACAGCTGCTGCTCCACCAGTACTTCTGTCTTTGAATCATGATCACTGTAAACATGCGACATTAATTATCATAGCCTCCGTTATCCTGTAAACATCCATACACATGGTAACGGTGCTTAACACAGATTAATTTTAATCAGTTAGATCATTATTAACAATACTGCTACTTCTAATACTACAACTAATGATGATAATAATAATAATAATAATAATAATAATAATAATAATAACGTTAATGATAATGGTGATAGTAATGATAATAATAATAATGCATGATTTTTGAATGTTAGGATTGGCTATTGTGTTAAAATGGAATAGAAATATTTTTTAAAAATAAAATATTAAAAACAATTAAAAGTACATATATAGTATGTGAAGTTTATTTGCCATATAAATCTAATACCCTTAAATATATAGCAGCATGGAGTAACATATCTATTAATATTAAAGAGGATGAAAGAGGTAGATTGGGTTGGATGAGTGCATGAAAGGGTCTGGTGTCCAGTATAAAACTCTAATCTCCGGACAGCAGCATAATTAGAATTCAGAGTTCAGTAGTCTGATGACCAGAGGGGGAAAAGGCTGTTGTGGAACCTGGTGGTCCTGCACCGGATGCTGTAGAACCATTTTCCAGAGGCCAGCAGGGAAAACAGTCCTCAATGAGGATGTGAGGGGTCACTGATGGTGTTACTGGCTCTGGACTCTGGAGCGCACAGGTGCAAGGTCCTGAATGGAGGGGAGGGAAGTCCCAAAGATTTTCTCTGCTGTTCTCACCACTCTCCTCACATCCTTCCAGTCAGAAGCACTGCAGTGGTCCTCCACACCACGCGGAGATGCAGCTGGTTAGAGGGCTCTGTATAGAAAGCAGAGACAGAAAGCACAATGTTTATTATCTGCATTTACTATTATTTATTATTGTTTGCATTGAGAAATCTGTGCATTCAGGGCATTTATAAAACCCTAATCATAATAATAATATAATAATAATAATAACACTAATAATAAACCTGCCATGCAGAAATACAGGATTCTGTGATTTATTAAAGTCACCTAAAGTTTAAAATTCCCCCTTTTTCAAATAGTTATTTCATTTTCCGTTATCTTAAAATATAATGACTTCTGCCACCTCAAAACAGCATTCTCAGCAGGAAGAGGAAAATAAAATCAATAAGATATAATCAACATAATCAGGGATCACCTTCCTCTCCCACCACACCCACCTACCATTAAGTGACACAGATGGTCTTAGAGAGGGTCTCTGGACTAGCGGGTGCTTCACTGGGAGCCGTATCACAGAGGGGAGTAAGATGCGTTATGCTTTTCCATTCATATTGACTTCACATGGTTTTCTAAAGGTTTGTAATTGGGGTCGAAATTGGGAGATGTGCTCACCTTATTGTTAATTATTATTCATGCTATGAGTCATTTAATAATAATAATAACAATACTTGTATATTATTTATTATTCATAGCAGTAGCAGTATGTTCTCTATACCTGTATGTGAAGTATCCCTATTATGTGGTGTTATTTCTATATATATATATATATATATATATATATATATATATATATATCTCATTTATTCATTCATTTATTCATATTCTATTTATTCAAATTATTCTATTTATTCTTCTTATAATGAAATGGGTATAGGACGCACAGCACCACTGCTGTGTCATGTTCGGTTCATGCTGCGTTTGCATGTTGACATTAGAGAAAAGGCGCCTTCGGTGCAGAATTGGGTGCTGCGACAGTAAGTTATGCAACTGATGGTGGCACTCAGCTGTGTAATTGTTGCCATGGTGATGGCATTAGATTTCTGGTGGGGCAATGCTGTAATGGTGTATCTATCATAAGTAGAACATACAGTTTGGAAAGAGCTACTAATGGAATGTTCCGCTGGCCGCTGTACTATGCTGACCGTGGCAGAATTCCCTGTTGCAGTTTCACTGAGTTTGCCCTCATTCATCCATCGTCACGATGGAGGCATGGCATTATATCGCTTGGTCCAGCTGGAAACTGTAGATCCATGTACAGACACACCCAACTAAATGGATGTTGCAGATGATCTTAAAGACTCTACCGGCTGACACTCAACATGTCCGAAACGATACGTATGCTGATATACCTCATATACTCTTAGTGGATCACAGTATTATATTCCTGCCATATCTCCACCTCTAATATATATTTAATTTCTTGCACAGCTTATAAGGTCTAGTTCCCCGTTCATATAGTGGATATTCATGATGGACAGACCAATAGAGTTGGTCCAAACCTGCTTAGAAATAATCTTGCTATATTAACCTCCACTGCAAAGATTAAAAAAGCTGTTTTATCTTCCTATAAAATTCCATTTTGGAGGTTTTTAAGGTGGACTGCATAGTTCTGAGTGCTGTTTTATAGTTTGATGACCTTTATTCTAAAGCATTAAGCTACAAATGAGGAAACCTTCTATTAGCAGCCGTGTCTAAACCATTAACTGGCACTGTAGGTCCAGAGCTTCTATACCAGGGGTGACCAATCTTATGCGCAAAGGGCCGGTGTGGCTGCAGGTTTTCATTCCAACCAAGCAGGAAATCAAGTGATCTGTGGTCTGAAGGCTGAGCACTTGATGAATCAAGTAGAATCAGGTGAGCTCCTGTTTGGTTGGAATGAAAACCTGCAGCCACACCGGCCCTTTGTGGATAAGATTGGTGACCACTGGTCTATACGGTCTGAATAGTCTTTTCTTGGAATGTGTAGTTATACTTTTATGAGCAGTAACACTCACAGTCTTTTATTTCTTGCGCAGGACATGAACCAAGCCAAGTGGGAAAAGATGGCCAACCTGCAGAAGATGCAGAAGATGCTGAGAATACTGTAGAACACAAACGCTCCCTGGCCCAAGACGAGGAAGAAGAATTCACGGATGTGAGCGTAGAAATGGATTGTGACGATGAGGAGAAGGAGGGAGACGAGCTGAAAGGAGATGAAACTCCAGAAGAAGAGGAAGGAGAACCAGAAGGAGGAGAAGAGGGGAGAGAAGAAGAAGCCGAAGAAGGAGAGGAGGGACTGGGAGAGGAGGAGGAAGAGGAGGAGGAGGAAGAAGGTCATGAGACAGATGCTGCTCTGAAGCAAAAGAAGAGCAGCATGGAATGCCGCGACTGCGGCAAGACGTTCACTCGCCGGGAGACGTACAACCTACATCGGCACTTTCACATGCACCAGGATGAGCAGGCCTCGCTCACCTGCAAAGAGTGCGGCCTCACCTTCCAGCATCGCAGCAGCCTCATCAAGCATCGCACTGAACACAAGCGAAACGGTGTTCCTCGTCCTGCTCTGGCCTCACGAAGACGAAGGCGAAGGGCGTTCAAAGAAGATCTGGGTCTTGACTGCGACCACTGCGGCGATCGTTTTGCATCAGTGGTCAGATATAGACTTCACGCTTGTCAGCAAAACCTGGAAAAGCCTTACCGCTGCCCGCTGTGCCGCAAAGAGTTCCAGTACAGAGTGTCCATCAATGCCCACATGCAGAGCCATTCGTTAGACAGTCCTTACCGGTGCCTTGAGTGCAACAAGGGCTTTCAGTGTGCCGTGACGCTACACATTCACCAGCGCTCACATGCTGCCCTCAAACCTTATGAGTGCCCAGACTGCGGCATGGTCTTCAGGCACCGCTCCTTTATGGAGGACCATCGGCGTAGGCACACGGAGGAAAGGCCTCACCAATGCAAGATCTGTGGCAAAAGCTTTAAATACGGCAGCCTTTTGCAACAGCATCAGTACCTGCACACCGGCCAGAAGCCGTACCGGTGCTCAGAATGCGGCAAGAGATTCGCCTTTGCACAAAACATGCGTGCACACTGTCGCCAGCATAAGAAGAACCCTGCCTTTGCTGGTCCGGTAACGCGTATCACGAATCATGACGTGGCACCAAATCATCACGATTTAGGAACGGTAGGCAAAGAGAACACAAACCACGAAGCCGAGAAGCAACGCAACTGTCCACTGTGTCCGCGGCTGTTTTACAAAGCAGCTGACCTCCGAGAGCACATGTTAATCCATGAGGCAGAATATGAAAAACTGAGTAACGGCAAACAAGCTGATCAGGTCTATGCATGTCCGTATTGTCCTCTCAAGTTTTTGGACGAGCCCACCTTACAGTCCCATGTGTTGACTCATCAGGTTACATCGACGCCTTTGAAAAGGGAGGTTCTCAGCATAGCAAGGCCAGGTAGTACTGAAAACATGGCAGAAGGAGGGGAATGGGGGGACCAAACGGAGAAGAAACCTCTGAAATGCAGGGACTGTGGAAAGTGCTTTCGCTACCGCTCCGTTTTAGAGCTCCACATGCGCATACACAACAAGGGGTACCAGTGCCACATTTGCAAAAAGTCGTTCCGGTTTAGCAGCTACTTACAGCAGCACTTAATAATTCATTCCGGGAAGAAGCCATACAAGTGCCCAGACTGTGGTAAGGACTTTGCGTTTCTTCAGAACATGAAGACTCATCAGAGACTGCACCAACAGAAGCCTTTCCGCTGCACCCAGTGCCGTAAAGGATACAGCGATGAGAGCCAGCTGCAGCGCCACATGCTCTCTCACTCGGGTGAGAAGCCCCACAAGTGCCACCTCTGTGACAAGAGTTTCGGTTTAGCGTACCTGCTTCGGGACCACCTGAACACCCACACTGGGGAGAGGCCCCATCGTTGCCAAGAGTGCCATAAATCGTTCCCCTGGCTCAGCAGTCTCCTCGTCCATCAAAAGATCCATGCACGTAAGCATCAAGCATTAAACCAGTCTTATGCTACGTTTGCTGTCTCCCAGAGAGGGAGGACGAGGGGCATTGGAGGCAGGGGCAGGAGGAACAGCAGGTGGATTTCAAGCTGGCCAAGGATGGCAGGAGACATCAATAGGACGATGTCGCTGCAACAGCCCACTTATCCTGGTCAGATTTTGCAGGAACAAGTGTTGTCAAATATGATGGGGCAACCCTCTGTCTCTGAGGCAGATGTGCTTGAGCAAACACGGCTGAGGTCCTGGCAGGTGGAGAACCAGGCCAGGACTATTCAGTTGCAGCAACAAGGTCAAATACACATTAAGCCTCTGATGCAGCAGTTAAATGATATGAAGCAGCACTGGCAAACTGCACCGCACCTGAAACCAATCTTGCCCAAACTGGATGGTCTGCAGCAGCAACAGAATTCTGCCTGGGCTTCCAAGCAGCATCTGGAGAACTGTACGACACAGGATAACGGTGTCACAGCTTTAGCACCTAGCATGGGCTTCTCTTCTGGCCCGTTACAGGTGGCAAATGAACACGAACAAAAGAAGCCTCAACAGGCTCCTTTCTGGGCAAGTTCACCAACGGCGATGCCGAAATCACCGTGCAATGCAGACGAGTCGGCGCTGGATATGCGAATGCATTCGCCGGTATCAAAGACTTCGAATTCCCCAGATGAATGGTCCGTTTCCTCCGACGTAATTCCGAACACTAAAGCTGAACTTCCATCAGTAAAGGACAGAATTCATTTTGCCTTAAAAACAGCTGATGACTCGTTGCAGGCGAGTAACGAACTGGACAAAACTAACAGTGACCAGCCGCAAGGACAGCGGCCATCTGGTCGGGCCAGTTCATCCGTAGGGCCAACATCCGATGAGTCCAGTGGTAAGACTTGGAGTTTCAGAACTTCTGTGGAACGGCCTAAGAATGCACCAGAAAAGCCTGCAAGCGAAATCGAGGCACAACAGCTGCATATCATGCAACACTCTTCACAGCAGCAGCAGTTGCAGCTGGTCCTGCAACCACCGCCGCAAATGCAGCTTCTCCAGCAACCATTGCAGCAACTGCAGCAGGAACAGTTGCAGCAACAGTTACAGCTTCTACAGCAACAGCAGTTTCATCAGTCACAGCAGCAACAGAACCAGATCGCGTCTGCCTGGGAAGGTGCGGCTCAGCCAAACCAGTTGGGAACGATCAGTATTCAATTTGGGGCAGCACGGTTTGCTCCTGGGCCCGGAAATACTGTATGGGGCTTCCAGGCAACTCCTATTGTTTCCCAGGCTTTAATCAACGGGCCAGTCCAGCAAGGACCCGGGCGGACACAGCAATCTCCCATAGTTTCAGGCCCTCAGATCCTGCTAAACCAAACCTCTCCGTTCATCTCCCCACCGCTCCCTTTGCCATCTCCCCTGGCTTTGCCCGCCTCTCACCCCCTGCATACTGTAGCCGGGCAGCTTACAGGCGCGGCAGCTCAAGGTATCTTCTTCACTCCACAGGGCATGGTGAGCGAGAGGCCAGTCGTTCCACAGGCCCTGCCCTCATCGCATTTAACCCAACGAACAGAACCACACAAACCCGGCAGTCAAGTCCTGTTTGGAACAGATCGCCGGTTTCCTTGCATGGTCTGTGGATGCACGTTACCCGGGGAACTAGAATTGCAAATGCACTATATGCAACATGCACAGGGAGAAATCTGACATTTGAAGATAGTGAAGAAACTCACATTGGTAGTGTTTCTCTCCACCCTTCATGTATACGGAATCTTGTTGACGGAATGCTTGTTGATGTACTTCCTCACCTGTGCGTTCTGGTTTGCCTGAGGTGTGGTATTCCTCTTGAAGTGACTCCCAGTAAATAGTCAGTGTAGGATAATGCATTTCCAGCTCAGCGTATTGACAGCAGTTGATGTCGTAACAAAATCTTGTATCTCTAAAACGGAAACTTTATGGAAGCAGGGCAAACCCTTCGTAACTCTGGTGTACAGTAATGCTACAAGGGTTTATTTCAGGTCATTTTGAACCGAGTCTGTTGGGCCATTCGTCATAGAATGCTCACAGAATTTAAAAAGCTGCTCTCATTTTCAAATAACGTAAAAACCAATTAACTCAATAGATCCAAATGGAGAAAACGAGTCCCGGGACTTTGATACGACAGCGACGACTTCCTGGTCTTAATTATTGGAGGGGCATTCCAGCCTGAGACTAGCATTGATGGTGTCATTTTACATGTTGTATTGTGCAGCATTAGTCCCGTGGCATCATCAGTTCGAGAGAACCTACGATTTTGTATTTTTATATTTTTTCATCCATCAGTTTTCTCTCACCACAGAATCCAGCATGCATCACACAAATCTGCCCACCAGTGGGATAGCCCCCCTGTCCTCCAATGCACTAAAGTAGAGGCTTCCACAGAAGCGATATTCAGTGCTATCAGGTCTCCTTCTGCATCAGCTAGCTAACAGGCACCCAAAGCCGCTGTAACTCCTCAGATGCTCATCCCACCTCCAGGGTGCCTCATCAGAAGGGTATTTATAAGATGGCAGATCTCACTCTCAGGACTACTGTGGCATGTAGGCATGATGTAGCAATGGTTACCTATTTCACTTTGGCTGGTCTGCCCCTTCGATTGCATTGAGTCACCTGAGCTGAAATGGAGTTGACTTCTACCCTAATGTGTTACACTGTGCAAAAGCATTTGACTTCTTCACCCATAACTCTATGTTTATTATTAAAACAGACTTTGTGTAGTTTTTAATACTTTTAATATTTCAAATTATGATGTTCGGCAGTATATTTTTCTCTCCTGAATCATTGCTTATGGTTATTTGATGCCTATACAAATGTTCTCATACTGTATGCACACGTTCTTAGACCACGACCTGTGTAGTTTTGCCATCTGGTAAACGTTCATCACTTCCTCTACTGTCTCACTGTATAGCATTTAGTGTCAAATCTCCACACCCATTATGTTAACATGGCCTCCAATTTGTATGGCATTTGTATGTTACAGTCCCAAACACTTCACGAGAAGACCATGTCATGGGTTTTTCAAATGCGAAAACCTTTGAACTGCTCATTTATCCGTCTACCTCTGTCTGATTGTTGTAGATTTAGATGAAATAAAATTGAGCTTGACTTTGAGCTGTTTCTGTTGATTATCATTGCTGATATCTCTCTGTCTTTGGTGCTGCCCATTGAGCACAGCTTTGCATTGCAAATTATGTCTATGTGCAGATTTAGTTTTAACCTTTGGTATAAATATAGATCCGTTATCTGTTCTTCCACAGACCACAGCAGTCTCACATCACTATCTAATCTCATATGACATAAGCTTTAGCTGTAATAAATGTTCATCTGCACACCAATGTGTCAAAGGCGTTGTAACATCCTCTACACCTAGTCATTTTATTGAGAACCTCCCGGATCTGACGAAACCGGAAGTATTCCAGACTGCCTGGGAGAATAGCCTTATGGACGTTCAATATGTTCAGCCTTTCTCTCTTTTCTGATTGAAAATAACAAAAATAATCCAAGATTAGTGTTTGGCACAATTTCTAAATTAACTATGAGTCAATCTGCTACTGCACTACAGAGACTGACAGTATACAGCAGCAGCGATAGGAATGGGGAAAATAGGAAAATTTAGGAATTTTGAATAATAAAATTAAAAGCATTTGGCTAAAAATTCAAAATATGCAAATGACTACTGTAAATGCACTGCCTCATACTGTTACGTTAATTCAGATCTAGAGCATAGCATAACTACTGCAGGGCTGTTGCAATCCTGTGCTCTAACAAACAGAGCTAGTTCAAATTATTCCATCCTTCTTCTCTGGAGCGATCACATCAGAACCCCCAGAGCAGCTAGAGGCACCTGAGCATCAGCTCCACTGTGGGTATCCTGCCCTGTTTCTGCAGTGTATCACCCCACCCCACCACATGTCTGTACATTAACGTGTTTTTCTTTTTATAACAGATTTTATAACTGATTTTCAGTGAAGTTGCTTTGAGGCAAAAAAGCGCTATATAAATAAATATTGATTGAAAGATTGATTGATCCTTTAAATCATCTACCCGTATACCAGATCTGCTTCCTACAAGCTTACTGAAAGAAGTTCTGCCAGAAGTAACCCAGTCTTCTCTGTCTATGATAAACTACTCCCTGAGCCTTGGCTATCTCCCAAACGTTTTAAGATGGCAGTAATCAAATGTTTAACTAGGAAACCCAGTCTCAATACCACTGAGCCATCAAACTACAGACCGATCTCAAATCTTCAAATCCATTCATATCAAATGACTCATCTGCATCGCGTGCACCATTCAATAATCATGCTATTTAATCTCAGACAAATCTGTCATTCCTTCCCCTACCTCAAAAACACTCGACACTTCTCCTGTTCATTTCCTATAATTATAAACTCTGATCCTTTTGTGTTTGTTGCTATCTGGAGGTGACCTGAAAAGAATGAGTTCCCCCTTGAGCGTCGGTTCCTCTTGAGGTTTCTTCTGTGGGCTCAGGCCTGCTCATTGGGGGCTTGGACCCGGATTCTCTGTGAAACTGCTTTGTGACAACAAGAGTTGTAAAAAGCACTATATAAATAAATTTGACTTGACGTGACTATGTGACTGCACCTCAACATGTGCAGCGAAGGCCAGAGATTCCAGCAATTTTAGAGGAACTATTAATAATAATAAATAGTCATAACTGTGAGCAGCATGTACACTCGCTGGCTAATTTGCACTTTGTGTTTACTTCCTCAGAATCACCATTTAAGTGCATTTTTATAGCTCTACAGTTCCGGTTTTGTAGTTCATAGTTTCCTAGCCCTCTTTTACCCCTTTCATCAGAGCTCAGGACCACCACTGAGCACATATTATTTGGGTGGTAGGTCATTCTGAGCACTGCAGTGATGCTGACATGGTAATGGCATGTTATTGGGCATGCTGTGGCCAGAAACAGCACCGCTGAAGGACTAGAGAGTCACCATGGCAATCAGATGAGGTACTGCCTCTAACTTTTCATCTACAAGGAGGTACTGCCTCTAACTTTTCATCTACAAGGTGGACCAGCAAAGTAGGAGTGTCTAATAGAGTGGACAATGAGTGGACACAGCACTGCAGTGTCTGATTGACTCATTCCAGAACAACACTCATTAACAATACTACCACATATGTACCACTGCAGGGCTGAGAACGGAATAATCCACCAAGCAAATACTGCCCAGCCAGGTCAAGATTCCCTGACAGTAGAACCAATATAGATCAGTATTGCTGATATATGTGGTGTTTTGGATGTTTTGGATAAGGGTATATTGACTATGCCAGGATGACAGACTAAACCAGCAGCAGATCAGCATGAACTGTATTAGCCACAGGGTGGTGTCTTGACCACTAATGAACAGTGTAAAAGCGGGTGATTAAATTAGGCATTGGAATAGATAAATAACAACCGTCTAACTGTACACACGTGTTTTTAATGGACCTTACAAAATGGTGGAGTTGTAGATGGATTATATAGTTGTGGCCAGTGTATATCAATATTTATTTTATGTGATTAATAAAATAAAAAAATAAAATAAAAAACCCACGCGTTTCTTTCAATTATTTTTTTTTCCGTCTATTATTTTTATTTTACTGTTTGAACAGAAATCCCACGAATAGGATTGTTTGCGTTGTTTTTCCCCACCCATATTCCGGCAAGCCCCGCCTCCTGTGCTAAGATTTGCTAATAGTTGTATATACATATATTTAAGCTGTACTGTTAGTGCCTCAGGATTTATTATTGTTATTATTATTATTATTATTAATAATATTATTAGTATTAGTATTATTATTGCTGCAAAATTCTGATAAAAGTAGACGATCCTCGCGCAGGAGGCGGGGTCTGTCGGAATACGGGTGTGAAGGAAATCTCGCGGTTAGTGCTCGCCTCTCGCGGTGCTGCTCCTCCTCCTCCTGCTTCTTCTCTCTGTGGCCCTTTACCGCGAAATGTGGCAGCGCTTCCGTGAGGGAGAGAAGCAACATGGCTGCTGTTTACTCGGTAGAGGAGGGCAGTCTGCTGCAAACAAACCTTGAGAGCGCACCTTTAGAAAATCAAGAGGATGTGGTCCAAGAGCAGTGCACAGGTTCAGGGAACAGTGACAAAGTTTTAAACGTAGCAAAGGCCGCTGAGGAGCGGGATGCGCGAGCCGGTGGCCCTGTACCGGAGGCCCCGGAGCACGAAGAAGAGGGGGCTGTAAACGCTGCGGTGCCACTAATAAAAATAAAAGAAGAACAAATTGAGGAAAATGAATACATAACTGTGAGACTGAACGTGGCCGGGGAGGATTCAGACGAGCAGGCCGAGAGTAATGCGAATTTGTCGAGCGTAGCTGAAAGTACGGACGGTGAGTAGTGTTAGCTAAGCTAGCTAACTGTTTGCTTCTCATTTGCAACAAAGCAGCGAAATCGATAGATTTGTGTTTGTAGCCGTCTGCTTAGAAACAGTATCTGTTTTGTTTTTTTTGCATTGCCATTTATAGCACCCACAGCTACATGCTCACGATAAGTTACATGGTAACAAACAACATGGGCTTTTGTTTCCTACCTTTCCCTCACGTGTAACGTTAGAATATGAGCGTGCATTCCGACAGCTTGATGTCTATTATGCAGTGTTTGAATGTGTGTCGAAGTGGCTGGTTTATTCAGATGATGTGTGATTTTTGAGGCGGATTTAAGAAAATCAATAATCCATGTTTTAGCTTGGCATGCCGGGTGCCCTCGAATAGAAGCGTATACGTATAACGTACAGTGTTAAACACGAATCCGAGATTATACGAGCTGTGTTGTTGAAACACAAACAGAGGGTAAAGTGAAGGGCTGGCAAATTCATGTTAAACAAGCTGTTTCTTCGACCAGCCTCTGCCATTTTACCAAGTGTAATGGTCACGGGACCAACGTCTGCAGTCTGATTGGGTGATTCGGACCGCGGTGTTTTATGGGAAGTGTAGTTCGCTTCCTCAATCATTTTTCGCTACTCACCAGTGTATCACGCTTAAAAGTGCTGTAGATATAGATATATACTATGAATATAAAGTATTTTGTAATGACATTAACTACTAATTTTAACATAATGAGAATTGGAAAAAATAAGGTTTTGACAGCGTATCAAAGCTGTGTCTACGAAGCTAGCATGCTAACAAGCTAGCTCCAACCCGTCATGTCTCATAATACCACATAGTAACTTAAGAGGCGATAGTGAGTTACTGTATTGTTGAGTCAGTAGTCCAATATGAGAGGATGAAGTAGCCCTGCTGTGATGATGTATTTTAGCTCTTGTTAATCCCATTTAAAGTTCAGCTCATAGTTTGGACAGGTGTACAATGACAGGAAGCCTAAACACAGCTGTTACTGAAGGTTTTGGCCAGCAACCATTATAATAATCATTGCTACCCCCTTAAGTCAATAATCCATGTTCATCACATTAAAGAAGTGATATAAATAGACGCAAAACAAGAGTTAACATTGGTGTAGCTCTCTACTGACGGAGACGCTGTTGGTGGCTAACCGGATGAACTCGCAACCTCTCATCTAGCATGGTAAGTAAAAAGCTACTAATGCTAACGTTGAGGAGGAGGGACTGTGGGTTTCCTTGTTTCTAATAATAGGGGACTGGTGATACTTTGCCCCTATTGTGTTTGGAGTACCAATTTGTCAAATTGCTCCTTTAAACACAAGTGTGGGCCGAGGGAAATGTTAATGATAAAATTTGAATGACAAAATTGAAGATGTGATAATGTCAAATTCATATTCCACACAGCCCATCCTTCTCTCTCTTTACTGTTAAGTTGTTTGCATCAAACGTCATCCCTTTACTCGCCAGGAGTGTCTCCAGTGGTCTTGTTAACTCTTGTTTTGCTGCTATATTTATTGCTTTTTTCATGAAATGCAGCAATGACTTGTGTAAGCCTTATCATGGACGATGTGGTATGAGAATCGACGAAATAGGGTTCACTTTTTAGCAGTACTATTAACATAACAAAAAATAATTTCTTCGCATTTTGTTGATAATTAGTAATGTTAGTAATTTGAACATTTTTGTGTTTGTTGTCATACATATTGCTCCATTAATCAGTAGCATGATATGCAAGCTCCTCTCTTTGAACAAAAGGCTCAAACAAATTTACACTGAATGACTGATGAAATGTCCATCTATTGCTCCGGTATGCCCTTGAGGTTTGAGTAGGCTTTTCATTCAGCTTGTTTTTATATTGTACGCATGAGGGTGCAAGAGCACAACTTGTCCAATAGCCTTACTTTCTGGAGTTGACTCCTGCCTCTGAAGTAGGTGACTCCCTGATCCACTTAATTTCAGCCTGTAGTAAAAGGACCCTTGGTAAAGACATATAGTAGAAGTTAAACCAGCCTACATGTATTTTAAAATCAGTTGTAGGCTGCATTGTTATTGTTACAGTTGCTATATATATATATATATATATATATATATATATATATATATGTATATGTATGTATGTTATATATATATATATATATATATATATATATATATATATATGTATGTTATATATTGTTATATGTAAGGCTGCTTTATTTAAATTCAGTAAAGCTTGAAGCCTTGTTCATACAGAACTGCACTACATTTTCCTGTGTCATGTGCATAACTATAGGTTAACTTTATATACTGGGAGAGATGCACCGAAATGAACATTTCTGGCAAGCCCCAAGCAAAACAAAACATTGACCCAAAAGCCGAATATGGAATGTGATTCCACAGTCTTTCATTAATTATACAATTTTTTCACAGTTGCAAAGATTAGAAAGGGTAAATTTATCTTATCAATTACTAAACCTTTACTTAAACAGTTTAAAAATATTTATTAACACATAAGAGCCCAGAACCCTTTCCCCCTCTAGGGCAGTGCTTATAAGATTAGATCAGTCTTCCTAAAGAGTTCACATGGTGTCTTCTGTGACTATTTTAAGGTTAGAATACTGGCAACATGTCTCAGCAACCATTTCATAAATAATAATTTTTTCGTTATTCTGTGTTTCATTATTTTGTTCTAGATATAGGGTCAGAATGGGTTCTATGTAATATAGAACATGTTCTCAAGGCATTAGAGTAATTAAATGTGTTTAACAGGCTTTATAGATACAAACACAAGCTTTTAAAATGAGCTGGTTCGGTCTGTTGCATCTATCTAACCAATTACACCGCCATTCTGTAAAGGAGGTCACAGTCGTGTGACTGTATTGAGGATGTTCAGTATAGGTCGCTTTGGGGCTCCATGAGTTTAAGTGAAGGGTAAAGCTGTATAAGTAACTCTCCGGACTGTTATTTACAGGGCCTGTGAGACATACGCCACTGTGGGTTCTTATGGGTCAAACACTGAACATCTCAGCAGACATACCAACAAAGCACGATATGACATAAATAGCACTTAAAAAACATCCCAGCCGACATGTCTGCAGCAATCACAGAGGGTGCATCAATCCACACTGGTCATAACCTTATTACAGCTTTGTAAAATTGGCATTTATGTTTTGGAGGATACAGGCACGTAAACAGAAAGCTAGAGAAATGGCGAATGAGTGAGTGTGTGCACGTAGTTGAAAATTATTCACTTAATTTAGGTTCCCGCACATTTGGTCCATACTTTGTCAAAAGAACTGAGTGACTGAATTGAAGTACAAGCTTTTGCTGAATTGTCAAAAACATTGTTTTCTGATTCCAGTGATAATTTTTATTTATTACAAACAATTTTTTTATGTGAAATGTTTAATCAGTTGTATTATTTAAAAGCATTTAAATAAACAAGCTTTATCCACTGTATGCCTGTTTTATTTTTGTACTTCAGCTGATTTGGTCGACTTGAAAGATTTTCTTTCCCCTCATTTCTGGCAACAGGAGTCGTCTTGACCTCCCATTTTCCCCTTTCTATTTTTAGGGGATTGGCCATTTCGTTGTGAGGATTGCAGTGAGGCCTTTGAGAACAAGGAGGCATACCTTGAACATCGTCGGGAGCACACCCATGATGGCCCAATAGTCTGCCTGGACACTGACTCCCAGTGGGATGATCTACTTGTCTCAACAGACGGGGGTCGACGGACACTGTGCTGTGCTCTGTGCGGGCGCATATTTTCGAGCTCAAGAGGGTTTTTCACCCATCAACTTAAACATCGTAGTCAAGATTTTAAACAGCAGTCAGTTTCAGATACTGGTCAGAGCTTTGACACTCAGAAACTTTTTAAATGCAGGGAGTGTGATAAAATGTTTACGTCAAGTGACCAATACCTTAACCATCAACGTTCACACAAGCAGGCCTCCGAGTCTGTTTTTCATCAGTTAGACCACTTAAAAAAGAAATCCTTTCCATGCCCCACCTGTGGGCGCTGCTACTCTCGTGCATCGGCTCTTGACGCACACCGTCGTTGCCATGAGATAAAACTGGTTAAACCACGGAGTGGTGAAACGGAGAACATTCCCTCAGACACTGAAGTTACAGTTAAAACTGAACGTACAACCGAGTCAATCGCTGAACGGATAGACAAGTCTCAGCAAAAGCTTTTCGAGTGCCTCTGTGGCAAAGCTTTTCGCTCCATGTCTGGGCTTGCTACCCACCAGAGATTCTCTACCAGCTGTTCGGACACTAGGGTTAAGGTGGAAGCTAAGCGTACATTTGATTGCAGTGAATGTGGAAAGGCCTTTGTTAGCTCAGTGGCTCTGTCATGTCACCAGCGCTGGCACAAAAGACGAGCACAGCTTCTTGGCAATGGGCAGGAATTAAAATGTAAGGAATGTGGCAAGCATTTCACCTCGCTGACGTTCTACAATAAACACCAGAGGATAGCTCACAGTAAAGAGATGCCAGCCAAGTCTTTCTTAAATCAAGTTGTTCATCTCCAGAAGAAGGCCTTTGAGTGTCAGGACTGTGGTCTTCGATTTTCCCGTGCCTCTGCGTTGCAGTCACATCAGCTCTGTCACACTGAAGACTTCAATGACATTATGGAGAAGAGCTCTAAAACCTATCCTGTAGATCAAACATCCAGCCCGTACCAGAATGAGCAAGGCAAGGCTGACTGCTTTGCAGTTGGTGCTACAGTGTATTCACAAGATGCCTTGGAAGGTGACGATGTGGAGAAAGAATACAGCAGTGATGCGATGAGTGGCACAGAAGTTCAAGATGTGACCGATAATGGCTTTGAAGTTATCAGCATAACAGAATCTGACAGTTCTGAAAGTGATTGTGACTCCCAACAAGGTCAAGACCCTGATCTTGAATTAGTTTGTGAATCAGACCAAGAGGAAAAAGAAGACTATAGTTTTAACTTGAGCCAGGAAACTGAGGTGGCCGTTTCTCAGCCAATAAACCCTGAGATGAATGTAAAAATTGTACAGATTGACTATGAGAATTTCAAGGGAGAATTAGTAAGTACTGCACAGGAGATGGACACAAATCTTCCGCAGGAGACCAAGACATATGATTGTCCCGATTGTGGACGCACATTTATTAAGGCTGTGGCCTTACGATGTCATATGTTATGGCACAAGGGAGGAATGGGTAAAAAATCTCGTTTGCGAAGAAATGTCGGTGTGACTCCTATCAGAAGAGTTAAGTGTGAGATTTGTGGCCACGAAAGTTTCTCCAAGGCTGCTCACTACTTTCATTTGGGAAAACACGAAGACAGAACGCCTTACAAGTCCATTACATATCAACTTGCAAATCTGCAGAAGAATAGCTTCAAATGTGAAATATGTGGAATGCAATTCTCTCGTCTCTCTGCTCTGCACTCTCATCAGCAGCATCACGACACAAAGAAACCCTATGCATGCTCGCAGTGTAACAAAAGCTATGCAAATCCCAGTGGTCTTTACAACCATCGAAGAATTTGCTGTGGTAAGGATGACCAAGAAAGAAAGGCAGAACATTTCAATCCAACAAAAACACTTTTGGGCCCCAAAGTTCATCACTGTAAAAAATGTGGGAAAGGGTTTTGGTCTACAGGAGCCTTCATTCATCACAAGCAGTATCAGCAACAGTGTGCAGATGTGAGCATGTCTAGTTCAGAACCCTCCCATCAGTCTGAAAGGGGACGTGTTAGACGCAAGAGACGAGGTCGCAAGAGAGGGATCGTGAATCGAAAAACTGCTGAAGAGTCCAAAGAAGAACATAAGTGCGATGTTTGTGGAAAGTCTTACCGCATGCTCGCCTGTTTTCTGAAACATCAGCTTGTTCATAATAGCACCCCACCTGCTGTAAAGTCATTTGACTATCAGGTTGAGCAGTTGAAAAAGAATTCGTACAGTTGTCCTGACTGTGGGAAACTTTTCTCCCGTGCTATGGCACTTCAGTTCCATATGAAATGCCATGGCTATGAAACTGGTTTTCCAGTAGAAAAGGCAAAGATGTTCCATACCTCTGAACTTCAGTGCCAGACCTGCCTTGCGTTTTTTGACTGCCTTTCAACTTTACAAATTCATCAACAACACTGCATGAAACCTGAGGCTGAGAAACAAATAGAGGGGAGTGAGAAAGATGAATTGGAGACGTCAAATGTAGCCCAAGAAAATGCCACTACTCAAAACCAGACAGCTGGGAAGGACTTGACATCTGAAAGTGTACCCAAAATACGTCAAGATGATTTGAAATACAAATGTAATGACTGTGGCAAAGCCTTCTCAGTTGTAGGTGCTCTAAATATTCATAGGAGCATGCACTGCAAAGGTCGCCTATTAAAGTCAAAGTCTGAATGGCAAAATGCTTCCCATCAAAATTTCAAAGAGCAGTCAGCCAAATTTCCTTTCATTTGTTCAGAATGTGGGAGAAGCTTTTCGACAAATGCAGCCCTTGGTACACACAAGCGATGGCACAAAGACAAGAGAATGGCCAGGCGTTTCTCAAAGAACAGTGCACTCTCGAGGAAAAGCAACCGTGATGGAAATTTTTCATGCAACTTGTGTGGAAAAGAATTCTTTTATCTGTGCGTCCTTCGCCGGCATCAAAAATACCACCCACCAGTACAGGCCCAGCCTGAAGCTGAGCCTAAAGTTAAAGCCACTGCTTCTCCAAAGAGCAGTTTTGCTTGCTCAGATTGCAAGGAGGTTTTCTCTTGTGAATCTCTTTTAATCTCCCACGTGGCCTCCCACCATGCCAGTCCCTCTGATGTTGCTAAAAATGCAGAAAAAATGGAGCTGGATACTCCCCTTGGTGTACAAATGCCCGATCCGCCCAACAAACCTTTAGCAGGTTCTCCAAACCCATTTAAGATGGTCCCTGCCAGAGGAGACAAGATGAAATTAAAATATCAGTGTACCCACTGCCAAAAGAGCTTTTCAAATATACGAGGTGTTAGGGCACACAAATGGCAGAAACACAGAAGGGTTCGTGGGCGACCATCAGGAAGCACCTATGGAGGCCCTAGGCCTTTTTCTTGTTCAGGGTGCGAGAAGCTCTACAGTTCTCCTGGTGCCCTCTATAACCACGAAAAGTCTTGCAGTGCAGTTAATGGTGATCAGAAACGGCCAGTTAGATCTGTTAAACCACAAGTAGTGGAGGGGCCGCCGTTGCCACAACGTTCTTTGGAGTCTACTGCAAAATGTCTCTTTAAATGTCATAAATGTGGTAAAGCTTTTCCAAGTGAGGCTCAACTAGACACCCATAAAGAGGCAGCCAGGACCCGGCCGCATTCATGTGCGCTATGCTGCCGTGGCTACTGGACTGAAAGTCAGCTGCAGCAGCATCTTGCATGGCACGATGAAGTACGGAAGCGTCTCCCGACTGAACTCCGGTACAGGCTTAACACATCATCTGTGACTGGGCCCATAACTAAACCCCAATCCTCTGCATGTGCTTCAGGTGTGAACTCTGTGTCGCTGGCAAAGCTACCCACAACCACTAATTCACAATCATGCAAGAAGCACAGATGTCAACAGTGTGGCGAAAGCTTTTTGTCTGCACATGCACTTAAGCAACACCAGACTCTTCACAAAAATCAGGAGCCCTTCCGTTGCTCTCTTTGCCCACGGACTTTTGATGAAGTTAAAGATCTCATTGACCACCATCAGGAGTGTTCGGGCGATAAAGAGAAAATAGACTCAGGCTTATCTGCTCCTGCGGTAGATGACGAGAGCCTGACTTGTATCGAATGTGGAACTTCTTTCGATCAGGAAACAGACTTGCATCAGCATTACATTGAGCATGCACGTGGCGTGTTGTGAACGTTTCTGGTTAGTGTTGCTGATGCGGTCGGAATATGTTGGGACTACAGATTTTCTTCAGCATTCACTTCAAGACTACTGTGTAACTACTGCTTTTCTAATCTTGCATACACAGAACCGTTGTCTTTAAGCGCTACAGCGAAACTACAGATTCAAGTGCAGCTGCTGCACTGAAGTGTTGCTGTTAAGTGACATTTCTACAAATTCTCTTTTCTCTAATTGAACTGTGTGACAGTAGTTACGATGTAAATTGAGTGTTAAATAAACTAAAATAATCTTTGAGGATCCATTGATGTGTCTTGCGAACTGTGATGGCTGCTTGCTTTAGTTATCCAGCAGTAACTCATTCTGTGACCAGCTGAATGATTATCCAGGATTAATTCTAAAGTCTGTTTTTTGCTTAAGTATTTTTGTTAGAGATGTTGCTTTTTTTTTTTAACAGTTAAGCACTGTTTCTGTTATAATTAATGTATAGGGGTAACACTAAACTTTTATAGGGACACTGTTTCTCATAAATTGAGCTTAGGCTTGGACTAAATTGACATGCCAAAGTGGAATCGCCAGTAATGTGGGCTGAATTTGGGTCTGGGAAACTTGTCCTAGTACACACAGGGTAAATCAAAGTCACTCAAATACCAGTAAGATCTTGCTGTTAGATTTCATTCTCCGAATTGATGGTGCTTTTTGATTTTTGATTTTCCTGTACATCGTCAAAAATCTTTAAAATTGGTAACTTCTAATATATGTTATGTGATATTTGTAAATGGCTATTAAAGCAATCAAGGAAAAGGGAAGTTTTGATATAGCAGTGACAACATATAATCATCCGGAGTTGCACTAATGTTGCACTAATGAAACATTCCTTATTTGGTCTGGTTAATGAGTATTGCTAGCAGATTCTTTTTAATAAAATATATTTGTCCTTATAATTAGCTGGTGTGTTGAATTTAGTGTGTTGAAGGTGCGAAAACTTGTGTTATGACCTTCCAGCAAGTTTAAATTTCATACCCAAGCATTACTATCATTTAAAAAAAAAAAAAATTAATGTTATCTTAGGAAAGGAAATTCAAAGGAGGTGGTGAATGGCTTCCCTTTAAATGATAAGGAGTTTTAAATGCTTAGAAGATTTAAAACGTTTCATATTTCAGCTCATCGTTAACTCCCCAGTTGATTTAAACCGTATATTATATTTTCAGTCATTAACGCTCATCACTTTCTCATGTGGCAAGACTGCTGAAACATGTGCACATTAAAACGTCCCTGGTTTACATGCCTATGGTGAACTGTGTTAACATGTAGATTGTTACAAAGAAGGGGTAATGGACAGTTGACTGGAAAGTCTTACACTGGTTTCTCTCCCATTAGAGTGTTTCCCCCAGATGGTTATACGCCTGTTGATGCCTATTGTTTACCAAAACAGTTTCTCTGATCAGCTCCCCCTGATTTTTCTCACTTGGTCTAAGACAGCAGATACACCTGGGCAATCAGCATCTTCATTATACATAACCCAGGTTTTGTTCTAATACTTTACCCAGCAAACTGGCATTCTGGCATTCACAGTAATTAACCGACAGCAAGTTGTCTTGTATATGGTTTGTAAAGGCTATGATAATGGCTATGTACTGTTCTTGTGATATTTTTTATTATTATTATTTTTAATTCTCTTTTTCCTTGATTAAGCATTAAAAGGAATGTAGATATTTGAAACACCTCATTCCATTGAAGTCATATTCATGGTATCCTAGTTAAATTTGACTGTAGAATAGAATTAGATGTGTAATGACACAATTTTTGTTTTTGTTTACTTTATCAATTTTTTTTTTTCAACAATACTTTTGTATAGTGTGGGGAAAATAACCGCTGGGTTTTGAAGCAACCAACATGGTTTGTAAATAGTCCTTGTTGGAGTTTGTTGTAAGAAATCTGTTGTAATTATGTGTATTATATGACTGAAATGCATATAATGAAACAATATTAAAATTAGCAAATAAAGCTGTGAGTATACCTAACTTTGTTTTAATGTCGTAAATGTATAAACTATAATATGAAAGAAAAAATGCAGTGTTTTTGTAATTTTGGGCACAAACAGAGTTAGGGGTTTAGAACTTTTTTTTTTTACGTCAACCATTAAAATAAATAAATAAATAAATAAAAAGCTCTGTAGCTTTATTGACTGTATTGATCTTAACTATAGTTGACCTCAAAACATCCTTCTCTTTTCTCCAGTGAAACGGCACAGCATGAGATGCCAAGACTGTGGACAGCAGTTCATTTGCTGGGAAGCGTTCAAGATCCACCTGCGTGAACATATGAAGGAAGACGTTAAGCTAGAGGGAGAATGCAGGAAAAGACCGGTTGTGTCAACTGTCAATGAGACCAATGGTCCACATCTGGAGAAGATGATGAGAATGGGTAACGAAGAAGAGGAAATAACGGTAACACATGAACATCATACGTCCTCTTTTGAAAGTAACTGTCAGATTAAACCCTATGAAATCTTCATCGTCCGTTCCCGTGCCATGCTGTCGGAAGATGGAGAATCCATGTGCAGCCACGAGAAGAGGGTATATGTATGTTCCATCTGTGGGAAGATGTACGCCTGCCCTGAAACATTCAGAAACCATCAGAAGCTTCATCTCAATGAAAATCAGAAGGGTGGGGAATTCTCTTGCAAGGAATGTGGGAAGTGTTTTGCTCGGTCAGCAGGCCTGGCTGTCCACATGAGATATCATAGGCTGAATGATCTGGATCAGCCTACCGGTCTCCGCTGTGAACAGTGCAACAGGAACTTCCATACACTACATACCTTTACAGCTCACCAGGAAATGCATAAGCAGGGTCTTTGGTGTCACAAATGTGCCAAAGGATTCAAAAGTAAAGAAACTCTGGACAAGCACTTGCTGGGCCATAGCACCAAGAAACATACCTGTCACGTTTGCCAGAAGTCCTTCCGGGCTTTGTCAGCTCTTCGCCACCACTTTCATATTCACACAGTTGCTAGGACGTATAGGTGCAGCACCTGCTTTGAGGCATTCTCTCAGCTGGGTAACCTATTGAGCCACCGTAAGCAGCATCTAGAGCTGTCCAAGAATGGAAGACATTGTAGAAAGGGTTCTCGTTTTGAGAAGAAAAGAAGAGTGTCAGTTTTGAAGAAACTAGCTGTGGGAGGCGCCGATGTAATGGATAAACATGAAGACAGCACAGAGTGTCCTGTGGAAGACATTGATGAGGAAAGCGATGAAGATTCTCCTTCTAGTAGTGAATCTTCTGAATCATCTGCCAGCACAGGCATGTCGGAGTCATCTGATTCTTCAGCCGATTCATCCACACATTTATCCTCACACTCATCTGCACATTCATCCGCACATTTATCAGACGATTCATCGGATGACTCTTCAGCTGATTCCTCCACTATTCGTCAGTCATCACCCGATTCATCAAACCTTTCTTTGACTGACTCTTTAGCTGATTCATCCGCCGATTCCTTGGCTGATTCATCAACCAGTTCTTTAGCGGATTCTTTAGCTGAATCTTCAGTTGACTTTTCAATTGATTCTTCAGTTGGTTCCTCAGCCACTTCTTCAACTGGAGAACATGAAGAGGAGCCCACAGATGGAGAAGAAATCGAAGGAGAGGTTGTGGTTTCTGAGGGGGGATGGGAGTGTTTTGAATGTGGTGTTTGTTTTGTTAGGGAACCTGAACTTCACATGCATTACATGAAACATGCGAGTGGAGAGATTTGATTCCCTCCACCCCCTTTATTGTTTAAGGCCATCACGGAGTTGTTAATTCCTATTAATTTCATTGTTTAAGATGTGTATATTTTAGAAATGGTGAAAACATCGGAATAATAGTTTGTTTGACCTTCATTTTTGTTTATGTAACCACAGAAATAATTGGCTTATTAGCTTTTGTTGTTTTTGGTTTTGTTTTTTTTTTCCTTTTTTTTTTTTCTTTATTTACTACACTGGAGTCTTCAGCATCTGTAAATTATGTGCCTACAAATGTAGTGATTGTATTTTTTTCCTTATTTGAAATTAAAAACCTTTTTCTGTAGACTGAATTAATTTTTTTCTCCCTCATTCATTCACCGATTGATCAAAGTTATTTAACGCTACATATTTTTTATGATTTTACAATCAGGCCAACTGATTGAACAAAACGCTGAATCAAAATGGTACATATGGTGTTATAGCATGGAGATATCCTCTATTCCCCAGTATTCAAAACCTTCTTAAGGGCTTTAGGATAAACCAGACGATTACTGAAATAATGTTATGTGGACGAACATGGGAACACGGTAAAAAAAAAAAAATTATGGATTGAAGTGTTGTTGTGTTTGGCAAACACCAAACACTGCATTACAGCATAAGAAACCAATCCCCAAGCTATTTAACTGAACCTCAAGCGATGGTGAGTCGTGCAGAAAATCTACAGCCCTGAAAACACCAGTTAGTCTACAAAGAACAGTTAATGTTGCATTTTGGAACGACTTCTTCAAACTCCAGATCCGATAGAAATGTTGAGGTTCAACATGGGGTCTGCCATCTATTTCAGAAAGTCTACCACTATCAAATGGATAAAAAAGGAAAAAAGGGCTAACAGTCATTCAAGTCAGTGCACCGTACTGAAAGACAGTTGCAACTATTTGATTGTAGCTCAAGGGTCTTACACCAAATACTGAAAGCAAAGACATTTATCAGAGCACATACAATCATTGTTCAGCCCTATTTGACCCTAAATGGAAAACCAAGGAGCTTAACCAAATTGCCTGTTTCACTAGCCATACTCAAGGATGATCACTGCCAACCCTGTTGCATCTACACCTCACTTAAACAGAATCTGTCTGGCAAGGTCAAAAAATGATACCACAAAGCTATTGCACTGGAGTCTCTAGGACTCCAGCTAACCACAGTGAGGAGCAATATCCACAAATGGAGAGTACACGTGGTTATAAAACCAACACCACATTCCATGGGAGCATCTTACCAACTTTTCTTTCACTTCTGTAGGACCTAGGCAACGTATAGTAGATGGAGCCATGTATTCTTCGGTCTATAATCTTGAGGGAGAATGTCTGCCCATCAGTTTATGAAAAGCTGTTCTTACACCCCTCCACTGCGATGCAAAAGACTCACTGCAAGTAATGTTTAATTGCAGTGTTTGCTGCCAAATGTGCCACAGACGGTTATTAGGTTTAGGGGCTTTAAATTAATCTTGTATCTTAATTCAATGCAATGATCACTTAAAAGTTGCATCTTGTGTTTACTTGTTTATTTTAAAATTGAATCTTGCGTGTGATGAGAAACATGTACATGTGACAAATTAGCAAAAATGGTACAATTGGGGTGATGGGTGAATATACACAGCACTGTATATCTCTCACTATTTCATGTGCATAGCAGGATCACTTGCAGTGATAGAAGTGCAAGGGGCCCTCAATGCTGTCTGAATAAAACATCATTTGCAAGAGAAGAAAAACCATACTATGAATGTAAGTCAGTGTAATCCATTGTAAGACATTTCCTTTGGCCCATTTGGTCCATTCATCATGAAGTTAACATATCGTATAAATGGTATCAGTCTAAAACTGAACCGTGAAGATAAAGGCACTAGGATTTGTTTACCTGAGGAAACCAGAACACTAATGCTGGTTTTAACTCGAGTTTAAGTTCAAGCCAAGTCAAGGTGTTAGGTAAAAATAGATTTGTTTATGTGGCTGTTGACGTTGTATGTTGTTCATACTGTACATCTATGAAAATGGAGAAAGTGTAATACAGTGGTACAACAGCAGGTGTGAGTAATCATCTTCAAGTCTGAAACTTACACTGTAAATAATTCAGCTTACTCCGCCTAAGGGCACTAGTGATCACCCAACTCAAACACCTTAGTAGAACAGTATTCTGAGTGGCATAACCATCTATGTGTTGGCATTGTGGACTTATGCCAACTTCGACTTCGTAGGGTCCAAGCAACCCCAGTTGGCCTTCTTCCTCTAAATTATATTAACCCATAAGAGCCCAGAACACTTTCCACTTAAAGGACAGTGATGAGGGATCGGTTATTATTAAATGGGTCTTATTAAAGAGGTCACATTGTGTCTTCTACGACTATTTTAAGGTAAGAATACTGGCAACAGCAACCATTTCATAACTTCATTATCTCCTTTTTCAGCATTTCATTCTTTTGTTCTAGATATGTGGTCAGAATGGGTTCTATGTAATATAGAACATATTCTCAAATCATTAGAGCAGTTAACTGTGTTTATAACAGGCAGTATAAATACAAACACAGGCTTTTAAAATGAGCTGGTTTGGTCTCATGCAGTAACCATTCTGTAAATGAGGCCACATGTTCACAAATGCACAAACTGTCATGTGACTGCATCCAGGATGTTTAGTATAGGTCACCTGGAGACTCCATGAGTTTAGGCGAAGGACAAGCTGTATAAGGAACTCTCCAACAGGTTTAAGGGCTTGTGACACATACGGCACTGCCAACTCAGTTTAAGCCGAGCATGTTATGATACAGGCAATCAAGCAGTTTGCAGTTTGCTTGATGCTAATCGTTGTGCTACAAAGTCCCTTACTTGCTAGCTACGGTAGCTTAAAACTGCAAGATACTGCATTGTCTGATCCACTCACACCAGCCCAACACACACTAACACACCACCACCACGTCAGTGTCACTGCAGTGCTGAGAATGATCCACCACCCACACCATACCTGCTGTGTGGTGGCCCTGTGGGGGCCCTGACTAGAAAAGACCAGGGTGAAAAGGGACTAATGAAGTACATGGGGAGACAGATGGACTGGAGTCTGTAGGTTTGTAGATTTACAAAGTGCTTCTATATGGTAATCTTGCAGTTGCTGCTGACCCCAGTGTGACTATCCATCCCGCCGCCATCTCTCTATGCATGCCGCTGTGTAAGCATGCAGCATAAGTTACCTCAGTGAATGTAGCTTGTTAAAAACCGGTCCAACTGTGTGATACAGAAAATCCAAACTAAGCCAGAGTTATCTGGCAAATGAAGAAATGGTCTTTTGTGAGACGGGCACCAGGGTATTGCACAGGTAGCAGGAGTTTCATGTTCTCTGTGTCTTTTAATATTATTTTAATATGTTGTTTTACAGCAGGGATGCCCAGTCCTGGTCCTGGAGATCTATTAGTCTGGAGGGCTGCTTCTAAGACCCAGGTGAAATCTAACACTATGACCATGACCATAAGGAAACATTCGATGAAATAGATAACAGCTAACAACTCCAGTGTAACTCAGGTGTGTCATGTATGCTGGTTGTCATTAACAAATCCTTCACACAGATTTTGCCTGATCAGATAACTTTATTAAAAGCAGTCAAAACAAGATTTACAGCATTGTGACTGAGCAGTCTGACTTTTTCAGTTTTTAGCAATGATCTCTTTAACCCAGTTGGTATACCGACACACTTCAGCGTAAACGCCAGGAAAGCCAGGGGCCGCACATCCAGCGCCCCAGGACACGACCCCTTGCAGCTTCCCATTGCACACAAGAGGACCACCTGAGTCACCCTGAAAAGAAAAGAATGAGTAAGATTATCCGTCTTTATGATTCTGTACTGTAACTTACAGCAGATGTACTGAGATGGAGGGGTGAAACTGATCACTCCAGTGTTGTTTCCTTACACTGGCTTTACTCTGATATTTCATAATTAGCCCCTGTACTGGTCATTGTGTAATCCACCATTGATGAAGACGGTGGATAATGACAAGAAGAATCAAAGGATTAACCAAACAGGTGCTGTATTGGTTGTTACATACTGATCTTAATCAGTCATGCTGGTTTAGCTGGTCATCCAGCATGGTCATACCCAATATGCAACAGAGGCTAGTTTTGCTGGTGATCAGCCATGCTGGTCTATGCTAGTCAGGGTGGCACTTGAGTGGAGGTTTTTTCCTCATATGCAGAACAGTAGGGGGAGGCACCTTTACAATTATCAGGAGCGTTTGGTTGTGAAACCTGGCTTGGAAAGATGGACACATTTACACTGGTATAACAGCTGGCTAAAAGACATTAGCATAAGTGGTTTCAGTAATAAACAGAAGACGGACGAACTGCCAAGTTCCTCAAGTAAAAGTAGTAATAATCTGGTCAAATCATTTACTCAAATAAAAGTTACAGTACAAGTAATTTTTTTAAGCTGAATTATAAAAGTACATCCTACGTGTACTTAAAGTAAAAAAAAAAATCAAATTAAATTTAAAACAAAATGTCTTTGTTATTGTGAATGAGGGGAAAACGTATCCAGGTTTATACCAGGCAATCCAATCAACATCCACGAAAACACACTCCTCTAGAGCACCAAACAACCATTAGAAGAATTCAAGATGATGGACATTGTTGGATTTTGCTTGTTGGTTGGTGTAGCTCAGCGGATAACACCACCACCTGCATAAGATGTGGGAGTTGATTCCAAAAGGGTCGATTCTTCGACTCCAGCATGTGGGGTTTAACTAATGACCAGCGTTTAAAAGAGTTGAAATGCTTGGAGTCAAGTCTTCAACATGATAGTGTTTTTCATTAATGGTAATGGCACTTTACGAGAAGGACAGAGCTGGACCAACTCCTCATGGAAACATTTCCTACACGTCCTGCAAATCTCCACTTAGTTCACCATTTGGGTCTCAATGAACAAAATAGCTCAGCAGGTAGCACCACAACTCACCAGGGAGCTACTGCCACATGCAGGAGACTGGGCTTGGTGACTGTCCTGTGCTACACCAATAAGAGTCCCTGGGCAAGACTCCTTTTAAAGCATTTTGAATATTATAGTAACCTTAACTTCACTAGACGGTATGTGATTAAATTTGTCTTGGAGTATTTTGCATTCAGTACTTAGCAACTAATGCAGGTCTTTTTTAATATTGAGGCATGAATCTCTGCCTATGTTAAGCCAGCGCAGAGCATGTTCTTTGTGATTTTGTCACAAATAAATGCAACATGCGAGCGTGTGATAAACGGGAACAGTGGAAAACTGCAGTAAGTTTGCACCTGGAACAGTAAAACATGTCACCAATCTGTAGTTTTAAGGTGTGTTTGGCGTATTTTGCCCACCAGTTAGCATCATGCTAAATGGATTGAGGAACTACTGTATGTTAAAGGTAATGTCACAAATGTCACAAAGTTAATGTAAATGAATCGAGTGTGACTCAGAGATTAGGAAGACGTGGTTCTGTGCAGTGAATGGCTCCAATGATGGTCCTATGCAGATGTTAATGATTGGCATTTGGACGTGGCCAAAGACCACAGTGTGAAGAAAGTAGCTGAATCTGCAGGTGTATTGAAGCGTACGGTCATACCGGTCTACCGGCAGTGGCTAAATTCCCAGCCTACAGGGAATTCTCCTCAGAGTTGTGCCAGGGAAGGCATCCACCAAATCTGGCCCAACTGTGCAATCCTTAAATGCAAGAGTAGCTGAACGTTGATGTGGCCTACATCCAGAAACTTATCCAGTCTATGGTAAATCCAGTCACAGCTGTTATTTGTGGAGGCATAGCACACTATTAGATATGTTTCAGACACAGGTGATTTGTTTCTTATCTGATGAGGTCACTTACTTTTAATTAAAGTAAAAGTATTTTATCGAAATGAACTAAAGAACGAGAGATTAAGAGGGAAAATGAACTTCATTACACTCTACAGTCAACTCAGCATTAGCGTGCTGGACACCTCACCTCCATTGGTGGCCTGATTACCCCATCCAGACACCAAGCACTTCTGTCCTGCCTTTGAACATGTGGTAGCCAGGGATATCGCCTTCACACGCTCGTTGAAAACAGCAGGCTGGCTGAGCTTGATCAGCATGAAGTCATTGTCATACGTGCTGGGATTGTACTGTGGATGAGTAAAGACCTTCTCTGCCCTGATTCTCTGCTCACTGCCTTCATTTGTCTGCAGATTGTGGTCTCCCAGGTGGAGAAGAAGACGAGAGGCCCTTCAAATGGAAGAAGAGATGCTGTATTTTCTCCTTTATTGAGATTATGTTTATTTGGAGATATTGAGAGAAGCACTGTGACAAAGTATTAACATTAGGATTCAGTATCTACACGGTTAGTTTCATTACAGCTAGACTTAGATATACGAGATAGACATGAGATAAACAGGAAGTGACATGAGATACTCACGGCAGGCTACAGTGAGCAGCAGACACTGCCCACCTAGGGCTGATTAAGGATGCACCGCACCACCGGTTTCCGTTATCTCTACTTATAAACACCTGCCAGGGCTGGGAGTGAGGACGACACTCACGTCCTCCGATGATCTTAATGTTTTTGGCTCCGCTGCCAGCTGTGTCACAGATGTTTCAAGAAAAGTCAGCACAAGATAAATACAGCTTGAACTGATGTATATGCTGATATGTATATGAGTCTGTATGTAATGGTTTCATTTATGGCAGAGTATTTGTGATTTGGGCCTCAAAGCAAAAGCACACTCTTCCCATAAAGGCTCTAAGATCCTGCAGGATCCTTTGATGGTTCTAGCTCGAACTGCGACCAGTGAAAACAAGCTAGCGTACGTGTATTAAACTGGACTTCACACTTGCTCCTCAAATTCTGCCAAATAGGTCATTCCCATTCCCGGTTATTTGGTCTTTATTGTCCTGATTCCTACTAATACTATTATTTATTTATCCAGTACTTATCAGCAGAATTAATCATGGTAATGCTCTCCTTACTGGGCGTCCTAAGAAAACCTATCCCCTGCAACCCATGCAGAACGAGGCAAGCCAAACACTGAAAAGCGAGCTCATATCACTTCTGTTCTTAAAGAGCTGTACTGTCTACCTGTAGCTGTTAGAACAGATTTCTAAGTTCTGCTGCTGATCTATAAAGTTCTGAAAAATCTTACATCACAGAACGTCTCTCTGTTCCAGCTCGCGATCTTACATCTACAGATACTGACCTTCTGCAAATACCTTCTGTAAAACTGTGGAGCTCAATTCCAGCTCCTGTTAGACAGTCGAGCTCAGTGCTCACTTTTAGGAAACACGTAAAAAAATGTATCTGTTTAACTCAGCATTTAGTTACACTAACATGGTATGTACATGTATGTTTATGTATTTGTGTGTATGTGTATGTGTGTATGTGTATATGTTTATGTATGTGTGTATATGTGTGTATATGTTTGTGTATGTGTATGTGTTTGTGTATGTCTATGTGTATATGTATATGTTTGTGTTTGTGTATGTGTGTATATGTATGTGTATATGTATGTGTGTGTGTGTATGTGTGTATATGTATGTGTTTGTGTATGTGTGTATGTATGTGTGCGTGTGTGTATATATGTTTGTGTATGTGTTTGTATATGTCTGTGTTTGTGTATGTGTATATGTTTGTGTATGTGTATGTGTTTGTGTATGTGTATGGGTGTATATGTATGTGTTTGTGTGTATATGTATGTCTATATGTTTATGTATGTGTGTATATGTGTGTATGTGTGTATATGTTTGTGTATGTGTATGTGTTTGTGTATGTCTATGTGTATATGTATGTGTTTGTGTATGTGTGTATATGTATGTGTTTGTGTATGTGTGTATGTATGTGTACGTGTGTATATGTATGTGTGTATGTGTTTGTGTATGTCTGTGTTTGTGTATGTGTGTATATGTATGTGTATATGTTTGTGTATGTGTGTATATGTATGTGTTTGTGTATGTGTTTGTGTATGTGTGTATATGTTTGTGTATGTTTATGTGTTTGTGTATGTGTATGTGTTTGTGTATGTGTGTATATGTATGTGTATATGTTTGTGTATGTGTTTGTGTATGTCTGTGTGTTTGTGTTTGTGTGTATATGTATGTGTATATGTATGTGTATGTGTTTGTGTATGTGTGTATATGTTTGTGTATGTGTATATGTATGTGTGTATATGTTTGTGTATGTTTGTGTTTGTGTATGTGTTTGTGTATGTGTATATGTTTGTGTATGTTTGTGTGTGTGTGTATATGTATGTGTGTATATGTTTGTGTGTGTGTGTATATGTATGTGTGTATATGTTTGTGTATGTGTATATGTTTGTGTATGTTTGTGTGTGTGTGTATATGTATGTGTGTATATGTTTGTGTGTGTGTGTATATGTATGTGTGTATATGTTTGTGTATGTGTATATGTTTGTGTATGTTTGTGTGTGTGTGTGTATGTATGTATGTATGTATGTACATATATGTAAAGCATTTTGAGCTGGCAGCAGTTATTATGTTTTCGAAAAATAACCCAAATCTAGAGAGACCTCCAGTACTGTTAGGTGAGTAACAGGGATTTTGTTAGACCCCTGAAAGAAGACCACAGAGAAAACCTATAACCTGAACATTTAGCAGTGTTAGCATCACGCATAAAAATAAGAGAAGACACATGTAGGTTCACTGGTGGTTCTGGATAGTTATTAAAGGGCCTGTATTTCTGCTGTAGACACTCTGACCCCTGGTTCCCAACACCATCACCACCACTGTGAAAAAATCTCAGACCTCTCTGAATGGCCCTAAACAACTTCCCATACTACTATAGCAAGAATACACCCCAGCAAAGGCCACGAAAGAGTGAAAGAGACATACTCACCCACAGCAATGAGCAACAAAACAGCCACGATGGATCTCATAACTACTGATGGAGGGTCAGAAGCAGACTGACAGACTGAGTAAGGCTCCTCTATATATACACAGGAGTTGATGCTCCACCTGGGCCGGGCCCTACCCCTGGATAAATCAGTAAATGGTTCTTTTGTTAAAACTTGCTAATTGTCCTCCTACAGTCCTGTCCTGTCCACTACACCTTTCAAAGGCAGGACACTAAATATAGCTTTCCCAGTAACAAAGCCTTTGTTAATAAAGTCATGGAAAACATACATACTCATTGTACTAAGACATTGTTTCCTACATCAACTGAACATTTCTTACTCCAGGAATGACTATGTAATGTCTGTGTTTGAGTCACACAGAAGAATTATTCAGAAGACATGTCACCTACACTGAATCATTATTACCATCCATATTGTCTTCTCCAGCACTGCTGTCACTGCTCATTGTCTTGTAGGTCATTTTGTTTTGTCAATTGTAATAAATATGAATAATACATTTTTGTTGTTCCTGCAGCCACCCACTGTGATTGACAGGAAGTCACTAAAATAAAGGATTGTCATTGCATTTTTTATTTAGTCATACTTTAAGCACCAACATGAGGAAATCGAACTCCAAATCAGTGACTGATCTTCTATTTTTAATATGACCTTTGAGTTACTCTGGCCATTGATGAAACTGAGATGTCGAAATACTTTGCTTTTCCATATTAGCTTAACATGGTAACAGCCATCGTACACAGAAATGCAAATGCAGCTACACATTATGTATTTGAAATCTTTACTAATGCACGCCTACACTGGAAATGAAACTTCTAAGAACACGCACTGTATTAAAATATGAATAAAGTCCGGAATATGTGGGCACACTTTTTACTAATGAAAACATAGTCATAATAATATTCAGATCTGTCAGCTCTAACATTCTTCAGGGTTCATTTGGTTTAAAGGTCAAATCAACTTTATTTATAAAGCCTATTACAACAGAGGCTGTCACAAAGAAGCCTTCCATAGAATACTGGTCCAAGCCCCCAATGAGCAAGCCAAGGAAAAGCCCCCTTAGAGCAAGGGGGAACCTTGAGTGGAACCAAGACTCAAAAGGGGGGACCCATCCTCCTCTGGTCCACACCGGATAACAAGACAAGCACAAAAGCAATGGTCTGAGGAGAAAAATCTGCAACTGTTGTAGACTATGAGGGTAGCAGTGAGAAACAGACCTGAACGCCTGAATGAAAGTGTTACCAGTAAAACCTGAGAGCACTGTAAGCAGTTTATCTCAGTACAAATCTTCTGCTAGACGCCTACAGTCAATCTATTAGGAAGATTAGGAGAAGTGCTTGGTGTCTCATGTGGGCAGAGGAAAATGTCTGGTTAATTTGTGAAGCAGGAAAAGGGGGAACAGGTATGTGATGAAATAGCAGGACCATCGGATGGGTCCGTGGCATGCAGGCAAAGCTTCCACAAATGAAGCGGCATAGAGGGTAAACTGGTCAGAAATGCAGACGTGAAGTGTCGATGTTCAATAATGACAGATAAACGTTCCTTTCTAGTTCCTCGGATTGAAGCCTTGCACTCAGCTGGTCCGGGGAACAAAGTTAACCTAACCCTGAGACTGAGACAAAGCAGAGACAAAATGATGTTGAAACTGAGATCATTAATTAGTGATTGTGCAACACTTAAGAAGAATAGATCACCGCTGAGCACATGACAGGAACTGCCACTCATCTGATCACTGGAGCTACGTCATGTTGTCATGCAGGATCGCTCTACCACCGCCCATGTTTTACATAGTGAGTATCAGTTTAACAGTGAAGTCTTACAATCACATAAAGACAAATCTCCCATATAACATAATCAAGTGAGTTATAGATAGAGACAGACAGACAGATAGATAGATAGATAGATAGATAGATAGATAGATAGATAGATAGATAGATAGATACTGTATAGATAGATAGATAGATAGATAGATACATAGATAGATAGATAGATAGATACATAGATAGATAGATAGATAGATAGATAGACAGACACTGATGTTGCTGTTATGGCACATGGTACAGTGGCCAGGGCTGTAGGATAAGAAGGGCATGGATGTATTCCTGGTCAGGGTGTCTGTGGTCCTTCCTGTGTCCGGGTGGGTTTCCTCTGGATGCTCCACAGTCCAAAGAGATGCAGGTGCGAGTGTGACTGTGTGTCTGTGTGTTTACCCTGTGATGGACTGGCAGCCTGTCCAGGGGCTTCCTGCCTTCAGCCCACTGAGCGCTGGGATAGGTGACCCAGAGGGATAAATGACTTAGAGGATGAATGAATCTTATGAGATGGTCAGATACAAATTCAGGGAAAAGTCATTGTTGAACTTTTTCACTCACAAGAACAAGCTTCTGTCTTCAGTGTTCCTAAAAACTAGAGCTGTAGAGTCTGAGTCTGCCTCAGTGTGACGCTGTAGCAAATTGGCTCACCCAGTTAGTCCTTTAACAGCTGTATCTGTGCTCAGGATATCTCTGTAAGACGTTACAGAACGCTGTAGCGTATTTTTAAATCTGCTCAGTTTCCCAGAACTCACTCTTTTAGTGGAAAGAGTGAGTTCTTACTAATTCTTCAAACTGAAGACGGAAGAGGAGATAAAGATCTCAGCTGATGTGTGGAGGAGCTTCATTACCAAACCAGACAATCTACCAAATGTTTTGTTGCCATTGAAACCACCATCAGCACCACTATGGTGCACACGGCTTTCCCCCAATCCTTGTTTCAAATATCTGGACCAGGCAACCAGCCAGATTACACGTATGGAATTAGATGAAAAAAAAGAAAAGGCCCAACACAGTCAGTCAATAGTCAGCCTTAGATTTACATGGCATGTATCATGTGAGCTGTAGACTCTGATTAGGTCATGCAGGCAATGGAAAATAATCTGATGCAAGATTAGATCATCTGTGGAAAGTATGTGATAGTCAGGTGCTACGCAGGTCAGGATTCAGGACCAGTTTTAGATTATAGGAGGTCGCAGGAAGTCATGACGAAGGATTTCCACAAAGAACATCAAACAAAGACTTGAATTAAATATACAGAACTTGTAAAGTCTGGAATGCTGGGATGGGGTGCTTAAAGATAAAATCAACTGAACTGAATTATTTACTGACCATACAGAACATATAGCACTGAGAATAATCTAACTTTAAACTAGACTGGTCTTTCAACAGGTTCGGTGCAAAAGCCCCAGACGACCCCCCAGCTAGAAATGATCTGTTCTAAAAATGCTCTGTGAAAAAGCAATGCAATATTCCAGTCATGTTTTAGCGGGAGGTTTCCTTTCAGTTCCCGGAATGTTTTTTCTAAGATCAGGAGAACGAGAGAAAGATCTTCTTTCCCAATAGCACAGCCACTTCCTTCTGGGTGAAGCTGAATTTTTGATGATATGTCTAACAGCAGTTTACAGTTTTTCTTCTGTTCTTGTTTATTATATACCTCTATTAAATTACAAACCTAAAGTGTTTACAATTTTCCTTTTTTTTTACAATAACGTTTACAATTTGTTCTTGAGATCAATAATACACATATTAGCACATCAGAGTTAGCCACATAGCTAACATACTGTATATCCATGTAGAATTTACATTTATGTTGGAATTTTTTGTTTGTTTGTTGGATGTTTTTGTGTTTCTGGTTGGTTGATGGTTGGTATTTGCAGTGGTGTACAGTAACTCAATTATGTTTTTATGTGTTAGTGTGCTAGTGTGTTGGTGTACAGTAACTCAGTAAGTGTAATGTGTTAGTTTACTGTAAGTAGCGTGTTGGTGTACAGTAACTCAGTAAGTGTAATGTGTTAGTGTACTGTAAGTAGTGTGTTGGTGTACAGTAACTCAGTAAGTGTAATGTGTTAGTGTACTGTAAGTAGTGTGTTGGTGTACAGTAACTCAGTAAGTGTAATGTGTTAGTTTACTGTAAGTAGTGTGCTGGTGTACAATAACTCAGTAAGTGTAATGTGTTAGTGTACTGTAAGTAGTGTGCTGGTGTACAGTAACTCAGCAAGTGTAATATGTTAGTGTACTGTAAGTAGTGTTGGGGTACAGTAACTCAGTAAGTGTAATGTGTTAGTGTACTGTAAGTAGTGTGTTGGTGTACGGTAACTATGTAAGTGTAATGTGTTAGTGTAAGTAGTGTGTTGGTGTACAGTAACTCAGTAAGTGTAATGTGTTAGTGTACTGTAAGTAGTGTGCTGGTGTACAGTAACTCAGTAAGTGTAATGTGTTAGTGTACTGTAAGTAGTGTGTTGGTGTACTGTAACAGTAAGTCAGTGTTAGTGTACTGTAAGTGTGTTTGGTGTACTGTAAGTAGTAAGTGTTGTACTGTAAGTAGTGTGTTGGTGTACAGTAACTCAGTAAGTGTAATGTGTTAGTGTACTGTAAGTACTGTGGGTGTACAGTAACTCAGTACAGTGTAATATGTTAGTAAGTGTAATGTGTTGGTTTAGTGTAACTATGTAATTGTAATGTAAGTGTACTGTGTTGTGTGTTGGTGTACAGTAACTCTGTAAGTGTAGTGCGTTAGTGTGCTGTAAGTAGTGTGTTGGTGTACAGTGACTCAGTAAGTCTAATACGTAGTGTACTGTAAGTAATGTGTTGGTGTACAGTAACTCAGTAAGTGTAATGTGTTAGTGCACTGTAAGTAGTGTTGGGGTACAGTAACTCAGTAAGTGTAATGTGTTAGTGTACTGTAAGTAGTGTGTTGGTTTACGGTAACTATGTAATTGTAATGTGTTAGTGTACTGTAAGTAGTGTGTTGGTGTACAGTAACTCTGTAAGTGTAGTAACTGTGCAGTAAGTGTAAGTAAGTCTAATACGTAGTGTACTGTAAGTAATGTGTTGTACAGTGACTCAGTAAGTGTGATGCGTTAATGTACAGTAACTCAGTGTTGGTGTACAGTAATCAGTAAGTGTAAGTGTCACTGTATTGTAAGTAGTGTGTTGGTGTGCAGTAACTCAGTAAGTGTAAGTGCACTGTAAGTAGTGTGTGTAACTCAGTAAGTGTAATGTGTTAGTAGTAATGTGTTAGTGTGCAGTAACTCAGTAAGTGTAATGTGTTAGTGTACTGTAAGTAGTGTGATGGTGTACAGTAACTCAGTAAATGTAATGTGTTAGTGTACTGTAAGTAGTGTGTTGGTGTGCAGTAACTCAGTAAGTGTAATGTGTTAGTGTACTGTAAGTAGTTTGTTGGTGTACAGTACCTAAGTAAGTGTAATGTGTTAGTGCACTGTAAATTGTGTGTTGGTGTACAGGGGACAGCGAGGTTTTGTTTTGAGCTTGTTTTGAGCTGTTGGACAGAACTTGGTTCTAGCTAATGGATACTGTTCTCCTTCAGTGTTCTGTGCTTATGATCATTTAAATAGATCTCAGTGTCAGACTAATTAATGTCCTTCTATTAAAGACTGGTGGACTGAGCGAGACACTGGAGTCTCCTCACCTACACTGAGCTGAGTAAGAGTCCTGTTCCTGAAATTATAACAGGACATTAGAGCCGTAATAAACCATGCTCCTGTTACTGTGTATTTGTGCAGTGTGCTGATTGTCACAAACAAAGCCTTCACCCAGATTTTGCCTGATCAGGTCACTTTATTGAAAGCAGTCAGACTTTTTCAGTTTTTAGCAATGATCTCTTTAACCCAGTTGGTATACTGACACACTTCAGCGTAAACACCAGGAGAGCCAGGGGCCGCACATCCAGCGCCCCAGGACACGACCCCTTGCAGCTTCCCATTGCACACAAGAGGACCACCTGAGTCAAACTGAAAAGAAAAGAATGAGTAAGTTTATCCATCTTTATGATTCTGTACTGTAACTTACAGCAGATGTACTGAGATGGAGGGGTGAAACTGATCACTCCAGTGTTATTTCATTACGTTGACTTCACATTTAGCCCCTGTACTGGTCATCGCATTAATCCTCCATTGGTGAAGACGGTGAATAATGAAAGAAGAGGCAAGGATTAACCAAACAGGTGCTGTATTTGTTATTACATACTGATCTTAACCGGTCATGCTGGTTTAGCTGGTCATCCAGCATGGTCATACCCAATATGCAACAGTTGCTAGTTTTGCTGGTGATCAGCCATGCTGGTCTATCGTAGTCAGGGTGGCACTTGAGTGGAGGATTTTCCTCATATGCAGAACAGTAGGGGGAGGCACCTTTACAATTATCAGGAGTGTTTGGTTGTGAAACGTGGCTTGGAGAGATGGACACATTTACACTGGTATAACAGCTGGCTAAAAGACATTAGCATAAGTGGTTTCAGTAATAAAACTATACAAGTTCTTTAGTAGAGTGAAAGTACTAATAATCTGGTCAAATCATTTACTCCAATAAAAGTTACAGTACAAGTAATATTTTTACTTAAGCTGAAGTACACTCCTCTAGAGCACCAAATTGTTGGAATCTGCTTGGTGGTTGGTGTAGCTCAGCGGATAACACTGCTACCTGCAAGGCAGCTACCATCACATGTGCGAGACTGGGGTTGGAATCCCACTCTGGGTGACTATGCTGTGCTACACCAATAAGAGTCTCTGTGCAAGACTCCTAACACCACATTGGCCTACCTGTAATATGATTAACCTTGTAAGATGGTCTGGATAAGAGTGTCTGTAAAATGAATCTCTACTAAGAAGTTAAAACTACATCTTATTTTTTAGCAGATCAGTTCTAAACTTTAAAAAACAAACATCCAGTAACTGAGTCAAATTCCCCAAACTCATACTCCAAGACCAATTGCTGACCAATCCAAATCAAATACATCATTTAAATGTGGAAGCTGATTCCAATAGAATCGATTCTTCGACAGCTAGTAGGGTATCGACTATTGACCAGCGTTTGGAAGAGTGGAAACGTCTGGAGTGGTGTTTTTCATTAATCGTAATGGCACTTTGTCAGAAGGACAGAGCTTGACCAATTCCTCACGGAAACATTTCCTACACGTCCTGCAACTCTTCACTTTGTTCACGATTTGGGTCTCAATGAACAATTTAAAAAAGAGGAACAAGGAACGAAACCCGAATACAGACAATGGTTCACACGGAGTCGAGTCAAGGACAACTCGGCATTATGAATCACTAGGCGTTCCTCAGACAAACCATCTTTACTAACCCTACGTTCACACTAGCTTGCACCTGACACTGTAAGTTTGTCTCTTGTGGGTGTGTTCAATGCCAGTAGGAATGAAACGTTTAGAGAGGAGGATCTGGAGGGATCTCGGATCCCCGTGTCTATGATCAGAGCATCAGCTAAATGCCATAAATGTAATAACAAAAATACCAGACATCATAGATGTTCTTGATAGGAATCCCATGAATTAGAATATTTCGCCAATCAAAGTCTTGCATGTAGAGATGTCCTAGAAGTAATTGTTCACAAATTGAACTTTTTTTGCAATGTATGTATGTAGTATGTAATCCTCTTAAAGCACTTTGAATATTATTATAGTAACCTTAACTTCACTAGACGGTATGTGGCATCCTATTTCCTTTTCTTGGAGCAGGTTTAAGGATTCAGTACTTCCAGCAACTAATTGCAGGTCTTTTCTTAATATTACCTGGCATGAATCTCTGCCTCCCTCCAAGAAGCCAGCGCAGAGCATGTTCTTTGTGATGCTGCCCGGATAAGAAGCCTCACACTGCGAGCGTGCGATCACCGGCACATCCAAACACTGCAGTAAGTTTGCATAGTTCTCTGGAAAACAGTAGACATGATATTTATGATAATCTGATTGAGATTAAATGTGTTTGGTGTATTTTGCCCACTAGTTAGCATCATGCTAAATGGATTGAGGAACTATGTTAAACAGTTTTGGGTTCCAGGTCACAAACATCACAAAGTAAATGTAAACAAATCGAGTGTAAACAGGTTTAGTGGAAAACTGCGCTCACCTAACATAAAATGAGTCACGGTGTGTGTTTCAGGTGGTAGTAACTTAGTAGCTCCTGTGGAAGGTGTTGCATGAGGATGACGGTGCTATAACTATCTGCATGGTGTGAGTGAGGGGACTCAGAGATTAAGAAGAGGTGGTTCAGTGCAGTGAATGTCTTATTCCATGTATGGAGAACGGCTCCAATGATATTAATGATTGGCATTTGGGCGTGGCCAAAGACCATAGTGTGAAGAAAGTAGCTGAATCTGCAGGTGTATTGAAGCGTACGGTCATACCGGTCTACCGGCAGTGGCTAAAATCCCAGCCTACAGGGAATTCTCCTCAGAGTTGTGCCAGGGAAGGCATCCACCAAATGGTAAATCCAGTCACAGCTGTTATTTGTGGAGGCATAGCACACTATTAGATATGTTTCAGACACAGGTGACTCGTTTTTTATCTGATGAGGTCACTTACTTTTAATTAAAGTAAAAGTATTTTATCGAAATGAACTAAAGAACGAGAGATTAAGAGGGAAAATGAACTTCATTACACTTTACAGTCAACTCAGCATTAGCGTGCTGGACACCTCACCTCCATTGGTGGCCTGATTACCCCATCCAGACACCAAGCACTTCTGTCCTTCCTTTGAACATGTGGTAGCCAGGGATATCGCCTTCACACGCTCGTTGAAAACAGCAGGCTGGCTGAGCTTGATCAGCATGAAGTCATTGTCATACGTGCTGGGATTGTACTGTGGATGAGGAAAGACCTTCTCTGCCCTGATTCTCTGCTCACTGCCTTCATTTGTCTGCAGATTGTGTTCTCCCAGGTGGAGTGTAAGACGGGAGGCCCTTCAAATGGAAGAAGAGATGCTGTATTTTCTCCTTTATTGAGATTATGTTTATTTGGAGATATTGAGAGAAGCACTGTGACAAAGTGTTAACATTAGGATTCAGTATCTACACGGTTAGTTTCATTACAGCTTTTCTTCAGGTGAGACAAACAGGAAGTGACATGAGATACTCACGGCAGGCTACAGTGAGCAGCAGACACTGCCCACCTAGGGCTGATTAAGGATGCACCGCACCACCGGTTTCCATTATCTCTACTTGTAAACACCTGCCAGGGCTGGGAGTGAGGACGACACTCACGTCCTCCGATGATCTTAATGTTTTTGGCTCCGCTGCCAGCTGCGTCACAGATGTTTCAAGAAAAGTCAGCACAGGATAAATACAGCTTGAAATGACGTATATGCTGATATGTATATGAGTCTGTATGAAATGGTTTCATTTATGGCAGAGTATTTGTGATTGAGCCCCAAAGCAAAAGCACACTCTTCCCATATAGCCTCCAAGTTCCTGCAAGATCCTTTGATGGTTCTAGTTTGCACAAAGAACAGCTCTGCAGGGTAGCGTATGTATATTAAACTGGACATCACACTTGGTCTTCAAATTCTGCCAGAAAGGTCATTCACGTTCCCTGCCTTTAGGCCTTTATTGCCCAAATTCTCATTACCATAACGTGTTTCTCACTATCCTTATTAATTCATCATCGTTTATTTATCTATTTCATTACTGTGTTCTTTATGGTTTTCTTTTTTGCTTCTTTATTGGAAAAAAAATCCAGTATTTAATATTAGATTTTTGAGTATTGATCATGGTTATCATCTAAAAATGTGCAACACAGGAGATAACCATTGATCAAGTGTTCAAACCCATTCTAGAGAAATCATCATTACTATTAGAAAAACTGTTTTGGGCTTTAAAAACATAATGCATTACATATTTGGTAATTCAAATAATCATTGGTAACTGAAGTGGAATTCCAAAACCTGAATCCAACAAAGAATAATGGGTTTTGTTTTTAAGGCAAAGCAGCATGTCAATATTTGTGGGCCAATCCGACGCTCACAAATATTGACATGCTTGGGCCCCTGTCCACTCCATAATACTGCTATACTTGCTACCCATTAAGAATGTCTTTATAGAAATATTAAAATGGAATTCCACTGATTTTGTGAAGGTTGTACTTTAAATGGCTAGGCTGAAACCAAAGACTGGCTTTTATGTGAAAAGCTACTGTGGCATAGCAGTGGTCATTGGAACCAGAACTTCGAAGTCTCTCAAGGTTCCCCCTCTAAAAGCTACTACATGAAATGTTCATGACTGCACTGATTGATGCCTGACATGTAGCCAGATGCCTTTTATGGCAGAGAAGGTTTTGTTAGACCCCTGAAAGTAGACCACAAAGAAAACCTATAACCTGAACATTTAGCAGTGTTAGCATCACACATAAAAATAAGAGAAGACACGTGTAGGTTCACTGGTGGTTCTGGATAGTCATTAAAGTGCCTGTATTTCTGCTGTAGAGAGCGTGTCTCCTGGTTCACGAGTCTGTAAGTGTCTCTCCAGTGAACCGTTTCACCGCAGACCTCTCTGAACGACGTTGTTTACATTAGGAATTCCAAAAGGCGATAGATCTTTAAGAGGCAGGATTGGCTGGATTGTGTAGCCCCTTTTAGCTCAGGATCCAAAGAGCCAAATAAGAAGAGATATACTCACCCACAGCTATGAGCAGCAAAACAGCCACGATGGATCTCATAACTACTGATGGAGGGTCAGAAGCAGACTGACAGACTGAGTAAGGCTCCTCTATATATACACACAGGAGATGATGCTCCACCTGGGCCGGGCCCTACCCCTGGATAAATCAGTAAACGGTTCTTTTGTTTAAAACTTGCCAATTGTCCTCCTACAGTCCTGTCCTGTCCACTAGACCTGTCAAAGGCAGGACACTAAATATAGCTTTCCCAGTAACAAAGCCTTTGTTAATAAAGTGATGGACAACATACATACCCATTGTACCAACACATTGTTTCCTACATCAACTGAACATTTCTTACTCCAGGAATATCTGACTACATGTGAAGGTATTGTTGGTGTTTGAGCAACATGGAGAAAGTCAATTCATCCAAAAGACGTGTCATCTACACTAATTCATCCATTCATCCATCCGTATTGTCTTCTCCAAGTTTGGAGCACTGCTGTCACTGGTCATTGTCCACAGGTCTTGAATTACTGAATGGTCTCTCCAGCTCAGCCTCTTCCTCTACATGTTCACTTCTACATGTGAAGGGTTAAGTAAACAAACAGCTGCTAAGCAGAACTGAATGGTGGACATTTCTATATACTACTACACGTCTCCAGCAGCATGATTCTGTTCGTTCTACAATGACAAAACTGTAGTCACGGACCTGTTAGCATTGAGTCCCTGTTAATCAACACTGTGGGCGGGGTGCCTAAAGGAACTATAACTATACAAATAAACTACATACTAAATTTAGTTTTTCTCTTTTCTTCTTTTTATTGCCATATCCTGAAAACGTCTGGTCTGACTCTTTTCATACTGCAAAGTCGTGGCCTTGACTTTCAGCCTCAACTGACTCGCCTGTAATACACGCTTTTTTCATTATTTCCTAGTAGTGCATTTTTCAAGACCATTAGAGGCGAGTCAGTTGAGGCTGAAAGTAAAGGCCACGACTTTGCAGTATGAAAAGAGTCAGACCAGACATTTTTTAGGGGTATGGCAATACAAATAAGATAAGAGAAAAACTGAATTTAGTATGTAGTTTATTTGAACTATTATTATAGTTCCTTTAGGGACCCCGCCCACAGCGTTTGATTGACAGGGACTCAATGCTAACATGTCTGTGACTCCAGTTTTTCTTTAGTTAGAGCTGAAGCACCAACATGAGGAACTTCAAATGGCAAATCAGTAATTGACTTTCCTTTTTTAAAATGACCATTAAATCAGACCATTAGGATTATTAGGAAGATTATTATTAGGGAGCTAAGAAGTACATTGCTTTTCCATATTAACTTCCAAAATGTTTTACAATTGAATTTGAATTAAATCTGTAATAATGCACACTCACATTGGGAATGGAATTATAAATATACCATTTGCAGCTGAATTTTCAAATTTGTACAGAATACGCTGCCAAACTTTTTTAATAAATGAAAACTAAAAAAAAGTAATAATAATATTCTGACTTTGGAACATCAGCAAAAAAACTGTGCCCAGTTAAGTCATTATGGAAACATTCATTATATCTTCAACCAGCAGTCCAGATTAACAGATAAATGTTTCACTTTCTGTTCCCTCAGATGAAAGGACTGTACTCAGCTGGCCTCAAGAACAATTTCCAAGTCAGCCTTTACCCCGAGACTGAAACGAGCTGAGTCACAATGATGTTGAAACCGAGCCCATTAATTAGTGATTGTGCAAAGCTTTGCATTGTGGCACACTATTGTTACATGATTTACATTCCTCCCTTTCCTCTTCCTTTGCTTCTTCTTTTGTCCGATAACTTGTCCCGCAGTTCAACACATCAACACCATTCCAGCAAGTTGGTCTGAACGGGAATGGTGTGCTTATATACAGGTTTTATACAGTTTTTGAAAAACTAAACTAGACAACAAAACTGCCCCCATCAAGAAACACCATCTCTTTCAGATACTGCTTTAAATACTTCAGATCTGAACAAAACCCACGGGTGTTTCTATCCATCCTTCACTGTGAGAAAATGACACAGCGCTACGGGGTCTGAAAGGATGTGTAGCTGTCAAACAGCTCTAACTAGAGTAACTAAATTGCTAACTCAAGCTAAAAAGTTTTCTGAACAATAGACTGACCACCCCAGAGTCCAGACCACAACTTCTAATTAGGGCCGTTGCCTCTATTATGTATATATGTCATTGTTGTGGTGCAACAGATAATGCCACTACCTGCCACTGACCCACCACCCCATGTGGGAGACTGGGGTTCGATTCCTGGTCTGGGTGACGTTGCCATGCTACACCAAGACACCTTGGGCAAGACTCCTAACACAACACTGGCCTACCAGTAATACAATTACACTTGTAAGCCGCCCTGGATAAGGGAGTCAGCTTTGTGTGTGTGTGTGCATGGTATGGGTGTGTCCTCTAGACTCAGGTTAAGTAACAGAAATGAAACTTATTTAATGCACGACCGGAAAGCCTGTGTCAGTGAGTTACTGTACAGTCACATCATGTTTTTCTGTTCATAAAAAAATTAGGACAACAAGCTTTAAAATTTGTCCGTCCATCACTTCATAGCTTCAGTCTCATCACTACCTGTGTTTGTCTTGTTCAGAAATAAATGTTCATTTCCTCTTTGTGTTGATACAAATAGCAGCACAATGACGTAAGCCCCCTAGCAATGTGGAGGTTTCTGGCAACAGCTGGTGGCAGCCTTCTAAGAGTGCTATTCTACAGAGATAGGTACTAAAGTTGGCTATTTTGTTCAAATGTTGCTTTTTCAACTGTAATGTTTTTAAACTGAAGTAGAAAGGTGGATGTGTAGAAAAGGAGTAGCAAGGAGTTCATTCAGTCTGCCAGCAAAGGCCATGTGTCCATATACTTTTGACCGTGTAATGCATGTAGATAAATCAGTGTCATTTTTAATATTGAAATATATGCAAATATTTCCCACTGTTGACACTTACTTTGAAAAACACATGGAAATATACCTTGTATTTACAGTACAATATATCTTACAGTAAATACAATATGAGTTTCTGGAAAAATACTATATTAAAATATAGATTCCATAATTAGGATTGGTCTAAACAGGGAAAACAGGCAAAATTAGTACTCACGTGTTGTAGAACGATGGGGTGGTTTGTGATTGGTACTGTAAGTACGCTTAGATATCATGTGAAAAACCATGGAAAACTGGGAAATGGGATCTATAGATTCTACATAGCCAACCAGAGAGATGCACAATGAATGACTATATGTGACTGACTGACTGTGTTGAGCTTAAAAGCTTTTATTCAGTAAAAGATGTGAAATTCTCTTTCGCCTTGAGTAAGCCCGTCAAAATACCCACCCTCATAAACCATCCTATTAATATGAACTATTATGAACATACTGGAGAACTAGGAATTACATACAATACATTTCATGTCTGGGTTTTGACCCAGTATAATTCTTTAGTCTGTGTGAATGTGGATACCAAGGCAAGTACGTGACTTACCTATGTCTAAGTCTAGGCACCGAAGCGCAAAATCACTGAATGCATTTCATTTCTGATATATTCTAGTTAAATTGGCCACTAACTGAATATTTTAGATATTTAAACAAATTTTGATTGTTTGATTTCAGCATGTTTTGATGGTTAAGAGACATTCATGTTTTCTGGCCATTTGGTTTGCTGGGGACTCTTATTTTGAAAACCAGCATTGGTATCCACCATGTTTAGGGCTGTTGGGCTAGCCCCAACACTGGCTACGTCCAAAACGGCAGGCAGCTGTCTTGATGCCTTGCTACCTGTGCCGTCTAATAAGTTGGTGCTCTAGACCAGTGTTTCTTAAGCCTGGTCTTGGACGGACATTGCCCTGCCCATTTGAGTGGTTTCCCTCCTCCCAACACACCTCACGCTCATGCAGGGGTGGTGTTAAAGCAGGGAATCCTCTTAAATGTGCAGGACAGGGTGGCTGGGTTGAGAAACACTTAGAGGACCGTGATGTCCAGTGTTCCCGTCCTCTGAAGTCTTCTGTTGTTTTTTTACTGGAACTGTGCTGACACTATTATACAAACTGACATTATGAGGGTATTACTGGATATGCAGTCAGTAAAGGATGCTGGCCCAACGGATGAACCTCAGCTAGTAGGGAATACTGTATAAGCAGGCAGCATTTATGACGTTTCAAAAATAGCCATAGAGTTGGGTGTTAGCATTCCGACCATGTGTAATGCAGGTTGCTGGTAAGTACCCCCCGAATAAAGCACTGAGCTTGTACATAGCTGTGTCCTCTCCTTCTTAAGTAGCAGTGAACGCTACCAATGGTATCAGAAGAAAACGGTTCCACCTCAGCAGAAGAGTTTTGGATTGTTCCAGTCACTATGGTAGCTGAGTGGTGCCATGGAAAGGATCTTGTGAGATGCTGCGCTGAACACTTTGTGGTCCTCAGGAATAAGGACTTTTGTTGGTGGGGGTGTTGAGTGATGTAGCGGTGCAGACATGCCTTGGGTTCTTCCCCTTCACTCCTAATTTGGGATTAATTCCTAATACCCATAACTCACAGCACCCCTAACTCACCGGTTAGCTTTCCTTAACACCACACAGACAGCCTTTACGTCTATTCATGTCCCTTCTTCTCCATTCTTCCATAACCAACGCACCTCATCCATGGTAGCCCGTTTCCTTCAGAATGTGATAGGCTTAAAAAGCTAGTCTACTGTAAACCTTTAGGTTAAGGTTAGATGTTAATAGATAAATATAGACTTATGTTGAAACTAAAGACTGAAGTATTTATCTGGCCTATCTAGTAAAGTTAAATTAATTGATTATTAAAATATGTCGAGACATTTTGCGAATTTGGTAACAGTACTGGGTAGGCTATGTTTAGTGGCCTCTGTGTGTTACCTTGAAGTAGCCGCCTTTGACAGCTCAACAAGATAAGAGACGTTTGGACAGTTGGCAAGTTTCAACACACTTTCCAAAGTCAACATACAAGTGCAGTCATGTGTGCATATATATGTATCCCCAGGAGTTGTTCCTTCAGTCCATCAATTGTGAACCTCCATCAGTAATAATGAGGTCCATTGTGGCTGTTTTGCTTCTAGTGGGTGAGTATATCTCTTTCCTGTGTCGTGGTCGTAGCAGGGCTGTTATCCTTAAGTGGGACCAGTAAGTAATATTGTAATATTGTGACAGGCCAAAAAATAAATCATTTCTATAAATTATAATAATCTCCTATTTAAAAATAATCTGTTCTTTGTTCTGTAAGGTATGATTGATGATCACTGATGCACTATTTTTCATTCCTAGAATGATCACTTTGTACTTATTCCCCAGTGCAATGCTAGAGGGCTTAACTAGCAACACATTGCTGTATATAATAATAATAATAATAATGATAATACTACTACTACTACTACTACTAATAATAATAAAAATAATACGTGCAATGTTCTGTAGCTGTTCCAGTAAACCAAGATACAGTGTTTAAATGCTACAGTTCTGTGGGACTTTTATTTTTGTTATTTTTTAAGGCTTTCTTTGCTTTTAGTTATATCCTTATGTATTATAAATAATAAGTATAATATAACTGTATAATATTACCTCAGATATTTATTCCTGGTGTTTCCTGACTTACAGCAGAATTTCTAATAGAGACTTCACACACAGCTGCTTGTATAGCTGTCTGTTTACAACAAGTTGACTGTGTCTGAAACTGAAGAGCAGCTCTCTTAATGCATTGCTGCCTGCTGTCTCATAAGGCAGCGTTATCCAGCGTTATCGGTTCTCTGCCATTATTCCTAACTGCTGTGGCACTGACACAGTCTGAACAGAGGAACCATTACAGGCAGAGATTCAGACATAACTGAGTGCTTTCCAGGAGAAAAAAAAAAAAAAAATATATATATATATATATATATATATATGTATAGTGGAACACTGTCTGAGAAGGAAGCATTTGTGAGGTTTCAGAAACAGCAACTGTCTTTTGTCCTTTCGTTTATTTCTCTTTTATTTAACTAATTTCAACTGCATTGCCAAAATCCCATGGCTAACAATGTCTGCAGCTACTCAGAACCACTTGTAGAGTGAAACATAGGACATACACTCATCATCAGGAGAATAGTTGCACAAATAGCTGCACCCAGAAGGAATCAGCTGACAGGAATGAAACTTGGTGGGTAGGTTTGAAATCGTGAGATATGCAAATGATTCCAGTTTCTCGTTCGGCTGCACACATGACACAAGCAAGGACAGGCTTTATCTCTGTACCCAATTGACCCCACATTCACAACTGCAGACATTCAGTGAGCAGTGATTCTTCTCGTCATGAGTCACCCTGTCAGTGCCAGCCCCATTGCCATACGGCTGTACGACTACAGGCATGCTGACCATTACAACGACTGCCCTTAACACCACATGGCCATTACAGTCATTACAGTCAATGGTTGGCCATTACAGTCGTGGGACCAGCCGACCAAGTCTACTAGTGAGCCAACCGCTCACGTAAGCAAGGAACGGCCTTATCACTGTACCTGACTGACCCAACAGCCACGATTGCTGATATTAAGCGACCAGTCAAAGACTGCAGTGGTGTCGTGCCAGACTGTCATGGACAGGCTCAAAATGGAAGCGGGGCATCTTAAGTAAAGAGCCTCTCCTTAATCTTGGTGGAGATGACCAATGAATCCATGTGTGGAGGCTCTGTGGTCAGCGCCATACTGAGAGACACTACTTCTGTAGCTCAATACATATTGTCCATGTCAGTCTAAATGTATAATCATTTATTGTTCCTGGTAACCTTTATCTTCCTTCCCAATAGCACTGCAGTCCCACACTTCCTTCTGAATGCAGCTCTGCGTTTCATGAATAATTAATAATGAAAATTAAGGGTGTAAAAATATCCGAATGCAAATGAACAGATACTCAGAATCATGTTCATTTTACATGTGAGTTTACAAATGAGGGCAAAGAACTCTCCAGCTGCTGGCATACATGCAACAGGTCCTAGGATCCCAGACAGCAAGGCTATATCGGTCTGCTGGCTTGATAAGGTTGGCACCCTGCCGACTACTGCTGGTCCACCCTCAGAAAACCCAGAGCTTAATTTAAAATTAAATACACTAAGCCAAATATTACAAATGACTGGGAGACAAAATGAAGACTAGATCTGATATATGACACCAAAAATGATTTACTAAACCTGTTTATAAAGTATTACGAGGTCATGAAATGAAGGAATAGTACATATATTGGAAAACGAGTGATGAAAAGAGGCATTTTGTAAAATACTGTGTTCATTTCTTTTTATTTCTAAACATACTGACAGCTGCATCAATATATTATTTACATTATATACAGTTTAGTGGTCCAGCACTAGCGAATGATGACTTCATCCTCACCTGATACAGTTCAAATACCTCAGCAAGGCTGCTGGGATAGTAGTACTTGCCGCTGTGTTGCCTCATTGCTGTTCTTAGATTAGACTACTGTAAGACCCACAGTGTGTTTCAATAAAACATTATTTGATGTATGGAATAAAGGAGTATAAGTGGGGGATATAATGACTTACAGCACCATTTTGTCACTGTCCAATGAAAAACATGTATCTCCATTTTGGTGGGTTTTTACTTCTATGTATCATTTGAACACAGCAGCTGCTGTTCACACGGTGTGAAGGTTTCGTGATGAATGGACCAACAGAAATGACCCAAACTCACTTGGGAAAAAGTCTGGTTCCATTGATTTACATTGAGGGTGAATCAGATATTTGCCTCTCCTGTAAAGTTGTCGTTTTGGAGATACTCGATTTCTTTGGACAGCGACGGTTTGCTTACTACTTGTCTGAGGCGACACCTGGGCATACATATTTCAACAGTGGCCATTAGTCAGTCAGTCAGTTACTTGGTGAGACGTTATTCTCATAGACTTGCCCGTTGGTTAGGAGTCTAACAATATTTCAGTCGACATTGAATAGCATCCTGTAGTACCATACATTCAGGCTACTGCTGAGGCACTGAAAGTATATCAGGTATGTTTTGCTAACATTTGTTTAATCCTGTGCAAAGCAGCGTTCAGCAGAGCCGATGACAATAAGATCATCGGAGGGTACGAGTGTCCAGCTCACTCCCAGCCGTGGCAAATTTACCTAACCTATGACGATGGGCAGCGGTGGTGTGGGGCATCCTTGATCAACGAAAGATGGGCAGTGTCCGCGGCTCACTGTTACATCCCGTGAGTATCTCTCAGCACACAGATTGGTGAAGAAATCAAAGTTTGGGTTCAGAGTTGAGGTGGTTTTAAGAAGATGAGTCAGGAGGAAATAAATATGGTGTAGCTTTACAATGTCACTTACACCCAACAGCAATAGCATTAGAATCACCTCCTTGTATCTACACTCACTGTCTATCTAATCCGCTTCACTGACCATATAAGGGCACTTTGTAGTTCTACTGCTACACACTGTAGTCCATCTGTTTCTCTGTGTACTGTATTACCCTGTTCTTCAGTGGTCAGGACCCCCACAGGACCACCACAGAGCAGGTAGTATCTGGGTGGTGTATCATTCTCAGCACTTCAGTGACACTGAAAGTGTGGTGGTCTTTTGTGGTGCTGGTGTGAGTGGATCAGACACAGCAGTGCTGCTGGAGTGTGTAAACACTGTGTCCGCTCACTGTCCACTCTATTAGACACTCGTACCTTGCTGCTCCACCTTGTAGATGTACAGTCAGAGACGACAGGTCATCTGCTGCTGCACAGTGCAGTGTTGGTCATCTTCTAGTCCCTCATCTGTGGTCACAGGACGCTCTTGGCTGGATAGTTTTGGTTGGTCAACAATTCTCAGTCTAGCAGTGACACCGAGGTGTTTAAACACTGCAGCAGCACTGCTGTGTCTGATCCACTCACACCAGCACAACATACACTAACATACCACCATGTCAGTATCACTGCCGTGCTGAAAATTATCCACCACCCACATAATACCTGCTTTGGGGTGGTCCTGGGGGTCCTGGCCATTGAAAAACAGGGTAAAAGGGCGGGGGTTAACAAAGCATACAGAGAAACAGATACTACAGTCTGTAACTGTAGAACTACAAGGTGCATGTGGTAGGTGGAGCTGATATTACAGATAAAGAGTGTGAGCCGTTGAGGTGATTTTAATATTATGACTGATTAATGTACATTTATTACATAAATAAATTAATTAATGAATAAATAAATCCATTGGTTGACTTCAAGGCCTCCTCGTCTAGCTGTCCACCTGGGAGAGCACGACTTGTACACAGACGAGGGCACAGAGCAGAGGATCTGGGCAGAGAAGGTCATTCCTCATCCAGACTACGATGACGCTACGACTGACAACGACTTCATGCTGATCAAGCTGAGCCAGCCAGCCGTTTTCAATGAGCACGTGCAGCCGATTCCCCTGGCTACCACATGTTCAAGGGAAGGGGAGCAGTGCTTGGTGTCTGGATGGGGTAATCTCATTAACAGTGGAGGTGAGGCAGTCAGTGCTTTAATTATGCTTTGAACCACACGTTGTAGGAATCAAGTTGTCAGGTAGTCAAATGGGGTCAAGTAATCTAAACCAGACTTACTTATTGCTTATCTGACACTGTATCACACAATAATAATGTGATACATGAAAGAAGAGGGGAAAAGGGAACAGGGAATGAGCACCCATAAAACACCCTCTTTTCCCAGATGCACCTTGACATTCTCTTCATCAGGAATTATATAAATAAATAAATAAATAAATAAATAAACAGTAGCTCATTACAAAAACGTAGTACAAGTGGCTGCGACTGTCATAAGGTAGTAACAATAACAGAAATAGTGGTAGTACAATCTCATGCAATCTCAGATAGATCTATCTATCTATCCATCTATCTATCTATCTATCTATCTATCTATCTATCTATCTATCTACAGGGGTTGGACAATGAAACTGCAACACCTGGTTTTAGACCACAATCATTTATTAGTATGGTGTAGGGCCTCCTTTTGCGGCCAATACAGCGCCAGCTCGTCTTGGGAATGACATATACTGCGTCCTGCACAGTGGTCAGAGGGATTTTAAGCCATTCTTCTTGCAGGATAGTGGCCAGGTCACTATGTGATCTATCTATCTATCTATCTATCTATCTATCTATCTATTATTGGAGCATAGCTGGAGGGGTCCTAAAGTGTGAATGCATTTCTAAACTGTACCTGAGTTTTAAGGAGTATTTTACATTTGGATTAAATGTATAATTGGACATTGACTCTGGCATTGAGACAGCTAAACAGATCAAAGCCAGCAGTGAGATCGGATTACATGAATTCCTTTCCAGCTGCGCCCACATAGAATCGCCCTGTTCGCTTGCGATGTTAAACCAGTGTAGCAGTATCCGTATGTTACTGGCCCAATACTGAAATAAACTCTGGGGCTGTTTTGTGCCAAATGAACTCAATGATGAACCTTATTGATGTAAAAAAAAAGGATTTGCTTAAAAATACTGGAACAGATATTTAGGTACCACATTCATTTTAATAATATTTCTTTTGCCTCCAGGGATAAAAGGAGATTCCACCATTCACAATCCTGTTTCATTCCAGTTATAAGGGGGGAAAATTGGCATCATAAAGATCTCCAAACTTATGCGTGACCCAAAATCCTATTTGAACTTCGATGAAACCGATGTAAAATAGCTACCTGGCTCACATTATTTATACGCATAACCTCACCCTTTTCATAGCTGATTTTGTATCCTGATATTTTAAAGTAATTTTGGTAAACCAGACACAGAGTCAGATATGTATGAAAGCATATCGTCTGCATATAAATAGAACTGATGCTCTAAGCCTCCTCCACATATCCCCCTAATTTCATTCTCATTGTGTAACTGTATAGCTAATGGTCCTATGGCTAAGGGGAAAATGAGGGGAGAGACGGGGGATGCTCCTTCTCTGACTAAGGGGAAATGGAGGGGAGCTTGAAAAAGAAATAAGTATAAAGTTTTATTTGTACGGATTGCTGGCAGAGGCGAAGCATACCGTCGCTGTCCAAAGAAAAACAGGTATCTCCAAAATGGCAACTTTACAGGAGAGGCCAAAAACCTCATTTAGTTTGAATGGAAGTCAATGGAACCAGACGTCTTTCCAAGCAGTTTTGGGCCATTTCTGTTGGTCCATTCTTCATGAAATTTCTACACAGTGTAAACATCAACTCATATAATCAGATGAGGCATAAAAGTAAAAATCAACAAAAATGGAGAAACATGTATGGAGATACACTTGGACAATAAAAAACTTCAATAAATCGGATGAATGTTCAACTACAACCAGATTTTTTCATTATATTAAAAAGTAGTCCCACTCCACCCGATCAAACGCTTTCTTAGCGTCCAGGAATAATAATATGCACATTGGCTTATCATAACGTATTGCCTAATGTTTTCCAGTGAACTACGCAACCTTACTGCAGTGCCTGGATCTACCTGTGATCTCACGCTCAGAGTGTGAGGCTTCTTACCCAGGCCAAATCACAAAGAACATGTTCTGCGCTGGCTTCATGGAGGGAGGCAAAGACTCATGCCAGGTAAGAAGAATGGCAAGTAGCTGTTGGAAGTTGGTTTTAGTTAACCGACCAGTGTTGCTCCAAACTGTGCCTATATAATACTTCCCCACCAAGGCAGATCCTGGCTTTTAAACTCTGGGCTGCTAATGATCTGGAAGGTCAGTTGATCAGAAGAATGCAATATCTATTACCTCCATAAATTAAAATCTTAACAGTAAATTAGTCAGACCACAGTACATGTTTCTGACTAGATGTGATCGAGCATGGTGGCTCAAACACTGTTGTCTTAAATAGCATCCTGGCTATTGACTCTAGTTTTTGAGGCAGTGTCTGCTGTAGGATCACATCGTTCAGTTGTGGTTTTCGGCCTTGCCTTTTATGTGCAAATCTTTTTCCAGATTTTTTGGATCTTCTACATTGACGGCATTTATCTGATGCTCTTATCCAGACCGGCTTACAAGGTTAATCATATTACAGGTAGTGTTAGGAGTCTTCCCCAAGGACCCTTATTGGTGTAGCACAGCATAGTCACCCCGACCAGGATTCAAACACCCAGTCTCCTACGTGTGGTGGTGGCTCCTTGGCGGGTAGTGGTGTTACCCACTGAGCTACACCAACCACATACTGCTATTTTTGATGTTACTGTGGGGTGTAGAGGCTTATCGAGGAGTATTGTTCTGCTGGATTATTTGCTGATGCAGTGTTTACTAAAGTGGTGAGCCTCAACTGCTTTTACAGGACTAGGCTTAACTTGTCTCAAGTTGCTAATTTCCTAACTTCTGAAACATGAGAATCTGTTGTAGGCATCCTTATAGTGTATATTTAGAATAAGGAAAGGTTCAGCATTGATTATTATCCTTGCACTGCTTTTCTGGTTTTGAGTTTTGCATGTTTTGACCTTGGCTGGACCGAATTCACTATGTTATTTGATGCATGCATTTCACAAATCATAAAATCCAATCCATACAATTTCAACCAATCCTGCTCACCAAGACATGGATCCATAAGCCAATAATGGCAAACAGCCTAGCAGTGGTGTAACCTTACCTCCAGTCATAAAACACGCATTCTATATTTATTCAGAACTATATGGTGGCTAAACACTAAATTTAAATGGCAGCATTGGAACAATTTGGACTGAACTGAGTTCCTTCAGCATTCAGTAGCCGATGGTCCAATTGAAAGCAACAATAGATATTCAAAAGCTTCTCTCTCCTTTACCTTCAACAAACATTAGAAGGGAGGGTTTCTAATCTTTAAGCCTGAAAGTCTTGGTTTAGATACTACTATGACTGTATGACTATGTTTAATATGCTAATATCCTTCTTGGAGAAAAAGCCTATTAGAACCATTTAGACCTGATTAGTTCCTTCCTAATGAAAACTGACTTAATGGTTACCATCACAGACCATATGTTTTCTGCAGGATTGCTTTAGATTCTAAAAAACAATCAAAAAGTGATCCCATTGATTAAAGCTTACCTAAATACCACAACAAAAGCAAATCAGTGGAACTTGTGAGTCAGTTCAAAGGAATCAATCCTTCTTGACCTGGACGTTGCTAATGGTAAGATAATGGTTACGAACCTATCAGTTAATGTGCATTAGTATCGATAAGGTGTTGAGAATTAGTATAAATATTACCCTTTAATATATTACTATATTTTGTTTCTCCTGCATAGACTAGTACAAGGGCACCCAATCCTGGTCCTGGAGATCTCCCACCCTGCACAGTTTAGCTCCAATATTAATCAAACTCATTTAATCAACTTGTTGGGGGACTTCAGGAGGCATATAAACATAAGAGCCAGGTGTGATGATCTGGAATCTACAGAATGGGGGATCTCCAGAACCAGGATTGAGCACTCTTGGGCTAAATCATAATCTCTGTATCAGTATATTGCTTATATGTTATAACATATAATCTTCTTTTAATGAAATTTTATGAAAAATAATATTGTCTTTATTACTCCTTTATTCAGGGTGACTCCGGTGGTCCTGTTGTGTGCAATGGGATGTTGCAAGGGGTTGTGTCCTGGGGCTATGGATGTGCGTTACCTGGCTATCCTGGTGTTTATACTGAAGTCTGCCAGTATATCCAATGGGTCAAAGACATCATGGCTAACAACTGAGAGTGAGAGTTGAAATGTCTGTCACACACTTTCTTCGACAAATAAACAGCAAAGTTTCAGTCTGTAAACAAGACAGAAGCACTTTTATTGATGGGAACTCATTCTTTATTTCATTTCTAGTGTTGCTATAAAATGAATACAGGTGTGTTGTTCTTTTTAACAACTTGGTTACTTACAGGTCACTTCTTATGTCACTGAACAGTAACTATTTCTGAAACTCTCGTCTATGTGAAGGTCATAATATATCATTTACACAGTTTTTTATTCTCATCAAACATTCTCAAGATGATGCTTCAGCAAATTCATCATAGCCTCATAGCTTGGCGAGTGTAACCGTGCCCAGGATACTTCTGAAAATCTCTGGAAAAAAAGGAATTGTTACTAATTTCTCAAACCGAGGATAAAATAAGACGTGTAAGATTTCAGTGGATGTGTGGAGCCAGAAGAATAACTATTCAACCACACATTTTGCTGCCACTGAATCTACCATCGGGGCCACTATGGCAAGTGACCAGCCAACTAAGTCTGCCAGTGAGCCAACTTCTCACGTAAGCAAAGAACCTGACTGACCCACGATTGCTGACATCAAGCGACCAGTCAAAGACTGCAATGGTGTTGTGCCTGACTGTCATTGAGTGACTCAGAATGGCATTCGGTCATCCTCGGTGACGAGTCCTGCTTTTGTCTTGGTGTAGACAACCAAGAATGCTGTGTGTGGAGACACGGTGGTCAGCACCAAGATGAACGGTGCCACTCCATCTCCACCCCTACTGCTAAATCTGTAGGAACTGTGTGAGAAGATTCAAAGTGCTTGGGATGGACTACACGACACCATTGAGAACTCAAGACCGAGATGAATCCATGTTGCATTAGCAAACATTGTATTTTGCCTCATTTGCACAGTGATGTGGATCAAATCTTTTACATTTACGGCATTTAGCTGAAGCTCTTATCCAGAGCGACTTACAAGGTTAGTCATATTACAGGTAGGCCAATGTAGTGTTAGGAGTCTTGCCCAAGGACTCTTATTGGTGTAGCACAGCATAGTCACCCAGACCGGGATTCGAACCCCAGTCTCCCACTTGTGGTGGTAGCTACTTGGCAGGTAGTGGTGTTATCCGCTGAGCTACACCAACTTTTAGAGGTAAACTGGTATTTTTTTGCCATTTGCTCAGTTACAGTGCTGACCGAATCTTTTCCTAAAACTCCTAAACTGTTACTCTTTCCTAAAAGGCAGGTACTAGGGACAAAGGCAAAGGTCACAAATAAAGATACACATTCGCACTTGTTGTGCACTCAGTCAACACAGCTGGCTAAGTCCACTGTCCACCTGATTTTCCCAGTTTGCTAATCTGTAAAGTCTGCTTACCAATCAAATTAGAGGTGATGTTCAGTATGACCCTGCTGTTGGATCAAAACCTCATATCCCCAAAATAATAACTTTGTAGAGGAAGAAAAATCATATTTTACTCTTAATGCAAGTCAGTGGATCCAGACGTTCTTTAAATCAGTCTTGGGCCATTACCTTTGGCCAATTCATCATGGAATCTACACAGAATGTGAAGGGGAACAATTCCATTCAAATTACTTTCAAAACTGAAAAACATAAAAAATGGACAGTTGAGGTTGTGTGATGACACCTAATTCTAATTTCTACCCCAAAATATCTTGACAATATGCCATCTATGTGGTCTTCCAACAGAGGCAACACTTACCTTCTACTTGTATAATCATATTTCACTGAGCTGTTTATGAGTTATAAAGTAATAGAGATTTTTTCCTACCAGACTCTACATCAATAACTGCAGATGCAAAAGCAGCATGGGATAAAAGCAGATGGTTGCCTGTCTGAACATAAAAAGTACAGCCCATGTTGTCTTATCAGCATATTCTAGTTATCAGATTAGCAGAGTAAATTATTAAATGGTTCACCATGGTGGGGCTTATTCCAAACATATCTGAAAAAAAGAAAATGGGTATTGACAGTTGATTAATGCTGTAACCACCTGAGCATATAAAAAAGCCAATGCTATAAAATAACCATATCAGTTCACAGTGGTGCTGTGACATTCAAAGCCTGATAGCAAATGAAATGGCTGGATACACCAAAACCATGAAAGCTCATTCACAGCACAATCACAATTTTTACATTCCAAAAGCATTAAGAATCTCCCAAGAACTAGAAATTATATCAAAATAATGGTACAAAATACATAAAACAAGGGGAACGGAATAAAAAATACTATAAACTGGGGCGGCACAGTGGTGTGGTGGGTAGCACTGTTGCTTCATAGCGCTGTGTGAATGTGTATGTCTGTGTGTCTGCCCTGCAATGGTTTAGAAGATAACCAAGTGAGATAGAGTGAGATCTTAAATTAATAACTTAGCTTACCACCTCAAATGCCCTCACATCTCAAAATAACAAGTTAGCAACTCAAAATAATAACATAACATCTCAACATAATGACTTAGATAGATAGATAGATAGATAGATAGATAGATAGATAGATAGATAGATAGATAGATAGATAGATAGATAGATGTAATAACTTAGCATGTAATAACTTGTGATAATGAGATAACTCAAAATAATAAAATAGCACACTAAAATGTGTTTAATTTCAAAATAATAAGATAGCAATAAAATAATAGGAGATGATACCACCTCAAAATAATGACTTAGCAAATCAAAATAATAAGATAACATCTCAAAATACACTTCACAATAATATCTTTTCTCAAAGTAAAGGGAAAGGATATCAAAATAATGAGATCATTCCTCAAATTAATGATAGCATCTTAAAATACTGATAAAACATGTATAACAATAATACGTTAGCATTAATATTATAAGATACCACTTAAAAAACGAGATTACTCCTCAAAATAATGTCTAACGTCTCAAAACATTATGATAACATTGTAAATTAATGTCTTACAATCTGAAAATAATATGATAACATCCTAATGTTTAATGCCTTAGCATTTACAAATAATTTGGCATTTCAGAATAAAGACTTAGCCTCTCAAAATACTGATACAACACCTCGAAATAATAAGATAGCACCTTAAAACAGTGAGAAAGCCTCTCAAAGTAATGACTTAGCAAATCCAAAGAATAGGCTTTCATAAAGACCCGACAGCCACCATTATTGTAAAGGAACTGGTCGCTACGTTTCTCAGCAACGAACCATTTCACAAGAAACCATTCCGACATGCTTTATTTAAATGTCTAGGGGTTAATGATGTACACAATTTGACGACGGAATTTCCTTTTATTTTTTGATGAATATTAGCGAGAACATGGACCGAGCATACGGAAGCGATCCGTGAAGGACTACAATTCCCACAGAACTGTAGTCCTTCCACCGCGCTGGCTGCTCGTGACGTCACCCACGCTGGTTTAGTGATGGTTTTGTACTACTAGCAATGAGCAATGCATGGCTGAAACAAAACAGGTAGGCGAAATACCTGCACATACCGCTGCGCTTGCGGTTCTGAACGCGTTACGGTGGCTGTGGTGAATATACCGGATAGCATTAGCGTAGCCGTATGTATCTGCGCGTTGGGCGAGACTGACCTGCTAAGGCAACAATGGGCTAACAGAGGAGGAGAACAGGGGTCTGGCTAGTGTAGTGGGCGAGTCTGTGAGTAGAGGTGGTTTCACTATCAAGACTGTGGTCATAATAATTGTGCTGCGGCCGGTCATTATAATCCCTGAAAACAAACAAGCAAGCTAAGCTGTAGCCGTTCCTGCATAGCCCCCGTGCATACAGTTACATCTGAACGACTCATTTGCTGATCACTGATCAGCAGTATTCCAAAAGGCTGTACGATGTAAACGCTATGTATCCACCACTGCAGCGTTTTCCAGTTTCCTCGCTGTAGTATAGTGTAGCTAGCGAGCTCACTGTATTATTTTGACTGTTTACCATTTTTAATGTATTCACTGACAGTGAAACTCAGTCGGTTTGAACTCAGTTCGTCCGAGTGGATCTCTCTTGTTCAGGATTTGAAGGGCTTTCTGGCCAAACTGAGAAACGTACCCACCATTACATCTGATATAAACATACATATCGCATCAGTGCCTCAGTAGCCCTCCAGAGTGAGATTCCCTGGTTTAAAGATCAGGAAAGCCCCCCTTGTGATGAGGCATCTCCAAGCTGGGAAGAACTGTCCCCTTGTTGAGACGTGAGTACTGACCTCCACATCCGGGTCCTCGTCTTTACCTCAAGGCGCTCGTTATTGAAATGGACCTAAGCTAATTTAGGTAACCCGGCTAACGTTAGCATCCAATTGACCCTTTGCAGACACCCATGATACAGCCGGAATGAAGCCATGTCTTTGTGGCTTGTTGATAAGGCGAAGACAGCTTGCTTAGGCTAACTTACGACTTAATACCAAAACATGAAGATGTGGGTTAATATCAAGTAACTCACTATAAAACCTGCAGCCTACTTCAGTTAGGGCTAATTTAGCTTTTGTCAGTTACCATTAGCTTGGTCAGCTCAACTCTGTGTATTCCCATTTGTTTAGGAATTCTATCTTACCAACCACAGCCGTTTCATATTCTCACACATCACAATGAAAGGTTGTAGACTGATGATTTAGCAGAGTTTTGGGCTCTGGGCTATTCAGCCTCAACTAACACACCTTTTAATCCTTTCCCAAAGAAAGGTATACCTGAAGTTCTGACACTGTTTGATTTTGGGTTCTGAATGAGCCTTTGGACCCGGTAATGGCTATTACATCAGACTTAACAGGCGTACAATATACAGTTACTTTGCGATAGATTTTTGGGAGGTTGGCTGTAGTTTGGCTGACTGTTGGTAAACGTCTTCAGATTCGGATTTAGGCTACACTAGGGCAGAATCGCTGTTTACCTTTTTAGTTTTCAGTTTTGTTCAGTGACTGACTTAAGAGTAACACTAATGCTAACTTGGTTGTGTGTATTAGCCAATATTTTAGTACCCAAGGTAGCCATTAGAATTAGTTGGCACCACAAGGAATCCTGATGGATTTGTGTACTGCATGCTGGATATGATGATGAGAAAATATTGATAGATGAAAGTAATCTATTAAAAATGTATTATGTCCAATCAATGACGCTGAGACATACAACACTGGCATATAGAATACTGCATAACACAGTAAATCAAATATTGAAGTCTGGTTTTAGCCCTCTCTAAGCCATCAAATTCTAATTCTTTGTTGTGTGTGTTTTAGGCCCTTTGCATTCTTCTAAGGTCTCCTTTATTGGTTCAATCGGGAGCTAAGGAACATGGAAGTTGCTGAACAATCAGTCAGTGACCTGTTTCTTTCTAAAGGAGATATGGCTTCAGGTTTAAATTCTGAAGCTTCTCCAGAAGGAGAATTAGTTGTCAAAGATATAACTGGCTTTGAAGGCCCGAGACTGAGTTTACCCATCTATTCTCAAGCAATAATTGAACCAATATCACCAGCGGAAGTGACGCTGGAAGAAAGTGCACTTACCATGGCAATTGAGGAGGAGACAGCTGGCAGTGGTGACCCCAAAGACTCTGAGGTTCAGTTATCTCTCTCTGATGCCTCATGTGACCCAAGTATGCCCAATGAAATAATAGCAGCCACCAATTCAGCATTAGACTCCAATGCCACAGAGCCCCCTAGTGAGTCTATAGTCCACACAGACCCCAGTGAAGCCTCAGATGCAAATACCCTTTTGGATTCAAGTGCCGTGGATAAAGAGGCAACATGTGAAAACGGATTTCCTGAAGGCTCAACATTGAACTGTCTGACTCCCAGAGATGAGGAATGCTCCAAAAAGGATAAGGGTGCCAGGAAAAGCATTCCTCCAAAGAAGGACAGAATGGATCCATTAAAAATGGACATGTCCAAGCCCACTGTGATTCCTCTGACCTGTAAGTTTCCATCACTTCTGTTTGTACATGTTAATACTGACTTTCAAGTGTAATCAGTTGCTTGGCTATCATCTTAATATCACAATTTAAATATTCCATACACTTCATGGAAGGTCAGAAGAAAAAGAAGTTTGTGGTTTCAACATTGAAGAAATAATTGTATTATATTGCATCATATCATATTGGTGCATTGTGACTAGCATATTGGCTTGTATTTTTTAGGTTAGCTTACATTAGCTTGTGACTACATCAGTGGATCAGGGTGCTATAAAATAGCTTTCAAGCAGTATTTCAAATACTGAACTTATTGATAAACTGAAAAAGGCAGTTTTTCAACCTTTTCTTGGCACAATTCTGTATCATATCCAATAGGGATGCACGGATACCAGATTTTCCCCTTCCTGATACCAATACTTTTAGGTGTCAGTAACTAAAAAGCAAGATAGGTAAGTTTCCAGTTGGGCCACTTTAGGTTTATAGTTGCATACAATCAACATATTTGGACAATTATCACAATTATTTAGATAGAAATTAATTGTCAGTTTTAATTTCATGATTGGTGGAATCCTAATGAAACTATTACAATCACATTTATTAGAATTCACCTTGTATATTTTGTCTTATTGCAATGATTAAAAAATGTCTTGTACTGTTCTAATGAACTATTCCGGTTTCTAATCCACTTACAGCTTCTCAGCTGTCGCTACAATGCCTGGAGTGCCACATCATCTTCAGTGACAACAAAAGCAAGGAGCGGCACCTCAAAATGAACCACCCTACCGAGTATGAGCAGTGCATGCTTGGAGATGCCCTCTTCGCTTGCTATGTCTGCGACCGACACTTCACCTGCTCAACTGAGCTCATGGCTCATCAACGTACACACACAGAAAAGCAGCCTTTCAAATGCCCCATCTGTGGAGAAGCCTTCAGCCGATCGTCCGAGCTCACAAACCACAAGAAAGTCCACTTCGGCGAGCATGGATACACTTGTTCAGACTGTGGCAAACCCTGCAAAACCCTCACCTTGCTCAAATACCACCAGCGCATTCACACCGGGGAAAGGCCGTATGTTTGCATTCACAAAGAGTGTGGCAAGAGGTTCAGCATGCCCAAGGCTCTTCAGAAACACTTGGAGGCACATGAGAAAGGAGATACCGAGGGCACAGGAGATCCAAAGAAAGGCACAGCCAGCACAAAGAAAAAAAGGAATAGGGGTAAGCCTTACGTGTCTCTGTGTGTTGTATATAATGGCTATTACACTTATTATAACAGCTGATATCAAACAGTCATTGGAGTAAAGCTTAAGATAATGGATGCTGAATGTTTTTTGGAGGGGGAAAATAAAGTTTTTGTAACAGACAGCTGTTCATCTCAATCTAGGACCACAAATCCTCTTTTGTTCCCTTTACTGAGGGTGTCCCTCAGGGCTCAGCCCTTGAACCTACTGTATTTATGAAAACCTATCTTAGAAAACCTTAGGTAGTAATTTTAGTAGGGTGCCTTAAATAGAAAACTTTAGGCAGCTGCCTCTAAAATGGACTGCACCAAAACACTGCTCTGTGATGGGACTGTTTGTTCAGTGGTTAAATGGTTTCAGTTTGGAATGGTTTTGAGGTTAGCCACACTCGCAGGTTTAGTAGTGGTTGAACAGTTGTTGTTGTTTTTTTTTATCAAGTAGACAGATATCATCGCTTTGCTGTAATGTTCTGGGTATATGCAGTACAGCGTAATAAAAATTAAAAAGTGAAGTCGTGCTTTAAGCTTTTTCCCACCAATGCATTAAAATTATATACTATATTAACCCAGAATCATTTTCTGATTTTGCATTATTGAATAAGCCTTGATAAACACAAAGAAATAATATGTGATGTGTGAAAATATTTCATATTAAAGCATGCAAGCATAGCTTGCTTCTCCTGATACTTAGATATTTGACTGCTTACCTTTACTGTATCTTTGACATAAATAGCATTAGGGCATACTATTACTATGTATTCAGTATTACATAGTAGTATTACCATAATAGAATACATTCATACATATACTTGTTTCTGCACTAGTATAATAATTACTTTTTATTATATATATATATAATATTTATTTTATTTTATTTATTTACTTTTGTTCTCCAACTGTATAACAGGTTTCTAACCACAGAAAATCAGTTACCTGTTTCCTGGAATACAGTTTTTTTTTTTCCCTTCAGTTTATAATCAAGTGTAGGTCAAAGCATTCTTTGTAGCCTTAGTATCTTCTGTAACAGTACAGCTATCGCTACAACAATGAATCAACATTGAATCAACGAATCAACATTCATTGTTGTAGGTTACTAATAAAAAAACGAACAACAAACCCGGTTATTAATTAGTTGGCTGGATGACGTTTGCATTATCCATTTGCATTTGGTGACTGAAAGACGAAAATATGGATAGCAGAGACCATCACCTTACTGTAGTCTGAATAGACGTTTTCTGGTATAATAATAAATACCATGGGCACCCATCAAGAGTGAGCATGTAAGACTATATGACTTGCCCAAGAGTTGGCATGATAAGATAACATAGATAGATAGATAGATAGATAGATAGATAGATAGATACTTTGTTGATCCCAGAGGGAAATTCAAGGCATCCAGTAGCAGATATACAAACTATACAGAGGTAACAACAGAAGCAAGATAGAGTTGTACAGATAGAGACAGAGATACAATATAAAGTATGAAAGTATAAAAATAGAGTCCACAGTGTCTGTGTAAAGTATAAATGGAGGTAGTGGTAAACCATTTGCTAAGCAAATTGAGAAGATAGCTGTTATCAGTAATATAAATAATTTAGCAGTGCAGGATATGTAAACAGTAGTACAGAACGGAGTAGGACAATACAATATAAATATAAATAGATATTGGGCATTTAGGAGGGAGTGTTTGCAGACATGGGGGTGTGTCCATTGGAGTGACCGGAATGAAGAGTGTCACAGAGTTTTCCATTTGCTGAACTGAGAGGAGTTGAACAGTCTTATGGCCTGATGGACAAAAGACTTCCTGAGTCTGTCAGTGGAGCAGGACTGGGACAGCAGTCTGCCACTGAATGAGCTCCTCTGACTGATGATAGAGATGCTAAAATCTTGATCAAATCCTTTTTTAAAAGTGAGCAGGAGTGTGCCCCTGTTTGCTTTACAGCTAATTCTGTTTTAGGTTAGCAAGTAGAATAAGCAGGGTTGGCTAAAGTGTTCCTCCAACCCGTTGTTAACTGCTTGGTTTTAATGAAGTTGCTTGTGCATACATAATAGCATGTAGTAGACTCCTATTAACTCTATGTTAATTAATGTCTAACATGAAAGCTCACTGTGGCTAGGGCAAGAGTAGTCTATTAGTGACACTAATGACACTTGTGACACTGTCATGTCAACCACACACCCTTGTTTAGGTCAGTCAATGGAAGTAGTCCTTAAGATGTTCCTTATTGGCTGAGAGGTGTGTCAATAATTGTTTTTAGAATTATGCTAATGAAACACAAAAGCTATACGACAACTTAGTTAAATGTAAAGCTCAGGTAAAAACAGGTCATGATTTTTCCCAGCAATAAAAACGCTACATTGAATTCATGTCATGTTTCAGCTGTCTTATTGGGTTTTTATTGTATAGTGGACAAGGCAAACTCCAGATCTATAATTTGGTTCCTTTATGTCCCATGCATGCAGCACTAATGAGAATGTTTTGAGGTTGTACAAGAGGTTGAATTACCAAGGCTTTCATACAAACCATTTTTGACTTTTGCAGGTCCATCCACAAAGAAATTTGCATGCTCACAATGTGAAGAATCCTTCAAGACAGCCAAATCACAGCTTCATCACATTAAGATTAAGCACTCCCAGTGTCAAACCACTACTCTGTCCAGTAGCGCTATAGCAACACAAGACTTAAATGGAAATCCATCTGCAATTCAACCTACAGGAGTCCAACCTCCAGTACTACGCATGGAAGCCATTGGACCGGCACCACAGCAAATAAGCCCTCTTGGAGCTGAACACATCAAAAGACTAATAGAGAAATTGGGAAATGTCCAGAAAGTGAATCAGCTGGTAATACTCGGGCTTGACCAGGTACCTTTTCAGACACAAACCACGGGAACGCAACAGCCCCCGCGCTTCATACAGCCATTGCACTTCAATTTTACAGAGCCAACGGTTCAACCAGTTGTAGTTCAGGAGACAGGGGACCCGCCGTTGTGTGAAGGGACAACGGCAAATGGAACCGAGCAAACCACTTGCAAAGAGTCATTAGAGATGGAGATGGCTGTTGAACAAGAGGAAACTGTAGTCCAGGAAGAGACAAGTTTGGTTTCTTCAGTGAATGTAGAGGAACAGGTGACAGCTGTTGAATCAGATATGGCAGCAGCACAGTTAAATGAGGTTCAACTTGAACTTGTGCCAGAACTGGCTGAAAAGTCAGTTTCAACCCCTCCATTGGAGGTGGGTCATGAACAAAGCGAAACAATAGAAGAACAGGGTGTCCAAGTTGCTTCAGATGTCAACACAGAGAGACAGGCAGAGACAGGGGAGGCCTCATCTCCGACTTCCACAAATGACTTTGAAAGGAGACAGTCTGAGTCAGTTCCAGAGGACCTTTCAGTGCCAACAGACATCATGTCCGCCGAGGAAACCATCACCCACGAAGAGTCTCTGGAGCAAAGACTTGACCAAGCAAACTTGTTAGTAGAAGCAGAGCCACAGAGCGGTCAGGAGAATATTGTTACCTATGATGATGGCCAAAAGCCTGATGGACAGCCAGAAACGTCTGAAAAGGAAATTCCATTCCCAGAGCAGCCCAAGTCACCGAATCCACCTTCACTCAATAATGACCAAGAAATCTCCCATGTGGGACAGCAACATAGCAGTGAGTCTGTCACACAGCCAAGCACAGTGGTAACAAAAGAACAGAATCCGCCAAATGCTAAAGGTGGCCTCCACGTTAAGAAGATTTTACCTATTAAGAAGAAAAGATCTAAAAAGCAAGTGACTGAAAAGTTAAAGCCCCTGAAAGCTCAGGGTAAAGTTGCAAAAAGCTCTTCACAGATAACACCTGCCCAGAAGGGCAACACTCCATCAAAGTCCGTAGCAAAGAAAGGAGAGAAGGCAAAGGGCAAGAAGCTTGTACGCTTTGGAGAAAACAAGGAAAAATCTCCAAAGCAGAAGGTGCTACAGGTGTCAAAAACTAGCCCATTGAAAGGTAAACAAGATACTGATGTGCCAGTTTCGGCACAGATTGAAACAGTGCCTCAGTTAAAACAGAAAAATCAGAAACATAAAAAAGCCAAGACGACTGAAAATTCGTCAGCGGACATTAAGGTCCTTAATGTACCCAGTAGTCCGAAAGTAACAAACACGCCTGAACAAAAACCACGCGGGAAAACTCCGAAGAAAAAACTTGAAAAACAGAAAGGTTTGGCCAAGAAACGAAAGTCTCAGGAGACACAGCAAGACGGAAAGCCTTTGCCGAAGAAAAAAAAACTAAGCAAGACAGCAGAATCGGTGTCTCCGAAGAAAGCCAAGGTTAAAAAAGGCTCAGAGATCCACAAGTTAGCAAAGCAAGGGGAGAAGGAGCAAAAAGGTGCTTCTCAAGCCTCCAGTCAGGATCAGATAAAGCAACAAGCCTTGCTCTTGTTGAAAGGTCACAAGCAGCCACAGCTGAAAGTGCACAAACTGGATGCCAAGACTACGGGATTAGAGCAGCCACTAAAAGCTAAGTGTCAAACCAAGGAAGTTCAGGAAAAAGTGACTACAGTGGTAAAGGCGAAGGGAGGTGCTCACAAAAAAAAGGCACTGAAAACAACAAGCCAAAAGAAGAAGAAGACAAAAACGATGAGAAAGGAGTCAAAAGAGGATCAGAAGGATTCATCAAATTTCCAGAAGGACTCTAATCTCAGTCCTGCTCCTCCGCACACAAAGCCGAAAGTCCCACGCAAGCGCAAAGCCCCTACAAAAATCGACCAGGAAATTGCGCTGAGCCCTCCGTTTTCCCGGCTTGCGATCGGATGCCATGATTGTGGTACGATGTTCTCAGAGGTGTCTGCTTTGCAGGAGCACATGGCTTGTCTGCACTCTGAAAGTGGACTCCTGCACTCTAACGTCACCTATGATGTTTCTAACAGTCCAGCCATGAGCCCAACATCAGGTGAAGTGATACTTGCAGATTCAGTTCACTCAAGCAACTTTGAAATACAGGTGTCTACAGACTGGGATGTGGATCCTGAGATGAGAGAGATTGGTCTGGGAGACAGAGATATACACAGACTGTCATTCCCAGCTCTCAGTTCTTCCCCATCTTTACCAATGACATCAACTTCTGTTGAAGGCGAGGGCAAAACTGATCAAGGTACTCATGCTGGCCATCTTGAGATGCCTGGTAAAGGTTCCACTGAAATTGGTCAGGCTTTTGCTCAGGTGTCATCCACAGAGCCCAGCACATGCCACTATCAAACAAACGGCAAGAAGCCCGCAGAAGCAGAAAACACAGACGTGCGGTCAGTTCTGCCAAGCTCAGCTTCCGAACCTCAGGAAAGCATGGACATTAAAGAGGAGCTGCCTTCAGATGTGAATTTAGTCATGGTTGAGGATCAGGGTGAAGCAGATGACCATGCCCCCACTCAGGTTAATGATTCCCAAGAAGCCTCCGATCATCAGGAAGATGAATCAACCCACAGCGAATTAGACCACAGCGGTACACCATCTCAGAAAGAGGTTTCTATGGAAACCATGGCCCCAACATCTCAAAATTCCCACCTTCCAGAGCAATCCGAAATAAAGCAGGAGGAAGAGGAGATCCTCGTTCAGAGAGTAGAGAACCAAGCCAAAACATCCATGACGAGAAGTAGGAAAGGACGAGGTGGCAAAGGTAGCGGAAAGAGACAGCTTGGAAAAAGAAGCGCTGCTGAAAACCAAGGTGCGAAAGAGCCAGAGGCCGATAAAGAAGAGTGCCAGGTCGTCTTCCAGCTCTACTCGCTCACAGATAACTGTGAGGACAAAAATAAAGAAAGGGAAGACAGGGGTGCCACTACAGCTCACGGGAAATCAACCTTGGAGGAGTCCCCTGAAGATCCAGTAGTCTTCGAGTTACAGCCTGTTTCCGCCGCGGTTGTAGGGGTGGTGAAAGCAGACCAACCACTGGCTCAAAAGTCTGGGCAACAAGTCAAGAAGGGCACTTCATCAGGAGTGGTCCTGGAAAATTTCCCGACACCTCAGGGCAAGATGACAAGACAGGTGAGTATCCTGTGGATGTGGAAGGGAAGCTTCTTGATATATAAGTCAATGGACAGCGAGGCCTTCGCACAGTCAATATGAGGCAAATGAAACAGAGATCTGAAAATTATTTTTGCCCCATACCATAACCATGCATACTGTTTTACCACCTCAAACTGGAATTGTGTCAGGATCTTTAAAATCTGCCTACTTCAATCAATCAATCAATGTTTATTTGTATAGCGCTTTTTACAACCAACGTTGTCTCAAAGCAGCTTCACAGAAAATCAGTTTGTTATATATAAGAAAAAAAAAACAAAAAAACCCCACAAAGTTAATGTACAGACATTTGAGGGTGGGGGTGGGGAAAAACCGGGTCCAAGCCCCCCTTGAGCAAGCCAGAGAATTGGGCAAACAGCCACACTGGGCTGCTACAAAAGTTCATCGCTTGAAAGACTCTTAAAATAAATTTGGGTGCCTCAGTATTTAAATCAGATATTTGGAGCCCAGTCTGAGGTGCCTTTGGAGGTTCGGATCTAACCTACGTTTGTGAAAAAGTTGTTAGTGCTTGGTACACAGCCATCGTGAGAACAGCAGAGGCCAGCGCGATTGGTCAGTAAGTTCATGTTGGTGGTGAAACTGTAGAAACCAAACCCGAAATCGAGGTTGGAAAAAATAATATTGCAATTTTTTTATTTGAGAAATAGTGTGAACGATACTACCAGATAAACACAAGCTTGTAATTATGTTAACGTCATCTGAATACATCGCACGGTCACTGTGTTAAGGCCTTCGGCTTTGGCTCTGTCATTATACTGCTTTTGAATACTTTGAAAGCTACAAACCCAAACCATCAATAATTTTCAGCCACTACCGATAAAACCCACCAGTTGTGAGTACATATCGTTCATAACCCTGTTTGAGATGCTTTGGAGTATAAACTACACACAACCAACAATAATTGGTTGAGTGGTTGCATGCCACCTATAAAAGTAACTGGAAAAATTAAATAATGTTAAATTTCTGTCATCTGATGAGATACAGTTGTATATGTGAATTAATATCTGAATAAATCACATGCTTTATGTAGAGGCCTCTAAATGTAATTTGTCTTTGTTAATGTGATAAGAATCTTTTTTTGATTTTATTCTTATTATTAAATAAAATCATTTCATTTGCATTGAAGGTCAGCCTGCAACCAGGACTAACCTCTACTCGCACTTCTGCTGACGTAAAGACGGAAACCAGTGCTTCGATCCCAGCGTCTCAGAATGTCCACCCTAGTGAGAGAGATTTAATGCAGGGTGTCCAGGTGTTTCTGGTAAAAGCCGAGGACCACGAAACCCACGTTCTACAGGGAAACCAGAATATACAGACTCCCCTCACCACATGCCTAGGTAAGTCTGTCAAGCCTATGTAGACTTATTCCTGTTTGTATTGGGATTTAAAGTAGTACAGCAGGGGGCGCTGTGGCGCAGTGGGTAGTGCTGTCGCCTCACGGCAAGAAGGGCCTGGTTTTGATTCCCGGCTCACTCAGTGTCTCTGTGGGCTTACTCCCATAGCCCAACCACATGCTGTGAGGTGATTTGGAGATGCTAAGTTGCCGCCTAGGAGTGTGTGAGTGGGTGTGTGTGTGTTTGTTAGAGAGTGGGTGTGTTTGTGCGTGTGCCTGCCTTCCGTCAATTAAACCTTAGAAAAGGCTCCAGCTCCCCCACAACCCAGAACGTATATATTTTAAAATATACATGAATTGTAGTCATGACTTGTCATTCACCTGATTGCCATTAGTAGCCACATTTACATACATAAAGCTTGATAATCTGTAGATAATCTAAAATAGCTCAAGCAGAATATGTCCATATTTCTATCCATTTGGGTGCGTAATCCTTTAAATCATTTGTTAAACTGAAAAATGCCTGTATCTGATTACCTTGATAGCCTGACAGTTTAAGTGTGTTCTGTGTCTTTGCATCATAGCAGAAGTTTATAACGTTCATGGTGATAGCCGAAAGCAGATCCGCAGAGGAGAGGATGTCCATAAAACTGGCAAAAACAAGCATCAAAAATGTATAAGAGCAAATAAAGGACAGTGTGTTCACACCGGCTATAGGGCATATTGAATAGTCCAATCAGCGGTTGGTGTAGCGGATAACACCACTATCTGCCAGGGAGCTATCACTACATGTGGGAGACGTGGGTTCGAGTCCCGGACTCAGTGACTGTGCTGTGCTACACCAATAAGAGTCCTTGGGCAAAGACTCTTAACACTACATTGGCCTACCTGTAATATGATTAACCTTGTAAGTCGCTCTGGATAAGAGCGTCAGCTAAATGCCCTAAATGTAAATGTTTTAGAAAGCTAAAAGCCAAACTATTTTCATGGTAACATCTATATTAAGTGGGACAAAATTTGGGCTTTATGTACATGAAGTGTGCATGTTAACAGAGATTTTCATCCGATTGTTGAGTGGACTAGCATCTAAACACCTTAATCTATTATCCTAATGAATTCAGTTGGATTGGTAAAAATCTTGGATTGGCGGATGCATGGAAACATAGGCAATGAGTAGAGATAGACAAGCAAACATACTTACTAAAAACGAGGTCCTGATGTGACTAGCAATCTTGAACAACCTTTGAAGACAGGAGGTCATGGAGTGGTGCAGTCTTCAAAGCGTTGGTCCAAGATTGTCTAATTGGATGGGCAAGATGGCCCTCCTATTCCCATTTCCTTTCTTAGCATGAGGTTAGCCAATGTGGGACGTTGTCAGTTAGTGTTCTGCTCTAATCATGCTGAGCACTCGTTGTGAAGCAATTAGGAAAGATGCGATGGTGTTTCGTGCGACCCTCACCCTCGCAGCTTGGTAGCATCATGTTGATTTTGAATTGACGGCTATTAAACTAACTCTTTTTCTGAACTTTGCCACAGATGGTATTCCCTCTGGCTCCTCTGTAGTGTCTGCTGGCAAGCAATGCATTTTCTACCCTGTTAAAGAGGAGGAGGGAGAGATATTTGTGGAGCCGAGCCTTAACGAGCAAGGAGGGCCAGAGGAAAGGACCGGAAAATCAGGATCATGTATGTTTTTAAATTTTCAGTTTGAGGAAAATGTGTAGCACTGTTCATCACGGTTCATCAATATTTGCTCTTTTCTCCCATGCAACAGGGGCTGCATCTGGATTAGACGAGTGTGAGGAAGTCAGCGCGGGATGCACTCAAATGGAAATGCATCATACTTTATACTCCAGCGCTGAAGAGGGTAAGTCACAGCAGCTAAGCACACTGTGGTAAAAGCTTTCTTTTAAGCAAAGCTTACATTTACTTAGCCCTGGGGGAATATTCAACTCTTGCAGGTGATGGTGCAGAGCAACAGGGCGCCCAGGGCTTTCTGGAATTCCTCTCCCAGAGTTCAGACACGGAGGATACTGATAACTTTCAGTCGGAGCCAGAAGCCGAAACTCATATTATGTCCTGCTACTATGGAATTCGCACCAACAGAGCAGTACAACAACATGAATTGTCCAGGTATGTTTGATGTGGTAACGTTTACTTGCTAGTTTTAGGAATTGTTTTGAAAATTGTTATCTACTTAATCTGTTTCCTCTCTTCTCTTTTCTTCTGTTTTAGAAACCGAGATTGTTCTCAAGATGAACACGAAGAGCAAGGCAGAAAAGACAGTTGGAAGCCCATAGACTACTTCGTTCAGTATTTTACCTGGAATACATGGAAAGAAATTGCTGCATGCACAGAGCAGGTGTCAAAACTGCCAGAGCCTGTTACCTATAAAGAGGTGGCTCAGTTTGTAGGAATCCACATTGCAATGGGCACTCTGAAGGTGAGTAATGACTTTAATGACTTAATCTTTCTTATAATCAGCAACGAAAACTAACTGCCCAACAGGCATTTATGGTCCGACTCCATACCATTAGGTTTATAAATGAACTCAATGGCCAGGGGTTCTGATTATTGGTTGGTGTAGCTCAGCGGATAAGACCACTACCCACCCCAGAGCCAACACCACACGTGGGAGACTGGGGTTCGAATCCCAGTCTAGTTGACTATGCTGTGCTACACCGATAAGAGTCCTTGGGCAAGACTCCTAACACCACATTGACCTACCTGTAATATGATTAACCTTGTAAGTCGCTCTGGATAAGAGCGTCAGCTAAATACCGTAAATGTAAATAAATGTAAATTATTGCTGTAGTCAGGTCTAATTTTGTATCTGCACAAGCTCGACCTGACCTGAACCACAGCCAGTGTTAAAAACTGTCACCCAAATTGACAAATATAACCACGCAGGATGCCCAAGTTAATTTACTGCATAGCAGCAATAGCAGTCTTTGGATAAATAAAATACAAACATATATCAAACAATATGATGTAATGAAATAATCTACTGTACACAGTTCAATTTAAATTCTACTATAACAACTATAATTAGCAATACTTGTTTAAGTGTAAAACATCTGACATACATACTTACATTCTGCATCATAAAATATAGTTAACATACACATTCTGGCTATACACATTTTAACCTGTACTGTCCGGAGTTGATACTCATGAATTTTCTTTTCTGCGCATCCACAGCATTCCTAATAAAAAGCAGAAATATTCCATTAGTTCTAAATAGAGTTGGCAGTATTCCCATAGGATAAGAAGAGTAACACTGCCCTAATGTACAAAAGGGAGTCCTGGCTGGTGTATCAGCCATCCTGACGTCAGCGTGGTAGTGTGTCAGTGTGGTAGTGTGTCAGTGTGGAAACATACAGCCTTTGATTATATATTTGTTGAAATGTCCAATAAGCCAGTGAAAGTCACCCAGTCATCTATTACATTATGCCTTGATTGAAATGTAGTCCCAGTTCTGACATATTTCAAATATAACATGTATGATGATGGGATTGAAATGATACAATATTAATTTAGTGTATAAGATCAATGTAGAGGAACAGTACTACGGTTACCATGCAATTTCTGAATAGTTCCAGACATGTCATATGGTGGAACATTTAGACTTTATGATATATTGTATTCTGATCATTACTGTGATATCAGCCTTCTTAATATTAGGTTTCCGACCAATCACTGAATGGTTTAGTGTGTTATGAGCATCCTGCCCAGTTATTTTAAACCCAAGTGTTTACACAATCAAAAAAAAATGCGTATGTTTATTATAAGGCATGTCGCCCTCACAATAGTAGTTTACCCATATTGTGCGTCCCTAATTCTTATTGTTATGAAATGAATATTGTTGTCTGAGTCTACATACTTAGCAGATTCTTCTCTTTTATTCCTCTAAGTTTCCGAGTATGAAGCTGTACTGGGAGGACTGCACTCGAGTGCCGCTGATTGCCGATGCCATGCCGGCTTCCAGGTTCTCTGAACTCGTCCATAAACTGAGGTTGTCTGGTCCAACCGAAGAGCCCAGAGATGTCAGCGGTCATGAACAAAGTGGCCAAAACGGCACAAATCAGAGGGGTACTAGTGTTGAAACGCATCTGCCAGGTGAAAAGTCTAATGCACAGAATGCACAGAACTGCACAGACCTTTCAGTATCAAAGACAGAGCCTCTATGGAAGGTTCAGACAATAGTGAACCGAGTTCGTGAAGGGTGCCAAGCGCTTAAAAGACACGGGAACCATGGAGTTGACCAGTACCCCCTTCCGTTTCAGAGGCACCCGACACACTCACTACATCACACGGTCATGATAAGTGTCGGTGGCTTGGTCATGGACTTCAACTTGCGTATAAATGACTTTAATAGAGAGGAAGTGGTTGAGAAAATGGTTTCTCGGGAAAAGGGTAATAATCAAGGGATGATCTTCCTCTGCAAACCAGAGCTGTCAACCCCATCTATGTTGGAGCATCTCCTAGAGGCAGGAGTGCGCAGTGCTGGCAAGGTTGGTGGTGCGAGGGGGCAAGTTGGCGATGAGTTTATGACACGTGATGGGAAGCTGAAGTTGTTCCGATGCCATCATGGCTTCATTCTGTCTGCGGTCACAAAGGAAAAGTCACGCTCGACCTCCCTCGTCAGTGGCTTTGAGCGGGCCATCAAGGCAGCAAACCTAAACAGAGACTTGAGAAGCCTATACCGCACACCATGCATAAGTCCATCACCCGGTGCCTGGCCGCTGTCTGTACTTTGGGACCTTATCGATCTGGCTTTGGTTAACTCCTGGCTACAGTACAAACAAGATCGGAATTTTGTTCCAGAGCTACTGTCACTCATGGCTTTCCGGCTGGAAGTTTCCAAAGCTTTAATCCACCCCAGCAATACAGATGCTCAAGAATCCTCAGCCCCGTATCCCCCAGCTCCAGAACGGCCAAGGTCAAATACGAGCACAGGCCCTTCTACTGACTTTGAGACTCCTTTGCCTGATGCAGCCACGCGGTATGATGGTTTGGGCCACTGGCCAGAGCAGCTTGCCGAAGGTGAAGAAGCCAGGTGTAGATTTGGAGGTTGCGAGCGAACGTCTCGAGTGCGATGTCTTAAATGTTGTGTGTTCCTTTGCATTTCACGCAATCACAACTGCTTCCTGAAGTTTCACAGCCAAGGAGCTGCATAAAGTTTATTAACTGTGATGACAGTGCTCTTCCCAGATTGGTACCCCTGGTAAACTTGAACAAACAGGATGTAAATATAATTCTTTATTGCTCATCCTTTTGATCATTCATTCAAAATATTAACAAAAATATAAATGTATTTAAATAAACCCTAAAAAAAAAAAAGCTTTATTGAATCTTATAAAAGGTTTGATACAATTTAGGTATTTTCTTTTGGTTATTACACATCAAATAACTACATTTGCATAATTTACAAATATTTTGAAGAAGAATCAAAAGTATAAGCAATATAGATCGTTTTTACAGTGTTACTTTTGCTGTTTTGTCTGTTTGGCTCATGTTTTCCATGGGTGCCATTTTTTGTGAAGAGCACTGGATGTTCTTTTAAGCCTATTTTTATATTCTTATTTATCATTATTAAGTTATTGCTTGATGTAGAGGGCTGTCTGACAGTGACATCTCATTTTTTTTGTCTGTTCTGCTTTTGCAATACCTGTTCCACTTCGTTATGTCGACACTATGCGCATAATTGTGCAAAGCATTGTTGTAATTGTAAATTATTTCCTGTAAGCAGATGTTATGCCAGTGAGGACTGAGTATGTATAGGTGCAATTTGTCTTCTCAATTGTCACAAGGTCTTTTTTAACTAGTTGTTACTGTTTATTAAAGAGCATGCATTATTTGCATTTGTTTCCATGTATCATTTATGGTGTTCCTAATGCTTGGTCAGAACAGCCTACATTTACATCAGTTCTTACCATTAAGTATTAGGTACACATTTTTGCAGGAAACAAACAAAATGACATCCGACAACCAAATATATGATATCAGTATTTCAATGCTATCGGAAAACAAAACTTTGTATCTCCATTTTTTTCAGTTTTGGACCTAATTTGAAAATGGCTGTTATCTTTGACACTTTGTGTAAACTTCATAATGAGTGGACCAAAAGAAACGGATTTGGGAATGGAGGAGAGGGAGGTCAGATCACTTTAGTGTGTCCACCTCTTAGCTTTATAATAGCCTTACAGAAGACTTGCTATCTTCTGCAGGGGATTTTTCCACGCCTCCAGAGTTCAGTAATAGCAGTTGGTTGAATTTTCTGCTTCTCACCATCCAGGTAATTCAGGGATGTTAAGATCTGAGCTCTGCATTGGCCAATTCATTGTTCTCAGTGTAAGTGCCATAAGAATGCCCACACACTTAAATCTGGCATATCCTGATATCTATTTAATGTGACTTTGGACAGGGTGAAAGCGCCCAAGATGAGGTTTTACATGGCCATGTACACCCTGTTATCTGGTCCTGAAATAAAACAAGCTGCTTTCCATTTTTTGGTGAGATCATGAATTTGTTGCTCTGCTCTGATTGGCTGGTTTATAAGCAAACTGACTCAGTTTAACTGACTTACACAAAATTCTGAGGTAAAGTCAAAAGAAAACCAACAACAGAGCAATTAAATTTCAAAAGCAATCAGAATGGCAGCAGGTCATTTTCAGTGAAGGATCCCATTTTTGTCTCGGTGGAGACAACCAATGAATCTGTGTGTGGAGGCCCGTGGTCAGCACCAAGATGAAGGGTTTGTTGTCATGTGTCACACATCCAGAAGGCCTGATGTCAATCCATCTTCACCCCTGCCGCACCTTCTGCAGGAACTGTGTGAGAATATTTAAGCTGCATGCGATGGATTCCCACAGGACACCATTAAGAACCTTTACAACTCCATGCTAAGATGTCTGGCATGTGTCATTAGCAAACATGGTGGCCCGACGCCATACTGAGAGACACTACCTCTGTATGTGTAGCTCAATTAATATTGCCCATATCAGTCTAAATGTCTCATCATGTATTGTTCCTGGTACCCTTTATCTTCCTTCCCAATGGCATTGCAATCCCACACTTCCTTCTGAGTGCAGCTATTCTTTTGATGATGAGTGTATTTTGTCTATATCCCCTTATATACATTACTTTCAGAATGAAGACAGTAAACCTGGAAAAGTGTTTTCTGTCTGTGCTGTTTCACCTTAAAAGGGTGTTTTAGGCCAAATCCTCTGTCAGAAACGACCATAAACGGACATGCTATAATAATTTGACATAAAAATGACTGTTTGTGAGGGAGCCATTAACTCTCCAGACGTCTGGTTCCTGTCCGCACTGCTGTGAACAGTTCTGGCTTGGTAGGTTTCTCTAGAACTGCGTATCAAACCGTCCAGAGCGAGTTTGTCTAAGGTAAGGGTTTTTACTCGGCCATAAAGTTTGAAAATCTGTGCGCATGCGCACTTGGCCGCCTTATCCCGCTACAGACCCGTTTCTCAGCGCCTGCACCCGGTTGGATGCTGGTGCGGTGGGTTAGTCAGGTTTGCGACCCGCTTGCGCCCTCCCATTACATTGATTTGCATGACTAGCTGGTGCTGTTTTCCCTCCATAAAAGTGTAGCGATATCTGGTAAGGAACTTAGATATTTATGTTTTCTTTCTTCCTTTTTTTCGAATGTAAAAATAAAAGTCTGGCTGTCCGTTTACGTGAGGGGTTTGCTCAAGCTTGCACGTACGCGCTCTGTGTCCGACAATAGACCACTGTAAGTTTAACCTCGAAGGAGACTGATTAGCCAAGTTAGCAAGCTAGCTAAAGCGCATAGATACGGTGTCTTGTTTTGACAGTAACGAACAAGCTAACCACATTCAAAGGCGTGATGATATACGGAGCTCGTCCGAGTTTATTGTAATGATACTGCCCATACAGTTATTCCTCATGTAGTCTGGGTTTTGTGTGTAGAGCGAAGAAAAGGCTATGTCAGTTGGGCCCTCAGTTTGTTAGCTAGCTAGCATGCTAGTTAACGTTAGCTGGCCTGCAGTTTGGCGTCACCTTACATATCAAGTTCGGAATAATGTTACTCCGGCTTTTTGTATGAAGTCACAATAACGTCTAGCTTATCGTTTAACCAGGTTAACTTGCTCTATGCGCAATACTTTACAAGACCACTAGCTAGCTAAATGTATCCGGCCTTTATAACTTGGCTAGCATAGCTGGCTAATTCGCTAGCCACCCGTCGTTCATTTGAATGTTAACATTGGCTACAACTTGGGCCACTGCAGCGTTCGTAAGAAACTGGGTTGTTAAACTTTTAACACTACTAGTTAAACCCAAAATGAACCAACAGCAGACAGAATAGTGTATGTGTGCCTGTAGCTTTTGTTGTGGTTCCGTCGCTGGGTTGTAGAGTAACGGTAATGTTGACATTTTGAAGTCGAACGTGACCTACTCTGTGTAACTATGTCTGTGTTTTTGTCTCTTCGTATTTCTCCTAATAGAAACTGGGTGTGTATATAGATACCCCATCTCTTCACAATGGACTCGGATATACTGAAGATTGAGGAAATAGTTATGGGAGGTGGAGAAACTGCTGCTCCTGCGGAACTGAATCCTGAAAAAGCTGAGCAGCCGTACGCTACGATCATCATTCAGGATCCTCAGCCACCTCCAATCATACAGTCATGTAAGGGCTGTTAACCTAATTCTCCTGTGGGGAAACGTTTTACAACTTGAGGCGGTGTTAGTTTTGTAAGGGTCTCTGTGGCTTCCATTTACACTCGTCTCGATTTCATGACTATAGTATTAGCCTACCTGAATTGACTAGTATGGGGCTACCTGACTATAGTATTAACCCGTCTGGATTGGCTAGTATGGGCTACCTGACTATAGTATTAGCCCACCTGGATTGACTAGTATGTGCTACCTGACTGTAGTATTATCTTGCCTGGATTGACTAGTATGGGCTACCTGACTATAGTGTTAGCCCACCTGGATTGACTAGTATGTGCTACCTGACTGTAGTATTATCTTGCCTGGATTGACTAGTATGGGCTACCTGACTATAGTGTTAGCCCACCTGGATTGACTAGTATGCGCTACCTGACTATAGTATTAGCCTACCTGGATTGACTAATATAGGGCTACCTGACTATAGTTTTAGCCCATCTGGATTGACTAGTATAGGACTACTTGACTTTAGTAGGATAGGGCTACATGACTGTAATATTAGCCCGCCTGGATTGCTGAGATGGCGTTAAGCGCTGTAGAAATTCTTCAGCGCTTTGTGGACGTTTATGATTGCTTTAATGCAATAAAAGTAAAGTTTAAAAAAAAGTAAATCAACACAAAATATACACACAATCAAAATAAATACAGGCATAATAGCAGATCAGTCCTCTACAGTAAATAACCAGCCTCATTTTATACGTTGTTAAACTGTTCCCTTTCTGATTTCATAGACCAGCATGAGAGCCTGCAGTGTTTCCAGTGTTTTATCACGTTCTGTAACTCCAAAGCCAAGGAAAGGCATATGAAGAAGAGTCATCGTGAGGAGTATAAACAGCAGCTGCAGCAGGTTGGTGTTTGAATGTGTGACGGATCCTGTGAAATTCCCTTTTTTTTTTTTTTTTGGCCTAAAAAAAAGGCATATGTGTTTACTGACTGACATATGACATGTCTCGTTAAAACACGCATATGCAAGAGCCGACTCTTGATACAAAGCTGCAAAGAAGAGAGACAACTTTAGGTTACCTGACATTGTAATTTAAAATTTGTGTCTTTGCTTAAAATCTTATTGTAAAGGGAAGCAGTGCAAAACAGTCTCTGGTATGAAAGCGTTTGTCAAACTCGGCTGTCCAAACCCCCAGATCGTGTTTGAGATCCAGTAAAGTACCTAGGTTAGTTTGATGCTAACTTGGGTACCCAAATTCTATATTTATATAACTATATTTGAACTCTTAAAGCATCTACATGCTTGATGCTACCCTAAGTACTCTGGTCCGTGACCAAACTCAGCTCTAGTATCTCTATTAACCAAGCAAAATAATTACTAAAAATATAGAAAATTATTTTACCAATAGTTATTTTTAGTCTGTTGTATATTCATATTTTACCTAAACAGTTTTATTTTTGTTAGCTAATACTTTTTGTTCTTTCTTTTCTTGGAAACAAGAACCAAGAATTAATTTGTTAATAAAATAAGAACTCCCTACAATATATGCAGGTGTAATGAATATGTTCAAATTCTGCGTAATGCTTAAAAATGAATTGCCAGTGTCACAAACACCTAAACCATCCACACACAACTTTTATAACTACAACTTTGTGATACAATTTTTAAAATTTCTACATTTATGTGCTTTACCCTAAATTTTCTTGTACCATAATTTCACATAGTTAAATCCACATGTAACCCCACTTGCAAACAGTGTTATGCTAACATTTGTCTGAAGGACTTCTAATAAGAAAGGTTTTGTATTTTGGACCCTGCCACCCGTTGTTCATATGCCAGACACTTGTATGACAAACGCTATGCAGCTGATGGCAGATGGCAAAATTCCTGTTTGGCTACAGTGCAACCCCAAAAATTTTTTTCTGGTACTTCTTCTGGTGCTTCTATCAGTCTTGGCTTCCATTAGTGAAAAGTTGCTGGTATCAAAGAATCAGGCTGGTTCACAAGCCACAGGGATTCTGAAGAAGGCAGAAATGTATTTAATCACGATTTAAGTGCCAAAATGGATGTATTTAAAAATGAACTATTTTATTGTGGTACAATATGAATATGAACTTTTATTGTGGTACAATATGCATCTTTTAAAACACGTGTGCCATTGATGGTGCGAAAACAAAATTAATATTGTATGTTCTCAGGATGATTGAATTTAAAAGGGTTATATTGGTAACAGTCTTTATGGCGTGAGTTTTTAATGAGTTTTGTGGTTGATTTCCTGATGTATTGTAATACTGTAGCTGAGTGTAAATATACTGTATATATGTACTTTTTGTATCAGGGATGGTGTAGAAATTAGGATGGTCTAACTAAAACTTAATTGTTTATTTATGTATTTTTACCTCCCCACCCATAGTGTGACACGCTGTTCACCTGCTATGTGTGTGACCGCACTTTCCCGTCCTCTGAGGAACTAACACAGCATCAGTCAACCCACAACAAGGAAGACAAGCCCTTCAAATGTACGCGTTGCCAAGAAAGTTTCCGTACGTTCTCTGAGGTAAGGATTTATTTTTTTAAAAAAATCTTTGTTTTTGATCTTTGTTTTTACAGTATGTTCAACCTCTTCATAGTGTACTGTGCTCAGGATTGCATGTGATACTACATCTGTAAAGTTATTAACAGGAGACCGCGTAGGCTTCAAATATAAATCTTGAATATAATTATCCAGTACTTGGTTTCAGTAATTACTGTTACTTGTGGGTATAATTATTGGTGGCCTTTGTTTTTTATAGATTATTAAAATTATTAAAATTGTTCTATTTTCTTGCCCATAGTTGACAACACACCGAAGGCAGGTATGTCCCGAGCGCCAGTTTGTGTGCAGAGACTGCAGTGAGACATTTCGAAGCCCGGCACTGCTGCGTAGCCACCGTTTGACCCAGCATCCCGTGCGTCAGGAAGCAGAGGATGGAGATGATCCTTCCAAGACCCACCGATGTGGCAAATGTGGCAGGGGCTTTGAGGAGGAGGCCGAGCTGCTGCAGCACCAGGAAAACCATGCAGGCAACCAACATTGCAACGGGAGCGCACCAGCTAAGAGACGTGGGAGACCTCCCAAAGCTGAAACAACAGTAGTCGGAGAGAAAAAGCTAAAGCGAAGCAAGAAAGAGGAAACAGAGACAGAAGAGGAGGCGGGGGTAAGCAACCACTCGGAGGATGTCTCCACATCACCAACTGTAGCTGAGGCAAAAGTTAAGACTGGGGCCAGACGAGGGCGACCCCCGAAATCCATGCAAGAGCCCAAAGCTGAAGAGGATAAAGTCGAGAGCAAGAAAATGAAGGCTGCTCCTCCACCTGTTCGCGAGATCCCATGCACAGAATGTGACCTCACCTTTCCAGGGCTGGCACAGCTGCGGGCTCACAAGAAAGAGAAGCACACCCAGCGAAAACCTCATCCCTGCACCGACTGTGAGGAGAGTTTCAACCGCCCCGAGCAGCTGGCAGCTCACATCACTCGAGCTCACACAGCCGGCCGATACTCCTGTCCAACATGTGGCAAGAGCTTTGGCAGAGAGAGCAACCTGAAGGCTCACCAACAGAGTCATGACAAAGAGGAGGAGAAGCCAGCTGGTCGTGGAAAAAGATAATTCATAGTGGAAGAGTGAATAAAGTTCTCTGCTAAAAGGGTTTAGGGTTTTGAGATTTTTCAGGTTGACTTTATGGAAAAACTGAAAAAAATTGTGGGGTCAAATTTTGGTTTGCAGGATTGAAACATGCCTCAGATTAAGTGGGTGAGACTTTTTTTCAACACTATTAGGGTTTATGTGGAAACTGGAAGCCCCAAAAGCCCCTATGTGGCATCTTTATTTCATCTTGATATGTTTATAGATGTGGCATGATATGTGTTGCAGGCCACAATAGAAATGTATAGAGTAATCCAACCCACGGATCACCCACATCAGTATCTTAGGGGAACTTGGAAAAGAAAGCCCACCTACAGTAAAAATGCTTTGTATTGGCTTTTATTTGAACATTTTAATGTCTTTTTTTATGAATATCACAAGTGAGCTATTGTTTTTACATTATTTTTAGAAGTGTGTGTGTGTGTGATGCCAGGCAGTAGCACACCTGAATAGAATTAGTGTTTTCTGATGACGAGCTTCGACCTAAATTGATTAGAAAATGTTTTAATTTTCTGTAGTACCACAAGGCGTTATTCCTAAGTGTCTTTTTTTACCCGTGGCTAATTCTGATCTGTATAATAAGAGAAAATATCTAAATAACTGGCCCCCGAACCTGATTTGTTTAAATTATGCGGTTTTCAGTCATGATTGATGTAAATGTAAATTACAGCTATCTGTCTCTGCTGAGATGCGAAAATGAAATTAATCTTTTTCTATGAGTTTGTTTGGAGACAATGACTTGTTTAACAAATTTGTATGAGCGAACATTAAATTATAAAAATACTAAGTATGTTTTTTAACTTTTTCCTATTTGTATTGCTATGATAATTTGATGGGTATTGTTGAATTTCAGTTTCTGGTCTTATTTTAGTGGGATGCTATAAATTTCTGCATAACACTTTTAGAGGGCTGTGTAGGCCTATTGGCCTTTTTACAGAGGCCTTGATGCCTCTCAGTTTATCATAGTGGTATAAATTAAATTTTTTAAAAGCTTTTTTTTTTTTGCCTTGATGCATCACAAGGTGCTTTGCCCTGAGTGGTGGCTCAACTTTGTCTCGGTGCCATTCCACCAGGAGATGTTTTTTAAAAACAGTTTTACTCGGTCATAACATCTGTAATTTAGTTCAGTACAGTTATGTTTGCAGTTTGTTTCCTTTAGCAATGCACAGACTTTCAGGCATCTGTAGCCCTGGGGAAAAAAGTGTCTACTGTGTCTGTTTCTCCTATGTAATTTGTCCCATGTTGGCTAAACTGTTTAAAATTAAAGGAACCCGCCTTAAGGGGCTGCTACGGAATGAATGTGTGATCAGGTATTTTATTATCTAACTAAATCACTAAAGACCTCTTTCAGTACTTTTAACAATTTAGATTAGGATTATCTGTTAGTCTGGTCTCCATGAAAAAGATTATAAATCTATACTGCAGCTGTATACTCCAGTATTCAATGATTGCTACCATGTACATGATACTGTACTGGATGGCAGGGGCGTAACTAAACTCCACCATCTTCGGGTTGGGCCTGGTCCTGTAGTCTGCTTCAATTTCTTATTCCTCTAATGTAATGGTTCAGCAACCACTGCCTCTGCTTTTTCACCTTGCGTTTTGAATGTTGTACATTATGGAGTAGTAATAGTAATGAATAGTAATCAATATTCCCGGTATCTTCTGTGATTGGTTTTTGAACACAGTCATTATGTAGAAAACCAAAATTGTCATATTGTACAAGCAGAGTTCACATGTGTCAAACATATACATTTATGAACCCTTGTTAGTTTTGCTTTGTAACTTATTAATCATAAGAGGAAAAATAAAACTTAATCAGTGTAGTGCCCATTTAAACCGGAACATTAGTGCGTCTGAACTTGCAAACTGGGGAAATTAATGATAAACATATTTTAATAAAACAAAGTCCAGATTATACAATAGTCCACCTCTTCAGGAAAATCATTTCAAAGCATTGGACCCTGTTTAAACACAAGTACACCACAGAGAACAGAAATACAGTAGTCAGTTCTGGAGGACATCAACGCATGAAGACTCTCAGATGCAGATATTCCTGAGGTAAAAATGTTTTGGCTATGCTCCCGATGTAAAGGTTAAATTACATAATTATATAAGATGACATCATAAAGCCAGGAGATATAGGGGGAGGTTACTGATTTTCTTAATAAGGGCTGAAGAAGCAATAAGCATAGTCTCAGACCAGCAGGAAATTGTTGGTCATCCAGGTCATGGCATCAGCTGGACAATGTTTAGGAGTAGGGGGAAGTAGTCTGTGAGACGGTTCTGTAGAAATATTAATTTGAGTGTTATCAGTGTAGCAATGAAACAAATAGATCATCCTTTATTGATCCCACAGTGGGGAAATTTCCAGTGTTACAGCAGCACAGAGGAAAGAACAGAAGAAGTGTCAGGAAAATATACAAATAAGTAATTAAGATCTATATACAAAAAGTACAGAAAAATATATAATTAAATACAAAAAAATTACATTTAGAAGACAGGATTATGCTATGCAGTTTTATTGCACATAACAGAAATAGAAATAGACTGCTGGATTTTATTGCACATAGTAAAATAGGTTACTGTAGAATAGACTAGTGTAGAAATAGACTACTGAGGGGAGCAGCTGTTATACAGTCTGACAGTGGCCGGAGGGATCTGCGGTACCTCCCCTTCATACACCCTGGGTATAGAAGACAAAAGAAACAAACAATGGGCCTAATACAGACCCTTGAGGAACACCGGCCGTTACTGTATACACAGGGACCTGAAGGAGGGGAACACGGTCTCCATAGCTATGACAGAGAATGTTCTTCCTGAGGCAACTGAAGGAGTTTAACCTCACACAAGTACAGTTTGACCTATCGATCTTCAAGATCATTCCTAACCCACTGGTTCCAGCACATAACCAAGACAGCAGGGAAAATCATTGCCATGACAACAGAGTCATGAAAAGCACTGGTAGGATTGTAGCTTCTTTCACACTGGACACCACCTCTCCTGATCACCTCTGTCTAGTTGAAGATTCAGGGCTATCAGGGCCAGCACAACTAGACCACCTACCTGCTTACTCCCCAGAGCTGTAGTGAACCACAGGGGACATGTTGCACTTACTATGGCCCTCCTTTCTGTTCCAAAATGCATACTTGCATAACTCATTTGCTCATACAGTAAATAGGGGTGGATTTGATGGTTTCTCAGACCCACACAGAGGCTACATACAATGCTTCTTAAAATTAGTCATACAAGTGTGATGATGTAGAGCTACACATCACCAGTGTACGTTATAAGATGTATATACTTACCTGTGACTAGTCTTTACCTGTATGGTTTAAAAGAGTAACAAGGTTGAAACTCAGGCTTTTACTTACCGGGGCTAGTCTAACCTCTGTAGACGGGGAGGGAGGCACAGAAATTGTACTATGTTAATATTGTATATAGAGATGTGCACATTGTATGTTGGATTTAAGAATAAGAAAGCCATGACTTGTAAAGTGAGTTAATGAGCTGTGTAGAGGGATAATCACCTGTTGCACCAGAAATGTTTTTATATTCATTGTCCTTGTTTTACCCTTTGTAAGAGTGGAATATTCTGGGGGAGGGGCTAATGGAATATAACAGCATCCAATAGGGCTAAGGGGCCACTTTTGCCTAGACGAACAGGCTGAGAGTGTGAATGAGGGATCTGTATGACTTTGCAGTCATCGATCTGATAATAATAATAATAATAATAATACTTTATTCTTATATAGCGCTTTTCCTTGAATTTCCCTCTGGGATCAATAAAGTATCTATCTATCTATCTATCTATCTATCTATCTATCTATCTATCTATCTATCTTTCAAGAACTCAAAGACGCTTACAAATGTTAGTTCAGAAGAGTACACAATCATCAGACAACAACAAAAAACAAGGCATCAGGGTTATCCTTTTGAGTTATGGGTGATTCTAAAAGTCTGACAAAGCCCTTACTGGGTGTCGTTGTACCTGACTGACCCAATAGCCAAAGCTGCGGACGCTCAGTGAGCTGTGATGTCCTCCACGAGTCATCCCGCCAGTGCCAGCACCACTGGCCGACAGCTGGACGACCACATACGCACAGATCACCGCAATGACCGTCCCCAACCATGGACCGGTGACCTGTCTTGGACCTGTGTTTCCTGCCTTTTGTCCAAGGAGCACTGGGATCAGCTCCAGCACCCCAAACCAACTGAGGTTTGGGGTGCTGGAGAAGTACCCGCATTCATTTGGCGTGCAGGGCAGAGTAGCCAGGGTGAAGCAGCTACGCTCGGTTTCTCTGTATATAGAGTTTGTTAAATGTTGTTTTGTTTTTCGTTCAGTGTACGCGCTTGTACATATGTAAATAGCTGTCTGCGTCGTGTAGATAAAAAGGTGAGGGGAAATCATCTCCAGTTTTCAGGCCGGCCAACCTTTTCCAGGCCCTAAGGCCTCTCGCCCGACTCTACCCATAGGGTGTGACTCACCACTCCTGCACAATTACAATAAGTCATAACAATAGATCAAGGGAACCCAATAAAATGCCTTTGTTGATAAAAGTATATGAGTCGAGTCAAGTCAGATTTTTATTGTCAATACTTCAATAAGTACAAGACAGACAGAGTACTGAAACTGTGTTACTCTCTGACCCAACATGCAACACATAAGCATTTAACGATAATTAGATTACAAATAAAAAACAAGAACAGTATATAGAATATATTAAACAGTAAACATAAAATAGACAAATGCAAGACATATGATAAAATAAAATAAGGGCCCTGAGATAAACGTAATGAGACAGTACAACACTGAAGACAATAAGGACGATAAAGTGACATGTGCACCAGCAGGATTAAGATGTAGGGTTAAGGTGGTATGACAGGGCCAGTATAACAGCAGTGCTAATTGAAAAGCGTTCAGGCTGTTTTAAGTGATGAGTGCAGAGCAGTTCTAAAAAAACACAGTTCAGTGTTAATTGAGGAGGTGCTGAGTTTGGGTGTGTGCGGGGGGCAGAAGGTCGAGGGCATATAGAGCAGGGAGAGAGTTAAGCATGTTAACAGCCTGATGGATGGAGCTGCCCCTCAGTCTGCTGGTCCTAGCTCCATGACTCCACAGTCTGGGTGGGTAGGATCTCCTGCCAAGCAGAGGGCTTTACGCATGAGGCTGGAGCTGTATAAGTCTTGATAGGGAGAGGAGAAAGGTGCTGATGATCTTCTCAGCTGCTCTAACGGCGCGCTGGAAGGTCCTGCGGCAAGATCCTGTGCAGGCCCCATACCACACAGTGATACAGTTCTCTATAGCCTCTATAGGAGATCATTAGGGTCAAGAGGTTCAATCAATGGGAACGACAATCAGATTTGAGTGTGGCTGACCCTATTTTAAAACACCTACCTGAGTTTTTACTATCAAAGGCTAGCCTTTACCACAGACATTAGTTAGTGCAGAAAGTATAGTTAGTGAGATTTCTGAGGACGCCAGCTAAATATTTGCCAATGTTCATTAGGCTGGAAGAGGTTCTAAATCTGGACTAAATCTGGAGTTTGGACCTCACTGATCCACTGTCAGGAAGTTCCAACTATTGTAAAACTCTGGCAGGAATGGTCAATAAATAAAATGACTCTAAGACTATGGGATAGAAAATTCTCAAAATCATAAAGAAACTCAGTTTATCATCTACGGGCCTCTCTTACACTGGCTAACGCATGTGTCCATGATCAGGTAAACGCTAAACAATGAGGCTTGAATGGAATGATAGCATGGAGAAAGCATTCCCTCTCTAGGAAGAGCATTTCTTCCCATTTAAAGTCTCTTGAAGACCACCATTATGAGCTAGAAGGCTACTGAAATAATCGTACGTTGACAAACAAGACAAAAACAAGAATGTTATCGCTTACCCAAGAGGTATTGTGTTCAACATTACACTGCATGCCAGCATAAGAATCTTATTCCAGCTGTGAAACATGGTGGTGGCGGCAGTATCACGGTTTGTTACTGTGGAACAAAGACAGCTTGCCATCATTTGATTAGGCTATGAATTCTGGTTTGCATTAGAACATGCAGAAGAATGTTAGAGCATCTATCTATGAACCTCAAAAGAAGGAGTGTACTGCAGAAACCTCGACCACGTTGAGAACACTAGTTAGTCTACAGTGAAATGTTGCACTCTGGAATGGGCCCAGATCAAATTATTTATCTTGGTCCTATAGAAACGTTAAGGCAGAAACTGAGGTGTGGTATTCACACAGGAAAACCACCTACATAACATGAAGCTGAAGCAGTTTCGTAAAGATGAACAGGGCAAGAGATTCAGTCAAAGTGCAGGGCTGAGAAAACATCTGCTTAAAGCCATTACTGCTCAAGGTTTATTTAAAGCAGAGGTACATACTTTTGACAACAAAGACAATAATGTGGGATCACTTTGTTTAATAAACGAATGAATTAAATTTCATTTTGTGTTGTTTCACTGGGTTGTCTTTATCTGTTGATGAAAGGAAGATATTTATGTAGAAATACACACAAAGATAAAAGGTTCACAAGTGTCCCACTGAACTGCATATTTAGTGTTTTGTATGTTACATATCATACAAACAGGCAAAGTCCATGTAACCCACTTACAAAGCAGACATACGCCATCTGCTGACCGGGCTAATTTCGCCGTAGGGACACTTTTATTTAATTAACGGATAACATCGAATAAATCACCTATAGCAGAGACTTTGGTTAAACAGGCATTTTGAGACGGATACGGCACGACAATGACAGAATATAGCCGAATATTTGGCCGAGTAATACAACGGTTGCGCTTAAAATGCGATTAAACTACAAAACCCATGACTCAATGTCGGCATCGCTGCCTGGAGTGTGTGAGTGACGTCATTCGCGCGACAGACTTTGTAGTCCGTTTTTGAGGACACGCTCGTAAAAACTGTATTTCTGTAATTTACTGGCAGTTAACGATTTTAACAATAATTTGTTGGTGATGAAACCCAGGGTAACGCAGAACGTTATGTCTCATAGATTAATATGCATTACCTCTTTGTTGTCGTTCCTCAGTTTGAACGAGCGCGCGAGCTGAACACTTTCTCACCTCCAGCTAGAAATACCCCAGATTTGGCAATTTGCCGGATTTGTAGGTTTAAAAAAAACAAACAAACCAAAAAAAAAAAACAATAATATATATATATATATATATATATATATATATATATATATATATATATATATATATATATATATATATATATATATATATATAATTTTTTATTTTTATTAATTGCATTAGGTGTCTAAAAATGGTGCTTTGACGGCTGGACAAAATTGACTGATTTTAAAATTGACTGTGCACTTTTTGTGGCTTTTTATGCACGTTGGCAGGCTTTCACCAGTTTTTTTTCTCGAGCAAGTGTTGCCAGATAGGGCGGATTCACGGCAAGTACAAAATTATGATCGCATACGCTGTCTGCACTTTTTGGGTGGCCTGTTCATGCATATTGGAGGCCTTTAGTCATTTTTCGGTTGAAATAACATGGTCAATCTGGCAACCCTTCCTCCAGCACTGTAGATGGCGATAGCGCGCTTGTCGTTGCTATAGAAATGCTAAGCTAAGATGTTATAGACAACAGTCCGCGGGTAAATGAAGCATTTTTGCGTTTACGTTGTTTTACAGCGGATGAAGACGTCCTGGCATCCTCTGTCCTGCTCAGTGTAGTCTTGTCAAACTGTTGGAGGGGTTGCTGGACGTGGCGCGCCGATGTAGGTTATGTGAACGACGAAGGCTCCTGTGTTTGACGCGGGCAACCGGAGGAGAGAATGTCTGACAGGCGCCAATTGTATTAGCAGTGATGTTGTAGGTGTTGAGTACACAGGGGCCACAGGTATCTAATTGGTGGTGTTTGAGGTTTATTTAACGCAGCTCGTTACTACCGTTGTCCCTTCACATTTTGCTCGCTGTATGAACGACAGACTGCATAAATAGTGCAGATATTGGTAGCTAAGCTAACCTATTAGCCGCATTGGAAGAGCAGCCGGGCGTTGCTCGTTAGCTGTGTCGTTAGCTTGGGTAACCAACAAGGGGGGTTGCTTTGCAGTCGCGGTCAAACATACCGGTTTCTTTTTCCTCTGTCAGAGACAGATATGTCATGTTTATTTCAGTAATTAATTTCTCACACGGAACTTAAAATGGTGCACCTCGGAGTAAAGTGTGTCGTTTAATTACAAGCCGGCTAGTGATTATACTGCATGCTCTTCGTTTACCACTCTGTGTATAGCTAGCTAAATTAGCTAGTCCCAGCACCCCCCTTTGTGGACAGACAGGATTACCTGAGCCAGACTACAAGAAGGAGAGAATGTAGAGAAGTCCCTGCACAGCAAGCTTTTCTCAACAAACTCAAGCTGCCATGTCTTCAGAGTTGACCATAGACATCCAGCTTACAGAGTTGGGCTTTTCAAGTTGGGACTTTCAGCTGCTGAAGCAGAAGGAGACACCTCAGACGAATGGTACTGCTTCTACAGCCCATGAAGACACTGCTGCACCATCACCACCCTTCTCCGTGGGCAGCCATGTGGATGAGGAAACAGACCTTTCCGGGGATCTGGAATGCTATGATGACTCTCCCAACCATCAAGACACTGTGAGTAGTGCTGATGAAGCTCAGGCAGATTCTCCAGGAGTCCCTGCAGGGAGACATGATCAACACATAAAACAAAACCCAAGGCAGGGATCCGAATACGACGAGGGAGATGACAAACACTTTGAGGGAGATGAAAGTAGAACGATGCATGAAGAGCACAGAGGTATAAGGAGAACAAATGGAAACTGGGAGATTGATGTTGCTGTTTGTGATGACGAGGACAATGAAGATGGTGACGATGATTTGACAGAGGATGAAGATGCTTCTTCAGGTAAAATCAGACTTCTGTGTGAATATTGCTGACCATAAAACGGAGCTCCTCAAACTGGCCCTTAGCCCCCTTCCATCAGACAGTCCACATTTCTGTAACCTAAATTACAATGCGTAAGGGAGGCACAAAAAGTGTGGACTCTTCTGTGTGGGGGCTCAGAATGGGTTTGAAGACCTCTGCCCTAAAATATAGACAGGGACTAATTTGGCTGATTTTGCCATGAGTACTTTTGTTGCTGCTTGTCATGACATGTTACGTTCTGTGTGCATGCGGTCAAATTGCTTTGTGATGTCTGTTATACATATTGGTATTTCCATCATCAAAAACGATACTGATTTTAAGTGTCTCTATTGGTGTCAGTACCAATATGGTGTCTGTGTCGGTGCAAGATTTTGGCATAAGTGTAGCAGTAGCATTCAATATAGTGGAGGTGTGTACTCTGCTGTAAATCATAGACTGCAACACATATGCCAAGTATATATATATATATATATATATATGTGTGTGTATATATATATATATATATATATATATATATATATATATATATATATATATATATATATATATATATATATATAAAATTTTTTTTTTTTTTTTTTTTTTACACTGTGTCCTGGTTTGCATGTTTGAGGCAGAATCATAGAGTTGATTCTGAGCTGGAATAAATAAAATAAATAATTTACTGTAATTATAATGTAATGTAACTATTTCTCTTTTCAGACACAAATTGCTCAGAGGAACATCGCTGCCATGTGTGTGGTCTCACCTTTTTGACGCCATTCCTCCTTCGTGAACATTTACATGTACACACAGGTGTGCGCCCGTACTGCTGTGCGGAATGTGGCAAGCAATTCTGCCACCTAGCGAACTATCGTGCGCACCTGCAGTCCCATGCTACTTTCCCTTGCCTCATATGTAGAGCCAGATTTGCAACACAGGAGCTACTGCAAGGTCATCTGGATACCAACCATTTTGAGAAAGAGTTTTACCAATGTGATTTCTGCAAGCGCATTTTTGTCAGCTTTGAAGAGTGCGAGGGGCATGTGCAGGCACACAAGGAAGAAGTAGGACGCTATCCATGCCCTAAGTGTGACCGCAGTTTTCACCAACACTCCTCACTGCTGTGCCACCTCAAGTGGCACAAGAAGAGCGCTTTAATCTGCACCGACTGTGGCCAGGCGTTTCCCAAGAAAATCGCCCTACTGCGCCACAGCTTCGTTCACCTGGGGCTGCTGCCGTACACCTGTGTGCACTGCAAGCGGCATTTCCGCCTGGCGTCCCTGTATCACAAACATGTGTGTAAGCCGGAGCACATCCAGTGCGTAGCGTGTCTGGTTGTCTTCCAAAGTCAAGATGACTTTGAGAAGCACAAAAAAGACACCGGTTGCTGGGGTCATCAGATGGCTTCACCTGCGAAGACGAGTGATATTCGATGCATGGAGTGTGGCCAAGTCTTTGACAGTGCGGAGGAGCTAAGGAAGCATGCTGGTACGCATCAGAGGGTCATGAAGTGCTCTGAATGTGGAATGGGTTTCCGCTCATCACTCATGCTCATGTCACACATGGGGGGCCATGCAGCTCAGCGTCCATGCCTCTGCAAAGAGTGCGGCCTGGGCTTCCCTCATCAGCATGCCTATGACAGCCACCTTAAAATGTGTGGGTCGATAACCCCACCAGAGGTAAAGTTAATCTTCACTCCTACCAGATTTTGTCGTGTCTCTGTGAGTGTAGTAGTTTAAAGCAATAGTTTGTTCAAAAAAGCTACACAGTGTATCTTCTAGAATGCTAAGTGTGACGTTTGGTTCATTCAGCTAAGTAGCTAATACCGTTAACGTGTATTGAAATCTTATAGCCACTCAACAATGCATGAGTCCAGCCATATTGAAGACTGATTTTTGTTTTCTGATTTTTATTAACTTTTATAGAAATTTTATTGGAATACCCAACAGTTAGATGGGAGGGGTGTTATTTTGGGATGTAGTGGTAATTAATGTCTAGAAGCTTTCATTACTTTTTCGCTACAGCAGCGGCAGTGCAAACCTAAAGCCAGGCATGTATTGTGTGATTTTAGCTCAATTTGTTTGAAGCCCACTGAATTTCATGATCAGGTCAAATTTCAGCTTCCTCTGAACTCAGATGCGCAGCATGCCAAATTTCAGCTTGCTCAGAAACATCTTTACTGCAGTTTGTCTGTATACAGAGCTGCTAAGTTGTCTATGTGGACAGAGTCATATCATGTGCAATGTGAATGTCATGTCAGTCGGACAGAGCGTTATCGTACAGTGTGGCATAAATCGCAGGTTTTGACCACGCATGGTAGGCAATTCAAGCATGCAGTGTGAGCTGTAGGCAAACAACATTCACAGTGTATGTCCACCGTAAGACGGCCAAAGACTCCAAACATGGCCTAGTTGGCTGACTGCATTTTAGGGTAATGGGAAGTTGTAGTTATTTGGCCAAGGTATTTCTTTGAGTACAGCCAAAAAAAAGAACTTAAAACTAACAATCTTAATGTTGTTTACAGGCATCTGTAAAGAAGCCAAAGACCCTCCCCTCTTCTAACAAAAAGAAAATCATCGCTTCTGAAAGCAAGGTCCTCCAAGCTGTCACTGTGGAACCTCAAAAAGAAGTCTCACCGGATGTGCCATTGCACTCAGTTGCTCCAACAAGTAATCAAAAAACACCTGAACGTCCATGGACACTCGTCTTGAATAAAGAACATCTTCCTGGTAACGTACCTCTCGTCATGATTCTGCCGACACATATTTCTACTGCCTCAGAGGGCATCCGGAATCCACAGGATCTTGTACCTTCTGCTGCAGTGACGGAGAAACGCTTGTCAGGTCCGCACACCATTGATGTTCCTGTAGCCTCTACTAGCCAAGCTCCATTAGCTTCTGTTAGCCAAGGTGCAAAGTCAGACAAACCAGTTCTTTTACAAGGTCTAACTAATCCTGGCGCAAATGTACTGATACCTTTGACAACTAGTCCTAAAATAAGATGGACTGTATTAGATCAGCAGACATCTGGTTCAGTAACAAACCTACACGCAGTGACAAAGGAAAACAAAACTGTGGTGGCTCTTTCTGAATCAAAGCAGACCTTAAACATGCCTCAGGCAAATGCAGGCAATGAGCAGAAAGGCACATTTCTGTCAAGCCCAGTTGTCCTGAGCACTGTGCAGAGCAAAGATACAAGTGAGACAAAGCCAAATGTACTAATCTTTTCCAAACCCGGATCCCAAAATCCAGAGACACCACTATGCTTGGTGAAGGTTAAGACGGAGCCTGCTGATCAGTCCAGACCACACAGACCATCAACTCTGGAAGAAAGTAACTCCTTGCTGGAAACTGCTGAAGTGGGAAGAGCTGACAGCAGTGTTCCTGGTTCTGCAACGGGAGTCGGTGGCCCTTCTGAAGTTAAACCAGACATTTCACTGAAAAAAGAACTGGTACAATGCGAGGAGCAGGAAAGGAACAAGGCTTCAAATAATTCACCACCTGGCTCAGATTCACTTTATGCATCCGATGCGGTGGACGACGAAGACCTTTGTCAGTGCGAGATTTGTGGAATAGTTCTTTTAGAGAGGAACATGAGCCGTCACTCTATGGAGCATTCTTTGGTGTTGAATTCCAGCCCTGCCTCTTCCAGTGTTTCTCGTTCTCTACCTGCCAGTCCACCTTGCAAAAGACTGAACTTGGGTCAGTAAAACACTCCCCTAGACGAGCCAGTAGTCAGATTAGAACAGGTAGCGTACACATGCCCTTTGACATTCCTCCAAATAGATAATTTTGAACAGTTTATTTGTTTATCTTTTTTTATTTTCAGATTTAGAATGTGCTGTGATGAGTGCCACATCACGCTGTCAGAGGCCATTGCTTAGTAATGTCACTTTATCTTAATATTCTGATTTGTAAATATTTGTTTTGTTTTAAGCTGAACATGTGAACTGTATTCCTGTATAATATAATTGACCTGCCTTTGTGTTGACTATTTAAGGCAGTATGTGGTTCATAAAAACGAGGCAGTAGAGCAACAAGAAAGTGTAGTACGAAACTGTTTAAGGGGAATGTGAACAATTTGCACATAGCAACTGTGTGCACTATATTGGACTTCAATTCATAGCTTGTTGATGTTCATAGTTAGTTGATGTCAGTTGCTCTATTATCCCAGTGTGACTCAAAGAGGAGACGTTTCAGTGAAATGCATGTACTATAGCTAGATGTGTATTTCTGCTGTAAAAGTCTGGACTGTAACACCACAGCCATGTTTATAGTCATATTTCTTTATTCTTTTGCGTCAGAATCATCTGGATAATTTTTTTATTATTATTATTCGTGTTATATTATTGTATATTGGTTCAGAAGATAACAATGCTGAATTTAGGGAATGAATCTAATCGCAGCAAATAAAAACAAAACTTAAAGAACTAATTCCCCTTTTATGCTTTTTGTAATGTTTTGAATGCCTTTTGTACTTCAGTGTGATTTTCCTTTTTTGTTTGCAATATGATTTTATGAAATATGATGTCCTTGTTGAAAGAGAAGTCCTTCGTCGTCATTTCAACTTATTTCAGGGGCGTCTTGCTGTAGATCAGTCCAGACTTTTAACTAATAAACCCACAGCTCTGCAGACACATCAGGGGTATAAATGAGGTCATTGGGAAACCATATCATTGCTGATCGACCTAACCTAAACACCAGTTCCTGTTTACGCAGAAGTTGTCTCATTTTTTCCCCCCACCACTGGCCTTTCTTCATTTACCAGCTTAATGTTAAATGGGGCTTTCCACCATTTATACAAAAACAGTGCAGTCCTTGAGATACTCTGCTTTCTTTACAGTGGTGGTGATGAGAACCAGGGACGTTCTCCACCAAGCATGACTTTTCAGTTAGCTAGATAAATTAAACCTAAAGACGACTGCTGTCCGATACGACGGTCCCTCTGCTCTTGTCTTATTGGACAGATTTGACTTTGGGCTAAAAAATACTTCCTTGTGGAATATCCCCCTGGGCTCTCCATGTCTACGACGTAAATCTAGCCATTTAATTTACTATCCAAATGCACCAGTGACCCTACAATGAGTTTTATATGCAATGTTGATGAAGGAGAAGTAATGGTTTTCAATAGGGACTGTTTCATTTTATAACACCTTGTGTCTCCTCCTCCTCTATAAACGGACTTCTATGCATTTTAAACGCAAACAATCTCACCATACACTAAAAAGAAACGGATGTCTCAGACATCAGGCGGCATATGCCTAGTCCTTTCAGTGAGGCGGCTTTCAGAGGTCTACAAACAGCTGGTTCCTATCACCACAGAGCCTTTCATGCTAAACCGCCACGAATGACCTTGTTTCAATCAGTCATTTCGTTACGGAGGTCCCCCTTTCAGTGTTCATCTCTAACTGTTTAAATAATGAAAGGGTATTAATGGAGTAAGAGCAAAAGCTGTTTGCTCTGTAGGGATATGGAAAGAACCTGCTTGGGTGCAGCTGTTGCAAAGCTTCTGACAACATGCAGTGAGTTAATGACACAAGCTGTAAAGTGCAGACTTGTGAGGTAGTGAGTAGATGAGTCCATCTGTGTTGATGAATCGCTTTTCTAAGTAAATGAACTCGAATGAAGGCTTTTAACAGTTGTTGCTTGTGCAGTGTTTTTCTATCCTACGTTTTTTCAAAACTCTTCAGACACAGGTCTTGTACACAGTCTGTTGGTGCCTATGTATCCAGACCTCTCTTCATATTTGAGTAGCTTTTAATTCATTAGGTGAGTCAACTTGCATTGACTTGAAACAATGCATCTTCATAATGTTCAGTTTTTCTTTAGACAGATTTCTTAATTACATCGTACTAGTATGTGTTTACACTTTTCACTGTGCTGTGTTTGGCTCTGTATGTGTCTCGTGTTATTTCTCTAGATAGCCCCTTTTTATTGAATAGCCAGCTCACCCCATACTGTGCAAAGGTATGTTTTATGTTGTTATTTTCTCTCAGGGAAAAAATATACAGAATGCTTATGGGCAAACAATGTTTATAATGTTGGTAACTTCATTCAGCTTTCATTAAAACTAGTTAAAAATAAGAAAAAGTGGCAGCATTAATAAAAATATTACCAGCAATTGCATTTTTTGTAGCGGGTGGTGACAGATGGTGCTGGTGGCACCTTTGTTGGGTGGCCACAGCTGCAAATTGGGTTTAATAGCAGATGCAATAGGTAAAGTGGCGATAAGGTGCAAATGAATTACTAATGGTTTAATATTGTACTTATACTTTTGTGTCATTTTCTGTTGGCCATTTTGAACTGGAGATTAAATCAATAAAAGTGGACGTGAAGAAAAAAGGAAAAGACGACTCTTTTCCCATGAAATGACAAACAATGGCTGGCGTAAGGAAAGATCAGCTGTTTCCCGCTCTGTTTTCTCTGATAATTTGTGTTATGAAACTGCAGATCAAAGTGGGTAAAGACTCTCGGTGACAGATAGACAGAAACTGTGTTAGGATTCAAATCAATGCCAACTACAAAGAATACGAAACGAGAACTGATTTCCCACAAATACATTTTGGTATCGTCTAAGAATCATTTATAATAAGAGTAATTTTATTATTGCCACGGTGGCATAATTCTATAAGTCATAAATCAGGTCAGCTGAGGCTTCAGGAAGTCGAATAATCAAATAACTTAATTTTTCATACTTTTTCATTTACTTTTATATTTGAATGTTTTTTGTGTAGAGTATGAACACGGGAGAGAGTTCTGGTGTGGCTGCAGTCTTCCATTCCAACAAAGATGAAGATCCCCTTGAAGACTGAGATCAACTGATTAAACCAGTAGAATCAAGTGTGTCTCTGTTAAGATGAAAAACCTGAAATCATCCTGACCTTTTGTTGGTAAGATAGGTGACCCCTGCGATCACGCATTTGGGTTCCAGAGAAATGGGCTGCATTCAGCTTTGTCAGAATTGGGACAGGATTTGATTGGACATGAACAGGAAAACGTCCTTTGGCAGGGGGACGCAATCTGGCCTGGTTTGTCACGATTTTGATGGATTAAAATAAAAAACTGCAAGTTTCATCCAATTAGTTATTGTTATATTAATTTTTTTATTGTTGTTATTATTATATTTGTGCTGCTTTAGTTTCAAAATTAATTACTGACATGATTACTCTTATTATTAATTTGTCTTTCTGGGTTTGTGAGATATTTATTCACTTAAGGTGTATAAAAAGGCTCTGGAAACATTAGTGAGTTTGTGTATCAACAACAAAAGCCTGCACACTGTGGGAGATGATATGGACACAAGTTAAATAATTTGCATATTGTCACTGTCCAGTGAAAAACATGTATCTCTTTTTTTGTCCATTTTGACTTTTATACATCATTTAAAAAGAGCTGCTGCCATTCACACTTTGTGAGATTTGCATGATGAACGGACCAACTGAAATGACCCAGAAGTGTTTGGAGGGATGTCTGGTTCCATTGACTTACATTAAAATTGAATGAGGTTTTTGGCCTCTCCTGTAAAGTTGCCATTTTGGAGATACTTGTTTTTCTTTGGACAGTGACTATATGTTTTATTATTTGACTTAAATGATTCCATTTCATTTTCAGTCGTTGCTTAGATAATGCTTGACAGGGAGTCTGAGAATGCTGTAAAAAGCTTTCGACCCCCATGCTCAGGATTGGGCACTATGGAATCAGGTGTTTGGTACATGTACATGAAATACTAATTTAAAACACTAAATTCTTGGCAAAACTGATAAAAGACATACTGTACATTCTGTGAGATCTCAATGTGATACAGTACCTGACTTGTGCCTAATTTGAAATTTGTCCAGGTTTGTTGAGATGTAGATTTGGACATTTAGCATTAATTACTCATTTTTCAAATAAAACCGCTGAGATGTAAACAAAGCCATACAGAGTGCACTGATGTGAAATGCTCAGTTCTGGTGAAGCTTGCTGACTCAGAACGTTTTACAATAGTGACGATGGCAACCAGACATCTGAAGAGATAAATACGTCTACAGTCTCCCTGACAGAAAGTGATGACATACAGTTGTTAAACATAAATGCTGGTATAAATGCAGGGCATTGTGAGGCAAAATACCCCCCTCCCCCTAAAAACCTTTTCAGATTAATGACTATTTTTTCACCTTCAACAACACATATTGAAAGTGTAGGTTCGCTGGTGGTTTTGGATAGAAGGTGAAATGGCTATATCCGTGTTGCAGACATTTCAGTCCCTGGTTGTGAAATTCCACATTTCTAAAATTTAGGGAAAAAAATATAAATAGTTTATAAAAGTTGGTCAAAAAATAAGATGGACAAAATTACACTGACACAAGCAAGGTCGATAGAAGGTTTGCAAAGTGATATCCGTCTTACAGTTAGTGTATCTTGTGCTAAACAAACTGTCAAATCAAAAAAAAAAAAAAAAAATATATATATATATATATATATATATATATATATATATTTATATATATAAATATATATATATATATATATATGATCTATTTGACCTTGCTTGTGGCAGTGTAATTTTGTATATATATATATATAGGTAAAATAACAAATGATGATGGTGGTGAACAAATGAGGAGCTGGTAACACACCCAGCGGTTTATTATCGATATGAATTTGGTTAAAATGCTGGATTATTTAGTACTGTGTTTGACGTACTGTTTTTCTGATACCCGTTTGTGCATCTTGGCAGTGTTTTTCTTTTTTGTTTTTTTGTGGAATGGAAACTAAAGTAGTAATCTGGCAACCAAGATTACATTTCGAATGCAGAAGTGTTAGGAAGTGTTTAGCACAAGCTCAGTTCCACACGATAGGACGCCACCCACATGACTAGAAGAAGATGCTTTTGTGGTGTTCTGTGGAAAGCGGAAAAAAACACTCAGCGACGTGGATGAAGCAAGCACAGGATCTCCTTTGAGGTCAGTGGCAGCTTGGTGGCGTTTTTACTTTGTAAAACCCTGGGCGCCTCTGTGGGTGCTCATTCTCCTGCCTGTGGAAACAGGTAAGATTTGTGATTTGTGATTTGTGAGATTTGTGTGTCTTTGCCCTTCTAGGTGAACTGGACTGTAGTAAGCGAGGTGTTTGCCAGAATTAGATTAAGGTAAGCAATGTGCTGTCATTGCATTGACTAAATTACTGGTTACTTAAATTATAAGCACTAGTTGTATATTCATATTTCCACTTACCGCCATTTACCAGAGGAGTAGTAATCGATGCAACAATTGAATTTCCTGATCATATTCATGTTTGTATATCACTGCTGTATCTCATATCTCCAAAAGGACTTTAGGGGAGAGAGTAAAAACAAACTGTGCTAATGTATCTCAGTGGAACCAGATGTTTAGATTTTGTTCCTTTATCATGGAATTCACACACATTGTAAGGAGCGACTGGTGCTTTTAAATGATGTCACAGACTGAAAAACCAACACAGAGATCCAAGCTTTTGTACTGTAGTGATGTACTGATATTGATTGTTGACTTGAAACATTCATCACGTTTGTCCTGCTTGAACAGTAACCGTGCTCTCCGGTGCAGCCCAGATGAAGAGAAATTCTACTTGGGGGGGAAAAAGAGAAACTGCACTATTTTTATTGTGTGCAGAATTCGTTCAGAAGTCTTTCAGAGAGATGCAAAGTGAAACACTCGGTTCTAGGGTAACTTCCTGACTGAGAATGGTTTCAGTGTGCTTCTAATATGAGCCAGATGTCTGAAGCGTTCTTCACTGTGTCATAAAGCTACCAACCTTTACCTTTAATTATATATGTGTTACTGGATGTGTGTGTGTGTGTGTTTCCATAGAAAAACAATAATTTATTAAGTGTGCATCATTTGAACACAGCAGCTGCTGTTTACATACTGTGAAAATTTCATGATGAATGGACCAGTGACTCTACACTGCTTGGAAAGACGTCTGGTTCCACTGACTTACATTCTAATTAAATTAGGTTTTTGCCCTCGTCTGTAAAGTTTGAATTTGAACTTGGCTACTAAATATCTCAATATCTCAACTTTAGAGATATACACGTATATATATATATATATATATATATATATATATATATATATATATATATATATATATATATATATATTACCTATATATATGTATACACACGTGTGTTTGTGTATGCTACCTGATGCCTGAGACATCTATGTTTTATATATATATATATACATATAACATAGATGTCTCAGGCATACACACCCAAAGCGGACAACCTGTACAGATCAGCTACAGTTCTGATTGGGTGGCTTTGCCTGCCCAAGGTGTTGCTCCCAGACCTGACCGATACACACACAATACACACACAAACACACAAACACAGGTATTATATATATATATATATATATAGCAATGTCGGCTGTAACGAGTGGCATATTAATAAAAATGAATTGATTTAACCACCATCCTTTATGAGGATATAGGGATACAGTACTTCTGAGCTCATACAGTAGTTTAAAGAAATAGTCTTGAAGAGTAAATGGACGTACATCAACGATCCAAACTGATATTATGAGCAAAGTGACTGTCTTTAACGTACAGTTCCTGTGCGGTTCATCATGGTGCTTCTTATTACAGAGGATTTACAGGTTATAGGCCTGCACGGAAAATAACAACATATTATGGAAGTAACGAAGGTCACAGGGGTCAGTTCTTATTGGCTAAGCTCCATGTTTCATTCCAAACAAGCAGTGGCACAGTAGATTCCACTTATTCAGTTCTGACTTACAATGTGAACCTGAGACTAAGATTATGCACCGCTGTTTTTGAGCGAGAAGACAATTCCACAAGGATCTAGTTTACATGTAGCTTTTAAATTCCACATTTCTGTATTAAACTTTATATTTATTTGCTCATTTTGACAAATTGGGAAAAAAAATAACATAAGATAAAAGACACCCTATAAAAGGTGCCATAACATTTGCACAGGCCACATCATATGTTATATTTTGTATGTTTAATTAATGTTATCTATGCAGATGTGTGCTCTATATGTATATGACTATATGTCAACTTATTTTGTGACTTGGAAAATCAGCAAAGCATAAAGTTTCCAGTTGTGGCCAAAACTGTACCATGCATGAACATCATTACGCGCCTGACATTTTAAGTAAGAGTAGAGCGATTTCAATATGCCGGGGCTGTTTAGACATTAGATGCGGTTAAGATGGACATGCTAGATGGTGCTCAAGGTTCTAGTTGGTAGTTTTGTGCACATATTTACCAAATGGAAAGATAGAACCTCTAGTGTTTTTGGCTTAGCTGACTTGTGTGGACCAGGCCGTAACTATACTGACCCAACCAAAAAGGCTGTGAACAGTGAACAGCTCTGTTAATTATTACCTCATTTTAAATTAAAATATGGTCCAATGCATGTGGACTACAAAGAGTTAATGTATCCTACAGGTTGCGTGCAATAAGAGTATTATGTAGATCATCCAGTCCTTTACATAAGCAGACAGTTCACACATTTTTTTTTTTTTGCTGGAGGAGTTTTCCACTTTCGCCCACTTGAAGAGGGGAAATGTGACAATTTATGTATGCTTAGTAGATCTCAAACAGAGTACAGGTAAAGAGGTTTTTTAATCTGCAACTTTAAAGCACCTGCAGTTTCACACCATTCTGCAATGCAACGTGGTTAAAATGTATTGTCACTAAAATAAGCACACTGGCAAGTTAAAAACCTAACATAGTTCAAATACTTACTTTCAACAATAGCAACTCTATGCCAGAGTTGCTGTAAAACTGCTACAAAGCCAAACACGTTGATATAAGCTTACCTGGCAAACAAAACCAGTCAGCATGCGCATTTAAGGTGGTAGTAACTTATATTTACATTTACATTTAAGGCTCATTCAGAGCGACTTATAGCCGAGCTTAGTGTTCCGTTAAATATTGTCTCCCAGCTAGTATAAGAAGGTTAGAATCAAAACTCGCCATGAACAAGGTCCAGTGCTGATACCTAGAGTGAACAATACACAGACATATATAAAGCATAAAGTGCACTACCTGGCAACCTCAAACCAGCGCACAAGGGCTCAATGTAAATGTAGTACCTTCAGGCTCCTGCAGGTGGCGCTGCATAAGGATGATGGGGCTATAAATACCTGCAGGGTGTGAGTGACGGGATCCATAGATTAAGTAAAAGAGGTACATTGATAATGACTGGCTAAACGGAGTGATTGCCTTTAGGCATAGTGCGGCCATAGTGTGAAGGAAGTAGCTGAATCTGCAGGTGTATGGAAGCACATAGTCATACGAGTCTACCAGCAGTGGCTTCTCAAAATGTTCTTCTCAAAATGGTGCTAGAGAAGGCATCCACCAAATCTGACCCAACTGTGCAATTCTTTGATGCAAGAGTGGCTGAATACTGATGTGGCCTACAATCCAGTGTAGTTGGTGTAGCTCAGCGGATAGCACTGCTACCCACCAGGGAACCACCACCACCCACATGTGGGAGACTGGGGTTCGAATCCAGGTCTGGGTGACTATGCTGTGCTACACCAATATAAGTCCTTGGGCAAGACTCCTAACACTGCATTGGCCTCCCTGTAATATGATTACCCTTGTAAGTCGCTCTGGATAAGAGCGTCAGCTAAATACCGTAAATGTAAGAAAGTCGTCCATGCCAAATCCAGTCACAGCTGTTATTTGTGCTTGGGGATGTAATACACACTCTTAGGCACATTTCAGTCACAGGCCTTTGTTGCAAGTTTCAGATAAACAAGGGACGTGTTTTTTTATGTATTTTTATTTTTGAACAAGCTTTCAAAATCTGGTTTTTAAACTGGCATGGACAAATGTGCACCACTGTTATTAGACATATAATAAAGTCTGCACCAGGCATATGTCTACATATTTCTCAAAAAATAGGTCGAAAATTGCCACTATTCTGTACCCACAGAAATACTCACCTGGAACTGTAACTAATCAATACGTTTACACAGTGCAAAAGACTGTGGTTGGCTAGAGGTCTTTTTGCATATTGCAGCCTTCTGAGATATTAATAACTGGAAATGCTAACACTGGCACTGGCAGTTGCATGCACATTGTGGTAGTAGCAAATACCGCAGAAACCAGAGTAGAGGAATGGCTGATTAATGACAAAAATGTGTTGTTCCTTGCTAGAATAGAAATGAAAAAAAAATTAATAAAATTACGTTTATCATTTTATAAAAAGCAGTGCAGCTGCATGGCTGCAGCACAATCCTAACCTGCAATCATTAGTCTACATTAGAGCATCAGTATTACTCTGTATGCTCTATTAGCCTCGCCGCTAACGTAAGCTAGCTTTGTGTTTGCCCTTAATTAGCCTTATAGCACAAAATAACTAGAAACAAGATCTCTGCCATGCAAGTGCCACTATCAGTGTATGGAGGGTATACATGACAAACCACATCTTACCATTTATGTGGTTCCTTGACCTCACAGTGAGTACGGATCAGGAAACCACACTCCATAAGGGTCTAATTTATCGGTGTACCACAACCTGCCTTTCGCTGTACCTCTAAAATAACCGGAAGAGGCATCCATAAACGCAATCCTGTATTCCTACACCTGACACTAACAGCCTTCTGTCACTTTCTGCAACTAGTTAAGCTCGAGCCACAAGTCATCTCTGTTCACCAACACCAAAACAACCCGTACCTGAATAATTAACAGCAGTGGTGAACCTGTGGATTTCAGGGCTAGTGCTTTAATTTGGGCCTTGAAGGTCAAAATGAGTCCAGAATTATGAGGGCAGTAAAAACTGAAGGAAACGTGGGATGGTTGCGCAGCTTACTTAGTGAGAAACGAGGGATTAGTAAACGAGTGCAGGTCGTTATGACTGTGGATTAGTGTTTAGGGACCTGCCCTTAGTAAGTATGTGAAGTTTGGTGGCTTTCAGCCAGGTTTGGTGTGGGCCAAAAATGACTGGGACTCTATGGGAGGAACGAGGGATGAATAAACAACAGATAGAGCAGTAGGGGTCAGTATGGGTGTGGATTAGTGCTTGGGGACCTCCCCTTAGTGTGAATGTGAAGTTTCGTGCCTCTTGGGCGAAGTAAACAACCAGCTTTAGGTGGGTCCAAAAATGACTGGGACTTTATTGGAGGAACGAGGGATGAATAAACAACAGATAGAGCAGTGGGGGTCAGTATGGGCGTGGATTAGTGCTTGGGGACCTCCCCTTAGTGTGAATGTGAAGTTTTGTGCCTCTTGGGCAAAGTAAACAACCAGCTTTAGGTGGGTCCAAAGATGACTGGGACTCTATGGGAGGAACGAGTGATGCAAAAAGAAAGAGAAACGAACAAGTGCGGGGTCAATTCAACACTGTATTCCCAAGCCACTGTATCAGATTTGGTGTCTCTAGTTTGAGCGGAAGTAGGGTAGATAGGCACACGTTTTTTTGGTCCTATTCATTCTCTATGGGAAAAAATTCCGGGAAAATTCCTTCCTACTCGGAATCCGTGCATCCGATCAAAAAGCTGTATACAAGCAACCCTCACACCATCAAGAAGAAGAAGAATATACATCGAATAACAATAGTTTTGCTTTGCAATGCGCAACCATAAAAATAATCTATAATAAAACTAGCGTCTACAAACATCCCTTTCCTAGTAGTGTGCTAGCGCTAAGCTAATGTTAATTCAAATTAGCAATTTCTAAGAAAGCTGAATTAGCCCCACCTTAAGCACTGCAGTTACATTTTGGCACTCTTAAACAGCGCAATGTAACTGCTGCGTTGTTTAAGATGGAATAGACATTCCGCTGCTATCATTTAAGGTGGAACTGACAATTCACTGCCACCCCAATGTAACCGCACCATCAATTTTAAGTGGAACAGACAAGTTGCCACTAAAATGTAACTGCAGCATCGTTTGAGGTGGAGCGGACAATTAGTTGACACCTGAACGTAACTACTGCAAATTTTAAGGTGGACCTGACAATTCACTGCCACCCCAATGTAACAGCAGGATCACTTTTAAGTGGAAAAGACGATTAGTTGCCACCAAAATGTAACTGCAGCATCGTTTAAGGTGGAACAAACAATTAGCTGCCACTGGAATGTAACTTCTGCATCATTTAAGGTGGAACTGACAATTCATTCCTACCACAATGTAACTACAGCATCAATTTTAAGTGGAGCAGACCATTAATTGCAACCAGAATGTAACTGCTGCATTGTTTAAGGTGGAACTGACAATTCATTGCCACCCCTATGTAACTGCGACATCAATTTTAAGTGGAACAGACTATTAGTTGCCACCTGAATGTAACTGCTGCATAGTTTAAGGTGGAACAGACAATTTGTCGGCACATGAATTTAACTGCTGCATCATTTAAGGTGGACTTTTTTTTTCCACCCGAATGTAATTGCTGCCCCAGTTAAGGTGGAATGGACAGATCAGCCAGACTGTGACTAAACGCAGACAGTTAAAGCTTCTAAAGTGCATTGCAGACTGTAACAAGCATATCAGCATATATATGACCTTGTAGGAGTTTTACAGCAACACTTACAGTAGTGAACTTTAGCACTGACCTGCTGCTCTCCGCTTTTAACAACCCATTGATTAGGATGCTAGTTATATTAATAGTCAGGGAATTCCGGAAGGCCTGGCGTGACATTTTTCCAATGATCTCGGAATCCCTGGAAGAACATGAGGGTTTCCTTTTGATTAACAGACAGAGGCATCAGCCTAAACAGCTTTACCATTGTGTATTGTGAAATGCTGCACCTGCACTATGTGGTATTACTGTGGTATTACTGGGAAGTCGTGTATTTGGCCTCTGAGACATTCTTTTATCTAGATAATGAGATTTTGACATCTTTCAGGTTTCTCAGGTAAACAAAAGCACCACAGCTTGCACAGGAAATGGCAGATAACTTTCTGCTGATGATTCTTTTCCTTCCTCTTGTAGGTAAGTGTAATTGTTTCTTTTTTTTTCACACTTCATACTTTCCCTGCACTTCTATACCCTGCAAGACCACCACAGCGACGCGTGATGACTTTTGCTGATTTCCTGTTCATTCTCAGTTTCTGCTCTTGAAGCAGCCAAGTAAGTTATTCCACTTTATGAGTGGGTAGGCTGTGGGCTTGAGCAGAATTATGTACAGTGGTGTGTAAAAGTCTGGAGACCCCAGGTTCAGTAGGTTAAATGCACAACTGCCTGTTTGTTAGTCATTGGCAGTGTTGACTGTGACTAAGAAATCAACAGACATCACATTTTAACAAGTAACTTTCACATGTGCCTACCAGAATCCCCCTCAGGGCTTACAAAGGTTTTTGTTTTTCTTGTTTTCTGTTTTTAAAATAAAAGAGTTTCATGAAGTAGGCAAACTTTCTCAAAGGTTTCAAATAAGCCATTTACTCGCCAGTCTATACACTGAACTCCACGTTTTGGTGATGACACATGAGCCAAAGCATTTTCACATATTTCACATATCGTCACTGTCCAAAGAAAATCATGTATCTCCATTTCTGTCGATTTCTACTTTTATGCATTATTTGAGCACAGCAGCTGTCATTTACACTGTATGCAACTTTCATGATGAATGGAACAGAAATGGCCCAAAATTGCTTGTAAAATATTCTGGTTCCATTGACCTACATTGTTAATGTACAAGCTAAATGTGCTTTGTGTCCTCTCCTGTAAAGTTGCCATTTTGGAGATATGTTTTTTTCTTTGGACAGTGACGATATGCACACGTTCAACCTACAGCTTGTGTAGCCCTGTCCGTTTACACTGAAGGATGTAGACCGAAGAAGTCATTTACATGACTTGTGCAAAATAGTCATACAAAAAGTTATTAATGGCTGTTTTTAGTTAAACCATACAAATATCAGAAACGGTCCTCAAGGAAAAAGCACATGTTGTTTAAACACACTTTAAAATATTCATATACTGTAAAACAAAACACAACAAAAAAACCCACAACACCATTTTTGCTTTTTACCATGTATGTGGTCATTTGACACAACCTATTTAAGCTCTTAAAAGGAACCAGCATGTTTAGAAGGTGGTCTGGTTTACTGAAAATGAAAAAGGCCAACTGGACTATAAAGAACTGAAACAAGAACAGTGCAGGTTCTCCTATCGTGGGGGAAATTCTTATTCTAAATCTCCATTAGTGAGGGGATTCTAGGAGACTCATTAGAATGGGTTGTTTCTAAATGAATCAGCCGCTGAACACACTGAAGTAAGTATCTTGAAGATGTACTCAAAGTAAAATGAATATGTTACACTTATTCAAGTACAATCAAACCTTATCCAACCTTACCCCAAACCTAACCCAGGTTTTTCAGTAATGGCCATTTTTGGTACTACCACACAAATATGATACATTATTTTGAAAAAAATAACCAAATACATATAAAAAGACAAAACCATTTGGTTTGACTTAATTATCTCTTAACAGAGTATTAGTAACACGTCAAGAACAAATCAGTCAAGCAGCAGTAATAAGCAGTAATAGTCCCCGAACCTCAGCAACAGCACTCAACACATTTCCAGCCTGGTAGATTCCCAGCAGTGTGTTTTACATCTGTATTTGAATCTCTATAAATCGTAGCATCCTGGGCTGCTGTCTGAGCCATTCTAGCTGCTTTACATTACCAGACAGGATCTGTATAAGTGATGTTTAGCTGTGACAGATCTGGCTTCAAACATGTCTGGATGTGGCTAGTGAAACTGAACCCTAACAGTCCATTGTATTTGGTTGGCCATTTGACCCAGTTAGCTCAGTTACACAGTTCACAGAGTCATTTAAAACAGAGTTTTGTGTTTACTTGGTTCTTCATAATATTAAATATAGTTTGAAGATCAGTATGTCAGTTCTACTGCAGATACTGTCAGCGAATCTCATTCTTGTCTTTCTTTTCCTTGTCTTTTCTCTTAAGCCATGGCCAGTGCAGCGGAAACAGGTAGGCTCATGCAAACAGTAACTAGACACCAACACTGACACTGGCCCAAACTCTTTCACTATCCCTCAGTGCTCTTATTATGCTTTATCGAGCCAGTTGGTGGTTTTTAATTAACGGCCTATCACTACCTTGTTAGATATTAAATAAGCTAAATCAAATTTTCATTTCTATATCTCACATCATGATCTTCTACACCACCCTTACCCAGGCATTGGGTCTACATTCTTACATTCTGTCATGCCTCCTGGCTCTCCTCTCATCCCTGATCTCCCGGACTCCATTTCCCATAACCCACCACTCGATGACATCACTGTCACATGTCCACCATCTTCCAATCCTGTTCTGTTTTGAGTCACCTGAATATTGATCACACCTGTGGTTAATTTAGTCTGTTTGTATAAATACTCCTCTCCCACACGGCTCATTGTGAAGTATAGCCCCTCTGTGTGTACTGAGCGGGTCTCTCTGTGATTGCTCTTGTTAGCTGTGCTGGTTCTGCCATTATTCTGATTCACTGATTTACTCTTTTGTCTTTTCCCTTTTGGGTCTTTTGCTGTTTTGATTGGTTGCCGGGCCGTTTGTTTCTTGACTCTGACCCTGTCTTGCCCTGCTGTTATGTCTGCCTTGCTCTTGTAGCTGCTGTGGTTGGTTACAAGTCTGTTAAATAAACCCTGCCTTGATTTTAGCTTAGCGCTCATCACAATCTGTTTGTCCATCAACACAAATTCTACTGAGCGGGTCCTTCTGTGATTGCTCTTGTTAGCTGTGCGGGTTCTGCCATTATTCTGATTCACTGATTTACTCTTTTGTCTTTTCCCTTTTGGGTCTTTTGCTGTTCTGATTGTTTGCCTGGTTTTGATTGGTTGCCGGGCCGTTTGTTTCTTGACTCTGACCCTGTCTTGCCCTGCTGTTATGTCTGCCTTGCTCTTGTAGCTGCTGTGGTTGGTTACAAGTCTGTTAAATAAACCTTGCCTTGATTTTAGCTTAGCTCTCATCACAATCTGTTTGTCCATCAACACACATTCTTATTAACGCTTCAACAGTCAACTCTTCTTCTTCTATGTAAAGGGAAACTGACCTTTTATTCTAAAGTGAATTCCTAATAGATCTTTCCGAAGCATGACCAAAAACACAAAATCACCCAAACTGCAACCAACACAGCATATGGTTCTAGTTCTATTCCATTTTCCACCTCACCTGAGTGACTAATTGTAGTTATGATGTCATTTTATGCACCTGTAATCGTCTATAAGAGCCTAAAGCATCTACTCTGGCTAAATGTCTGCTTTGCCTGCTAGTAGTGGAACTTGTTGACTACAAGAATGTTCTGATTTTAAATGACATGCTGCATTAATAGTGCACATAATCATGTGTACAATCAAACAGAGCACACATTAGCTTATATTTATAGTCATACTTTTATAGTTGTTTTTTTTTTTTTACAATCAACACATCAACCTACTTTTCTGGTACATGGATTGGTCTTGTGCCTGGTGACTTTATCCTCACCTGGAAGAGTAATAGCTTTGCTAAATTCTTGTTGGGTACACTTTCTAGTACTATGAGGTCTATTGTGACCAATTTTCACAAGGTACAAACAAACTAGAGCTTTGGGTACTGGAATAATGGCCAGTGGCCAGTTTAATCAGACTGTCTTGAGGCACGCAGACATTTTCTATTAATTCTTATCAATATCACAATAGCAAATCATTAATGCCTGTTAATACATGGCAACAGTTCTGGCATATCCAGATTACGTTTAGTATTTTTAATAGACTGAAGAAGTCTGGGCGCCGACAGCAACAACAAATACCATGAAACATGAACGTGAAATCAATTTTTGTAAATCAGATCATCAGATCCAAGCCACAAATCTGATCTAAATTTTGCAAATAACAGTGCAGACAGTCAAAAGGTCTGGTTTTAGAAACAAACTGAAGTCTGAACATTTCCTTAGATGTCTAGTTAACATTTAATGGGTGCATAGCTGTTATCTAAGTGTACAAGTATGCTTATTAACAGAGCTCCTAGTTCATTTCAAACCTTTAACATATCAAACTGTCTTAGCACTTCATAATGTTACACAAGAGGTTTTGATTTGCAGCAGTAGGCAGTATCAAGTGCAGAGAAAGTTCTTGAGTTATCCAAGTTATAACTGTATAAGGTAGTAACGGGCCAGCTAGTTATTTTCGCTAGCTATGGCATATTCATAAGGTATATTATAAATACATAAGAATACCCTCTATGCTGAAAGACCGCTTTACATTTCTGGAATGCTACAGAGGTATAAAACTGAATTGATGATGATTTCCTAAATAACTTGAAAATGTTTGAAAAGCTCTATATCGCTATATGTCTCGCAATTTTCATGCACAGTGTAGTATAATACTATATGGTCAAAAGTATGTGGACACACACCCCTTCTGATTATTGAGTTCAGGTGTTTTAGACACAGCCATTGCTAACAGGTGTATAATATCGAGCGCCCAGCCATGCAGCCTCCTTAGGCAGACATTGGCAGTAGAATGGTTTGTACTGAAGGGCTTCTTGGCTTTAAACGCGTCTATGATTTTAAAGGGCTGGCTGAAACAACTTGCCAGCCCACATATTCTCATTGCAAGAAATATCACATTTCAACTGTGGCGGTTCTAGATAGCTTAGTTGTGAAGTCCATCTTCATCTTATGACGTGTAATCCAGTCTACAGTCTTGGCTGAGGTAAAGAAAGCAGAGGAGCCCAGTCAACCCTGTCCACCGCAACTTCCTCCAGCTGTTTCAGGCCAGCTTTGAGATATAATCCCTTCCCTCTCGGCCTCCTCCCAATTGGATGTGCCCTGTAAAGCTCCATTGGGAGACATCTGAATTAGATACCTGAACCACCTCGCCTGGTTCCTTTCACAACATTGCGAAGTGAATATGCAAATTCGCAGAACCAGACGGCCAAGTGCTAAAGTGCATAGCACCTATGTGCCTTAATGTTTCCAATACTCTGTTGCAGAACTCACTACACTCTTCCAAACTGCCCCTGTAAGCAACATCTGTGCAATAACTGTGCATTGGGATCTTCATGAAATAGGTTTCCATAGCCAAGCAGCTGCTTCTATGCCTAAGAATCCTATGTGCAGTACCAAGAGTCGGCTGGACTGGTGTAAACTGGTGGAGGAGGGATAACGGTCTGGGGCTGTTTTCCTTGGTTTCGACTAGACTACTTGATTGACAGAGGAGTAGAGGTTCCGTATTAATGCCCTTGGTTTGGAAACGGGCCATTCAGTTAGCTCCTATAGGAGTGATAGTCAGTTGTCCACATACTTTTGGCCACACAGTATGTTGTGTGTATTACTTGTTTTACTTTTTGCTGGGACTAAAGGTGAGATGACTTGATAGTACATGAATAGGTGTTAACATGTTTGTCTCTTCTCTCTTTCCTCTTTCAAGAGAGCAGCACTTGCTACCAGGTAGCACCAGGTACTTTGGTCGGTGTGGTTCTCAGTGACATTGCACTGACAATTTTTATTGTCGGTGTCACATATTGCTGTGCAAGCAAACGTCGGCAGCAGAAGGAAAATGGTAAATGTCTTCGTAAGCCTCTGTTTGATCTCATTTATTTTTCTCACATTTACCATGACGTTTATGCGCATGTTTGTACTTCTGCAGCTGATAAGGTCTACATGAATGTCAGAGCAAACTGCAAACAATGAGGACCTGGAGAAGATGTCGCTCTGACAAGTAACAAACTCCCACTTTGATAACATCATCTTACTGAATCACAGATTCCACAAAGGGGCCCACTCAAACAACGGTCGGACGTTTGCACACTATGGACATCATGTGACAGTTCAAGCCTGCTGATACAAACAGTCGGATGTTCCATGCAGTAGACATTTGACATTACAGAATAAGGGAAAATCAACAGTCAGGGTTGTTTCACAAACGTCTGTGTGTGAGCGCAATGGCAGGACCGAAATCGAGTTCAGTAACAGTTCACTTTGTAACCATGCCAATGGAACAAAGTTCAAGGTTTTAAAAAAGCACATCTGCTCAAATTACAAATTTTGTTGATTTTCCAAGTGAAATGAACACTTAATAAACACTCTCTCTGCAGACAACACACTTAAATCTGAAATCTCTACTAATTTTACTGCTCAGTTTTCATTGATTTACTATTGAGAACATTTGAAAATTATTATAAAATATAAAACAAGCTATACGTTTGGCAGAGGCCACATTTTATGTTTTATTGTTTTATGTTTTTATATCCAGCAAATAAACAGTAACTGTGCATTAAACCATGCGGAAGTGTGTTTTCTGTGAGGGATGGGTGTAGAAAATCAACAACACCTGTAATATAACCAGAATCACCCAATTAAATACAACTCTATATTTGCAGCTTTGAAATTTGTTGAAATTTGTACCCTGAGAAATTAGAATAGAGTTTTATTTATATAGCATCTATACATTAAGGGCTATATACAGTATATTATATACAGTATATTGCTGCTATCAAACAAATCCTTGTTACCTTGTATCTCTATGACCAAAAAAAAAAAACTTTTTATGAAAGTCAATGTAACCAGTCTTATTTCCAGGTTATGGGATATTGGGGTGTTTCTTTGGTCCACTCCTCCTGTAATTTACACACACATACACATTAACACCGCTCAGCCATAACACTGAAACCACCTTGTTTCTAAACTCGTTCTCCATTATAGCAGCCCCACTTACCACAAAGGTGCACCCTGTAGTTCTACTACTCCAGACTGTAGTGCATCGGCTTACTGTGGGTGTGGGTGGTGGATCATTCCCAGCACCGCAGTGACACTGGTGTGGTGGTGGTGTGTTAGTGGATCAGACACAGCAGTGCTGTTGGACCACTATTGTCCACTAACACACACCACCATCATGTCAGTGTCACTGCAGTGCTGAGAATGATCCACCCCCCTCATAATACCTGCTCTGTGGTGGTCCTGTGGGGGACCTGACCACTGAAGAACAGGGTAAAAGTGGGGTAATAAAGTATTACAGAGAAACAGACGGACTACAATCCTTAGAGCGAAAAGGTGTGGTAAATGGAGCTTATATAATAATAATAAAAATAATGTTTATTTATAGAGCTAATGTTATGGCTGATCAGTGAATATATAATGCATTTATATACATTCATATATTAAATTATATTTAGAATTTTTTTATTACATCGTGTAACTTAATATTTTATTTTTCATAAAAAATCAAATTTAATGATATTTTTTTTAATTAAAATTTCAAGGTTTTCATTTTTGGACAATGTATTTTTTTATGTTTTCACATGCTGTAAAGAAGACGAGTTTAATTGTTGACCTATTGATTCTTAACAAAAGAAACATATTGTCTTTTCAGTGTATCAACAAAAACACTCAGAATGACTTACTCAGTGGAATTCTACTTTAATATTAAACGCGGGTTGGACAGTTTATAAATATACAGTGTGTTGAATGGGATTTTTCTGTAAAGCTTGTTTAAACATAAACGATGCAGGAAAATAAAACACATATGAGCCGAGCACGAAGAGACCAATTCAAATGCCAACACTGCAAAAATGTAGAGGTTCCAAATCGAGCCTGAGAACAGCCTCATGGTACTGAGAAGATCAGCTCTAGTGTCTTTATCTGCTGTGGATTATGTGCTGATTATAAACCTGGTATTTTTTTATTTGATGAACATAAAAACCTACAAACGATTTTGTGTCCTGGAATTAATTTTAATTTTCAGTCTCCTCTGTCTCTGCTGTATCAGTATGTCCATTTGAGGAGATTCCTCTAGTACTCGTACATCACATCGCATCACATCACATCATATCTAACAGTCGTGAGTCTTGTTATCTCTGATCCTGACCAGAGGCCTGAAAAAGGTTGCCGGTTTCTGACTTATCTGTTCTATCAACACCTGCTGTGCAGCCCTGGAACAGAAAAACTAAAGCTTCTGTGAAATTCGGAGGTCTTGGTTGCGTTGAAAGCTGTAATGAAGTGCAGTCAGACTTAACATCCTAATAGTTTGCTTTGGCTTTAGAATAAAAGTGAACACCTTGAACTGTAAGAGAGCACCCATGGAATTATACAGTCCACCTTAAAAACCTCCAACATGGGACTTTATAGGAGGATAAACCTTTACGCTTTCTTAACTTGGTGGGTAGGTTTGACATCATGAGACATGAAAATGAGTCAAGCTCATGCTCAGCTGTGCATGTGACGTAAGCAAGGACGGGCCTTATCTCTGTACCTGACTGACCCAACAGCCTCGGTTGTACATATTCAGGGAGCAGTGATGCCTTTCATGAGGGATCCATTGGCAGACGGCTGCATAACGCAGGCCTACACACATGCAGACGACGGCGACTGCTCTTAACGCCACGTCAACGTCGCCATAGACTTCAATGGTGTCGTGCTAAACTGTCATGGAGTGACTCAGAATGGCAGCCAATCATCCTCCGTCACAAACCCTGCACTTGTCTTGGTGGAGACGACCAACAACTTCTGGGTGCGACTATTCTTTTGATGAGTGCATGTTAGAGGTGGCGATATAGCAAATAAAATTGATATTGTGAAACATCAAAAGTATATGTGGCATATCTCATCAGTTGGAACTGTTGAGTGTAAGCCTGCAGAGTCTTTACAATAACCAAAAACATCCATTCAGCTGGGTGTCTATAAAGAAGTAGTAGCGTATAGTGTTGTATAGCACTATGCAAAAGTCAGAGACCATTTCATTTCAGGCCTAAGAAATAATCAAGTCTTTAATGAGGATCTTAGTGCTTATGGTAGGCTTTGAGACATGGGAGGCAGTGAGTCAGTCAGTGGAAAAACACACTAGAGGAAGACACCTTAAAGATGTGTCGGAGTATGAGTAAGGCAGCCAGCATTTCATATGGGCTGTTAAGCGGTGAGTGCTGCTCCATAACCATCAGGTGCATACATTAAAGAACATAGCATGTCTAATATAAGCTTGATGAAGCTTTCTGCTTTCTTATGTGCATCCATTGCAGACACCAAGTGTTTGACTGCACACACCCAACCTCTAAAATCACCATAGAAAGCCACTGATCAATTGATTGGGAATCTCTGGAGTCTAAAGTCACCATGTCCAGTGCCAAGTGTCAACTAGAGGGCTACAAAGCCACTCATCCAAGTTTTGGGATCACAGAATACCTTTAGGATGAGTTGGAGTTCAACATCAGTAGCATACTGATTCAACATCAGTAGCTGACCTCAGTAGCATTCATTCAACTCAACTCAGTTCGCCTCGTTTGGTTTTCTGCTAGGCCGACATGGTACGTAGCACTTGCTACCTGGTGCTACTTGTGGCATCACCTCTACTGAGGATCCAAAAAGCTAGTCCAATAACAAAAAGCATTGGAATGTAAGAAGATACAGTATACTGAGCGTTGGTGAGAATTATCACCATCACCTAAAACATATATGCTAATGCTAACAGGTTAGCGTGCCCTCATGTGTCATCATCTGAGCATTTCTGTAGTTTTTCTCAAAACTCTCCTCCACAATAAAGCAGCTGGTATCAAAAACGAGATAGGTCAAGTCATATCGAAACCGTTTTAATGCTTTTGTGGCTGAATGTAATCAAACCCTCACAACAATGTTCCAACATCTTATGCGAAGTCTTCCCAGATGATGAGAGGCTCTTACTGCAGTGAAAGAAGGGGCAAGCTCATTATTAATACCATTGGACCCCATTTACCAACAATTTTACGTAAGAGATCTTCTTAAAACTCACTTATGCAGTTTTTTAAAAGATTCTGTCATTCACCAACACATTCTTATTTTGGATTTCAGGGCCTATGTCAAAAACTAATAGCAGAAAATTATTTAATATTGGTGAGTAAGCCCCAATGTTTTCAGAAGACATTTTCAGAAGAACTGAATGATTGATGGTCCAAAAGGTTTTAACCCCTTTAAGCTCATGTACTGTTCTTGTGCAAAAGTTCAGACCGCCTTTCATTTAGTTATTGTCCAGTCCAAACAGCCAATATGCACATATTACTTTATTTTTATTTAAAAAAGCAGGAAGACATATTAAACCGGACTTTGCACAGCATCCTCAACTACTAGATATACTATACATTCTTCAGTGTTCATTGTTTCCACTGTTTGCCTTTATTACTGCTTCCATTCTTTTCAGGAGACTCTCTTTCAGTTTACCAAAGAAATCGACAGGGATATTTTTCCACACATTCAAAGTTTAGTCTTAGAAGTTGTTTGGATTTTCTGGGTTTAACTATCCCAGCAGTCCCAAACACATTCAGTGAGGCCTGGACGCTGAATGGTCAACCTATTGCGAACACCAGCAGCTTTTTTTTCATTTCATTTTTTCTACTTGTTTGTTTTTTGTGTATTTCCTTTTCAGATCTGAAGCAAGAGCAGGGCTTGATATTCCTCTCATTTACTAAGATGGAAGTTTTAAGTGCTGTTTATCTAATACTGACAGTTTTGTTCATATACCAGCTCTTGCAAGCAATTTTCTTTAGACCATTTTTGAAGTTTTGAATTTTTTTTGTATTCATTTCATGTTTTTTCTCTTATGCTTACTATGTAACATGGAACAGCTTATTTGGTCATTTTTTTCCAAGATGAATCAACATGATCTACATATTTAGGCATAAGCCTATTCTGTAATACCTTGACAGTTACATAACTTTGACCATGGTTTGCCCTGATATCTAAAAAAAAATAGAAAAGCAGCAGATAATTCGGCTTTGACCTGCATTTAAACATAACCTATATATGTGATGTTATTAAATTAACCGTGCTTGTAAATATACCCTCCTTCTGAAACTGTAGCACATTGCTGAAAAGGTTGGGTAGCCTAACCATTGTCGGTAAACGCTGTCTGTCACTGCATCCTGCAAGTTAACGTATTTGTCATGCCTGCTGGTTCTCCTCTCACCTCCGATCCCCCGGACTCCATTTGCCGTAACCCACCACCTGATGTCATTGTCACATGTCTGTCTTTGCCTTATCACACCCTGTTGCCTCGTTCTCAGTCTCCTGAATACTGACTAGTTTCAGCTGACACTGGTTTAAATACTTCTCTCCACTCTGTAGCATACTGAGCGTTCTCTCTCTGTTTGATCTTGTGACTCTGGCTTTTGACGTAGTTTTGATTCTCTGGCTTACTCCTCTCGTTTATTCCCTTTGGTGCCTCTGCCTGGTCTGATTGTTTGCTTGGTTTGACTCTTGCCTGTTTATTGACTCTGACTCTGTTTAGCCCGCTAATAGTTTTTCCCTGTTCCTGTTATTACTGTGTTTTGGTTCAAACCTGTTTAATAAACTCTGCCGTGCTTTTTAACTTAGCGTGTGTCACAATCTGTTTGTCCATTGTCACAGTACTATGCACACCAAAAGTCAAATGTCAGCAGTTTCTAAAAACGCTGTTGGCTTCACTGAATTCAAGCTTATCTGGAATGGACCGATGAGCGGAGGAAATGTACATTGTGGTCTGATGAGATTCAACCTTTCAGATTGCTGAACAAAACAATGGACATAATTTTCTCGAGGCAAATATAGAAACTGATAAGCATCCGGATTGTTACCAGTGTAAAGTTTAAAAGCCAGGGTTTGTCATGAGTTTGGGAGATATAAGTGAGTAACCTCAACATCTGTCTAAACACCAGTTATGCTGAACACACCAAAATGGCAACTTTCCAAAAGAGGCCAAAAAACTAATTTAATTTCAATGTAATTCAATGGAACCAGACTTTTTCCAAGCAGTTTTGGGTCGTTTCTGTTGGTCCATTCAGCACAATATTCTCACAAAACATAAACGGCAGCTTCTGTGTTCAAGCGATACATTAAAGTGAAAATCAACAAAAATGGAGACACATGTTTTTCTTTGGACAGCGATGATATACTGCCTATTAGAACATCCTGCTAGCATCCAATTTAGAATGAGGACATACACGTATGTACAGAACACAATGACGTTAATAAGATAAACATACAAACATACTAATGACCTGACTTATAGTGCAATGAGAGTTTATGAAACTGAGTCTCACAGTACATGGAGACCCACAGCCTCACATACCTTACAGTGCATCAAATCCTCAGCCTTAACACCACTGCATTCCCAATCGAGCAGCATCCAAACATTCCAACCTGTTGTTTTTATTAAGACTTGGACACCAGCACCGGTGCACACATGCCACACAAGCATATAACAGTTCATTCTTACTTTCCCCTCGCAGGGACTGAAAGCCAAACACAGAGTCTCACTGTGTTAGTTTAGTTTTATATGATGAACTAAAGATGTTGGATGTCGGCGCAGCTATCGGCAGGATTGAATGCCTTTCAGTCATATCGGTTAGTAACAAGAACACCTTAAACTCCGTCTGGTGCAGTAAGATACCGGCACTACGGTGATGGTGATAGATACACAGATCTCAGCTTACAGTCTTCTTCAGCTCACTAATGGAGCTAGTAGTATGATGCAAAGCATGTTTAATGATGAATCAACTTGTGGTAATGCGGTTAATGATACAGTCAATAATGATGCGCATGACCTTTAATCTTTCAACACTGCATGACAAACCATTCTGCTTCTGTGACAAACACAACCACATGTACTTTGAAAAATCTTTGTGAGTAAATGCAATTTGACACTGGATCTACAAACGCAGGTGAAGGCTTTACAATGCATATCAGAAGCCCCATATCAGAATGACATGCTGCCCACTTCTCTGGGCTAAGTGGAAACCTGTTTTGATGAGTCCACCTTACAAGTAGTGCTTTGGAACTGATTTGTATTTTGTTGTTTCAAGATCAAAAAGAAAAATGACCATCTCAATTTTTACCAGCATCATCATGGTACGGGGGAGGGGCCAGTAATGCTGAGCTCTATATGCACATTTTAGAGAAACACATGCTGCCATCTATATAGTAGACTTTTTCAGGGATGCCCCTGCTTTTTTCTACGAGACGATGCCAAACCACATTTGCAACGTGTGACAACAGCATGGCTCCATAGGGCAGGTGCTAGACTGGCCTGTGACATATTGTGAAGTGCAGAACAGAAAAATGAAGACCCTGAGCTGTTGAGCAGCTAAAGAATTCTAAAAATTCTACTTTCAGAATTACAGCCATTGGTGTGCTCAGTTCCCAACAATTACTAACCTTGTGAAAGTGAAAGATACAGTAGAATGAGGTAGGAGTGAGTACTGTCTTAATTTTTTGGGACATCAAACTTAGAATAACCATATTTGATTTGCTGAGACATTTTAACTGAATCCAGATCAAAAATCATTTCTGTCTGTTTTTATTTTATAATTTTTTTGGATGATTTTGGATTAGGATTATACCAAACCCCCAAAAAGATACAAAAAACAGTGCACATATATATATATATGCCAGTGATTTTCATTTTATGTAATAGCAACTTAAGGAGTTGTCGTTGAAGCTGGCAACAAATTTCAAAAAACATTTGGACCAGAGCAATTTAAGACTGTCAGCCTCCGGGTCTCCAGCACTTCATTTCCCAGAGTCTAATGACGTCACACTCACATGTCCCCAGTCAACCTATCATTCACGCTCTAGCTCGCCAGAGTACTGATGTGTTTCACCTGACACGCCCTGTTTATAAAGCCCATACACATACACTCTCAGCGAAGTTTTGCCAAACCCAGTTTCCAAATTAGTTCTCCTCTGCCTTTCAGGTTGCTGTTTCTGGTTTCGACTTCCCTTTGTCTTCGACTTTTGCTCTCTTGATTTTCCCTTGGATTGTCCCAGTTTTTATATGTGCTTGTTCTTTGCTGTTGTGTTTTGCTAACAGTGTGTTCAATAAAACAGCTCACAGAACTTTAGTTCTGTGTGCGTCGCGCCTGATTTAGAATTCAGTTCTTTGTGCCTGACAAAGACAAGAAACGGAAATGTTCAAAAAATTGCGATGCTGTGATGCAATAATGTCATGTGTATATTCTATATATTCTGTTATCATTTATTATAGTCATTTCTGTACCAAGTTTCTGCCTGTAATTTGATCATCGCTATTCACTGTAAGGTATAGGTAATAATATTATAACTTAACTGTAAGGTATAGGTAATAATATTATAACTTAATTTTTTTAATGTTGTACAGCATAATTAAAGAAGCACAGATTAAATCTAAGAAGGTGGTAAAAATTGGTATCAGTAGCATTTTGATATTTAAATCCCACTTATTCCTGCCCAATCAGTATGAGAAATGGATGGTTGGTTAAAGACAGCAGAAACCGTGAAATATTTACCTTAGCATTACACACTTTACATCTGCCTAGCTATACATAAAACTACAGGGGTTGGACAATGAAACTGAAACACCTGTCATTTTAGTGTGGGAGGTCTCATGGCTAAATTGGACCAGCCTGGTGGCCAATCTATATTAACTGCACATTGCCCCAGTAAGAGCAGAGTGTGAAGGTTCAGTTAGCAGGTAAGAGCACAGTTCTGCTCAAAATACTGCAATGCACACAACATTATGGGAGACATACCAGAGTTCAAAAGAGGACAAACTGTTGGTGCATGTCTTGCTGGCGCATCTGTGACCAAGACAGCAAGTCTTTGTGATGTATCAAGAGCCACGGTATCCAGGGTAATGTCAGCATACCACCAAGAAGGACGAACCACATCCAACAGGATTAACTGTGGACGCAAGAGGAAGCTGTCTGAAAGGGATGTTCGGGTGCTAACCTGGATTGTATTAAAAAAACATAAAACCACGGCTGCCCAAATGACGCTGTATTGGCTGCAAAAGGAGGCCCTACACCATACTAATAAATGATTGTGGTCAAAAACCAGGTGTTTCAGTTTCATTGTCCAACCCCTGTATGTTCTGGAGCAGAAAGAGACAAAGTACACAAATCATGTATGTGAGTTAAAGTAGAGATACCCAATGTAAAATATTCCTCCAGTGAAAGTACAAGTTCCTCCCTTTAGACCTCCACTGGAGTAACAGTACTAAGGTATGTACCTTCAGATGTACTTAAGTAAAGAGAGTAACAGTAGCATGATTGATTACGGCTCTAATGTCCTGTTATCATTTCTGGAACAGGACTCTTCATTAGCTCCGTGTAGGTGAAGAGGCTCTAGTGTCTCTCAGTCCACCAGTCTTTAATAGAAGCTCATTCATTAGTCTGACACTGACGTCTATTCAAATGATCATAAGCACAGAACACTGAAGGAGAACAATTTCTATTAGCTAGAACCAAGCTCTGTCCAAGAGGTCAAAACAAACTCAAAACAAAGTGACCGCTGTCCCCTGATTGGTGGACCCGTTTCACACTTCTGTCATTTTTACAATGATGTGTTTTTATGCTCACATGAGCCAAAAGGAAGGACAGGTTTGGAATAATGCAGAGGGGTAAAGAGAGATGTTAGAATAGAGTTAGAGTAAAAGACCCCCAGAATGGAATCACTTCAAGTACAGTAACCAGTTACGTTGAGTTACTGTCCACCATTGTACGGGAGCATGGAGGAAAGGCAGAGTTTCAGTTTCGGAATAGAGAATAGTCAAAAGCTGCTGGCATTCTCTGAACAATGGACCAGTCCACCGCCCAGACCTCAATATCACCGAATGTGTTTGGGAAAGCTAGCTGTGAGAAGCAGAAAGGGTAACCCAATTCTGAGACCAACTTTTAAAGGTGTGGAAAACTCTCCCTGAAGATCTTTTTGAAAAACTGAGAGAAAAAAAAAAATAACAAAAGCTGGAAGGAAGGCAAAGAGTGGACATGATAAATGCTAAAAGAATTTCTTTGTTGAGGCTCTGAACATTTATTCCTGACACTGCAACAATGAAAAACCGTTTGCCACACCGTGAGGGAGAGTGTGTTGTTTTTAAAAGCTGTGATCTGATATTTCATGGTGACTCATTTGGAGATCAGTCTCAGGCCATGTCTGCCTTACCAGATAAAGCCACAGCGTACTACTTGTGCCTGCCGGACATCGCTTGCATAGCTAAAGCACTAAACCACACGGCTGCGTCTATCTACCCACAGGCTGAAAACATCTACAGTGTATACTGCTCTGGTTTGGACCTGGGATAGAAATCAACTCTTCTGCTCACCTAAGAACCATAAACAACACGTCTGCATGGACACACAGGCAACCCCTCCCTGCTACGGGCCAAATGAAACTAGAACTGAACTATAAAGTTATTTTATCTATCTACTGCAACATTACAATCACAGCGTGACTAGAAGTGTGGATTAGTCTTCATAAGTGTGAGAAAGAGAAGGCTATAACCACATCACACAGCCCTAAAGCTCCACCTTGTTCCTGCACTGACCGGCGGACGCCAACACATCCTCAGCATGCATGTGATCGCTCATCACGCTGGCCCTCTTTAGCTCTGAACATCGTCAGTTCTCCTAGGTTCTGGTGTAAACACAATAATTGTAGAGTCACAGGGCAACTTCTGCTTTCTCTGCCATCCTGCACTCAACATGAGCTGGACTTTGTGCTTGATGGCTTTTGGATTACTTGGTGAGTTATTGCTATGGAAGACTTTGTCTTCCTCTCGTATGTTCTGCTCCAGCTCTATGGGCTCTACGGTTGATAGGTTGGTTTCAGTAGGTTTCAGGTTTATGCTTTGGTATGCTTTTAGGCAAAGGACTCAGTGTGCTGGTTTGAAATGAGATGAATCCTCTATTATGAGTTTAAGTTAACTCTTTAGTGTGCTTAATTATGATTTTAAGTTAACCACTAGCGTGCTGGCTTTAGAATGAAGAAGCAAGGCCTTGGCATGCTCAAGAATGCCAAAATTAGCCTCTTAGCTACTAAGTTAACTCTATAGTATGCTGGATAGTATAATCTAAAGTTGACCTCAATATGTTCTTAATTGGGACTGAAACTTAACCGCTTAGTTAGCTCAATTTGAGTCTGTAAACATCATAATGGGCTTAAGTATGATTTTAAGTTAGCCACCTAGTATGCTTGTATATTAATTTGAGAGGGTACAGTATCACCTTTCCTTTTCCTGTACTGATACTGAACTCATGAGCACTTGCTCACAATGACAGAAATCCAGCACCGTTTGCTTTGAAATGACATCTTTTTATTTCACGTAAAACACTTAAGATAGCTTTTAAAAGCACCTGCTCGAACACTCTGACACCCTACATGATGAAAACCATAGCCGGCAATATGACGTATACACATCTAGGGGTTTTCTAGTCAGGCATTTTCACTTGCTTATGGTCAAATGTGAAAGGTGTTTTCGCACCCCACGGAAGTCCAGAGAACCGTTCTCTGGTCTTTCCAAAATTGGTGGTCTGGGCTACACTTCCAGCGAAGGGTCTGCTGTACCTGTGGTTGTGTGATTGAGTCATTTTGTAGCGTGACTGGAATGACTTACTGCTGCGCTTGCCTTTTAAGTTTCGCGATGGGGAAAAGATTTTGCTGGACAGAATGTGCTGCTTAAGTGTTTATAGCCAAGGTATACAGTAAACAGCAGTAAACAGATGAAGCTAGTCTCTACCATGTTGCAAACCTGCACAGGGAAAAGGGACATGCTGAATTGTGCAATCGATTCGCAGTTTGGATTGATTCTTGTGTGAGCCCCTACACAAACAAGCCCAGAATTGGTTCTTACTCCAGCGTATAGGAGAAGTGTGAAAACGGCCTTAAAGGCCATGCTGGTTACTCACTAGTGCGCTATAAACTGTGGGGTTCAGCTCATTCACAAAACACATACAAAGAAGGAAAGAAAAGTTGTTTACAGAGCAAATGTTCGCTGTTTCCGTGTTAGTGTCCCAGTGTTAGTGTTCGGCTACATGTGGCTCCTGTTGACCCAGGAGAAAAAAGTACACTGAAGCCTACTTAATTTAAGTGCACTTAATTAAATCACTTTTTTTAAAATCTACTTACTATACGTCCTTGAACTAGTGTGTTATTTACATATACTAATGTGTACAATGTGCACATAGTATGCTAAATATAGTGATATTAAATATAAAATATATATATAAAATATATATTAAATATATACTTAAATAGAACTAAATGTACTTAACTGTACTATTTTGAGACACCTCTTAGATTAGAGATTTAGAGATGCTTAAGTACATTTCTAGTACATTGAAATATATTTAGGGGACCTACTTTGCTTTTTTTGTGTTGCCATGCTGCAAGCTTCAGTGCAGTGGTTCAGGATGCACAGAAATGAATCTGTTTCATGATCTTCATGCTCCATTTACCAGATTTAGTATCGGGGAGACACTAACACTGTGTATCAGATGCGCCATTAGAGTGCCTTACAGTGTTTGTGGGCTAACCTGTTAGTGTGCTTTGGTGTGTTTGGTTGCTATCCCAGCTAGAAATGATTTGCTTTAAAAGCGCTCTGATATGCAAAGCAATGTTCCATGAATGTTTTCAGTGGGATGCTACGGGTCGGGAACTCTCACTACAAACATTCTGTCATCTCAGGTCTCAGTAGCATCCATAAACCATTTCCCAAATAAATTCTGATGAATTTTTGATCATGTACCATTGTTTCTGACCCGGGCAACATTCTCAAAGCATCTTCTGAACATTGCAGTCAAAGTTAACCTTTAACCTTATATGAACATTATCTAAAATGATCTTTAATATCTTTAATGTTCTTTGAATAATGAAACACTGAACGCTCCTTTCCTTTGCTGGTCTTGTTATCCGGTGTTGACCCACGGAAGATGGGTTCCCCTTTTGAGTCTTGGTTCCTCTCGAGGTTTCTTCCTTTTGAACCAAAGGAGTCTTTACTCACCTCTGTCGCCCTCGGCTTGCTCACTGGGGGCAGATTCTTTGTAAAGCTGCTTTGTAACAACATATGTTGTAAAAGGTGACATATAAATGAAATGGTGGCTTGACTAAACACTAGACTAAAACATTTCCCTTAAAATGTGGCTACAACTTGTCAGTAAGGTTAGCAAACGCTCTGGGAATGATCCCCTTAGTGGATGAACTGTACTCATATGCTTTTTTGGGCATCTGTTAGCGTTTTAGTTTGCCTTAATGTGCTTGTGGGTTAGCCAGGCCTGGAGATATATTACTCTTTCCCTGATCTCCTTAATAGCTAGATTTCCACTTTGTACTAATCTCAGTTTTACCCAAAACAGTTTCACGGCACTTTGGAGTTTTTTCCTGCTATTTAGAAGACTGGGAAAGAAAGTTCTAGTAAACTGTTAACTGTTTAAGTCCACCTAAAATTAAAAAGTAACCTGTACCTGCGTATATCAAGCATGATTATCCTATCATAAGTATTGTTTTCTGTAATCTTTGATTGAAGTGTAATGGCTTTTAAATGACTGCAGGCTCACGTCCCAGTCTGTTCTGCCCATTCCTTAAGATCCGATCCAATAGAGGTGTAAAATAAGAACAGAAGATGTGCAGGTAAAGGAAGCACCTCCTGGAAAGTTAACAGACTCCTTCAATAGACAGTTCTGTTCAAATAATGGTGTATATACAGAAGGACTCCTTCACTTCCTCACTCTGTATATGCAAAATCCTATGTGTTCTCCACTAGAAATCAGTCAATGCATTTGTTTGATGATAATAGCAGCCATTATTGACGACCGGGGTCAACAAACATGCCATGAATAATGGAAATAACCTAACAGTGTTGTCTGCTATGAGCTCAGTTAGCGACTCCTCAATTTAAAGCCTTGTAAAGTCTTTATCACAGCAAGTCCACACACCTGAACACAAAACACCACCATGTTGAAACACAAGCATGTTAAATATATCCAAAACTTAACATGCACTGATTATGCCCTGGTAGAAATGAAGTCTATTTTAATGTACTATAAATGTACTTTAATATTTACTTAAGTATCTCTAAATGAATCTAAGAGGTGTCTCACAAGCATATGTTTAATATCACTAAGGAACTACATAGTTCAAGTTCAAGGAAGCAGACTAAGTACACTTAAATTTAGTGTACCTCAGTGTACTTCTTTCCCCTGTGATAAGAAAACCTTCAGTAAAAGGACAATAAAAGGAAATTACAGTAAAGTATCCAAAATATCTTTATTAATACAAATAAACGATAAAACAGAATTTAACTAGAGACGTACCTAATTTAACTAAAACACTTATCAGCATTTATCAGTGAGGTTCGCTAGCCGCTGTGAATTTATGCTAGCTAACTTGACTAGCTTGCTTTCCTACATTTAAACCCTTTCGTGTCTAGTTTATGGGCAAGGCATGAACCTTTATGAGAAACTGTAAGATGTATGGCTTAGGTGTAAAAAGTGGCCTGACAAAGAAACCTCTCAGCGTCCTGGGTTATGTGAAAGGTGCTGTATAAGTGTAACCAGCATGCGATGCAGGCTTGGAAACATGAAACGGTTATAGTAAAATGCAGAAACTTTGTAGAAATTTGTTGAGTTTTTATTAAAATACTATGTGCACTGCATGCAGCTAAACTAACCTAAGAGATTAAGCAAAGTGTTTGGAGGTTGAGTGGACTCCCATCCGGTTAACAGAAACCGGCTCCTTTGTTTGTGCTTTAACATATAAACCTACATCATGTGAAGTCATTAAGATCTATGTGTGATAATAATGACGTTCTCATCTGAATCTTTTTTATCCCATCAGGTTCTGCTACAGCGAATCCAGGTATTATCCCAATTTGCACAATCAAAAAGAGACATGTAGAGTAATAGTTTGCTAAGAAAATTATACTGCACCATATTTATGCCATCTCCTACCCCAAGTGTAGTCAAATTACCAAGCCGTCTTTGGTGTTTGAAGTTGCTTTGTTTAGTTTTTGCAAAGGTGCTGTGATGACAAAGTGGCTCTCTATTAAAAAAAGCTTTAGCCACCAGGTAAACATAGTACACCATCACACTCTCCATGTAATTACAACTCAACATTGTTAAGTAATCTCATATAGAAAACAGTGTGGCATATTTAAAGGGCCCACATCAGGGCAGGCTGAATTATTTTGTGGTATAGATACATATACATAAACATAGCATTCAATCCCCAGTCCATATAATCCATGTATAGAACCTAGGCTTCAAACTCAACCTGTTTTGAATATTCATTGTTTTTGTGATGTCACAAATCATTACACACATCCACCTATTTAACCTACAGCAGTTTAACTCCACCCGTTTAACTCTGAGGTTATAAGGACTGATGACAGCTTTTTGAATAAAAGCCAAAACAGGAATCAAATTCACATAGGTTAACAATATCTCAAAGATATTACGCAGCTAAATGCTCATTAACAGTCATGTGACTAAAAGTACATTTCGAGACCTCCTTTCTAATATCCTGTTGTTCCTCCTGGTGCGGCCAAAACTGCTCCATCCTGCCAAGGCACAGACTATTCAAGACCTCAGAAGGTGTCCTGTAGAACCTGCTGTGAGCAGCAGCTCCTTTCAGTCCTGTAAGCTGCGAGGCTGTTGCAGATCTGACTTGTTCCAGCACATGTGCTTGGGAAGTTGGAGTCCAAGGCAAGACCTTAAAGTCTTTGTCATGTTCCTCAAATACTTAGATAAGCTGAACAAAGTGTATAGTGGGCCAGTGAGCATTATCCTGTCTTTGGAAATACCAGTGCAATAGGTGTAACTGGTACACACTGATGTGTAGGTAGGTGGCTTGTTTCAAATTAATGTCCACATGAATGCCTGGACTTGGACAAACCTGTGCCATCACTTCCCCAGGTAAACTGAGCATATGTACCCGGTAACGGGACTCAATAGACCAAGTGACCTTCTTCTATCGCACCAAGGTCTTGCTCATAGTAGGTGCCTTTAGCGGTGGACAGGGGTTAGCATGGACACTCTCACCAGTCTGAGGCTACACAGGTTGTGACACATTCCCTGCATAACAATCAACAAACTCTTTTGTGTCTCGTACCACACTACCCCTTATGTCGGTTCAGACTAGCCTTCATTGTCTTTGTGCATCAGTGTGCCTTGGATACCTAACACCCTGTCATCAGATTGTAATTTGTCCTCCCTCGGACCACCGTCAGTAGGTAGTCACCACTGTTGAGTGGAGGCACCCTACAAGGCTTGTTGTTTCAGAAATATTCTGACCCTTCACACCAAACCCACTGTTCACTTACCCCAGACACTGACATGAGATCAAATGTTATTGCTTCATCAGAGTGGTCATAATGTTTTGGCTCATCAATGTATTATAATCAATACATATCAATATCAGTCAACCATATCAATTAATATGATTGGGTCAAGAACCTCAATAATTTGGCTTATTGAAATGGTCAGATAACAATTAAAGACTATAGCTTGTATGATGCTAAATGGTATAGTGTCCACTTTCCTTACTCGTTAGCTACATTAGCCTTGTAGCTCCAGTGCAAAACTAGCAAAGCAAACTTCATGGACAGTAAACATGGCTAATGAGTTTCATTTGGGGTAGAGGGATAACTGTGTAACAGGGTGTAACAGGGTGTAACAGGGTGTAACAGTGATAAGTGTTGGTATCTCATGCTTACAACCGTGTGTTGTGCCACTTTCAGACTGTGGCTCATGCTACCACATCAACACGGGGATCGTGATTGGGATCATTACGTGTGACCTAATTGTCACCCTTCTTATTGCTATCTCAGTCTACTGTTTTGCAATGCGACAGAAGAGGAAGAGCAGATTACACACACGTGCTAACTCGTGTGAGCCAAGTATGTCTTTCTTCATGCCTATACTACCCTTGGTAAAGATTAGTTTAACATGAGGAGGTGGGGTATAATGTGTAAAGGCAGTTGCCCCAACTTTCAAGTGAATTAGCACCCTCATTAGCACTCATACCGAGTCATACATGTGAGGTAGGACGGTGCATATTGATTTGGCCTTGATTTGGTCCATGAATTATGTAAGTAAATACTTTTTCAAGTGCATCGTTACCTTTCCCACATGTGGAATAATTACCAACCTGGCAGTACACAGTGGATTATATATACCTATATAATTTGATATGGCTTGGACTTGGATTGAGAAACCCCAGTAATGTAATATCTAGAGTCTCCTCTGAAAGTATTGGAACGGCAAGGCTAGTTCTTTCATTTTTACTAAAATTATAATTATAATTAAAGTATTTGTGAGATAAAGAGATGAATATGAGCCATTAGATCAGAATATGCTTTCATTTCCTTATATTTACATCTAGATGTGATACACCACTAATGCTGTAGTCCAGTGATGTCAAACCAGAAAATCCTGATTTTCCCACCCACAAATTGGGCTCAGATAGCTATCTGGGCTGTTTGGCAAAACATTGACGAAAAATACTACATGATACCAAGGTTATTAGATGTGACATATAACCCAACTCGATAACACCACTACCCACCAGGGAGCCACCACATGTCCTACACCAATAAGAGTCCATGGGCAAGACTCCTAACACTACATTGGCCTGCCTGTAATATGATTAACCTTGTAAGTCGCTCTGGATAAGAGCCTTAGCTAAATGCTGTAAATGTAAATGTAGTTCACCACCTGGCCAGTCTAAAACAATTTCTACGTCTGTTTCTCTTTGAAGTCCCTTGTTGTGTTGGCACTGTGTTTTTGATCATTATCTTACTGCATGATGCAGTTCCTCCTAATAAGACTGAACGCATTTCTCTGTAAAGTAGCTACCGGATTCATTCTTCTCCTTACATTATCAATACACAACCTTCTGATGAGCACCTGAACGCAGCACTGGAATATGGCATTTTCAAAGTGTACAAACATTTCATTAGAATATTAAGATATGTGACTGACAGGTGTTTGTTGTTATCCAGGTGTGCCCTATTAGAGTGATTGTTTAAACAATGAATCCTCTTAAAGCCTATTCTTGGTTTGAACCCTGTGGATCACCTGAGGAGGTTGCATTTGGAGTATTTGGTGTTTAAAATCATAAACCAACTTGAAGACCAAAGAGCTGTCGATGCCAGCTCTGCAAGCCATTTTGAAGTCAATAGTGGGGATATTCATCAGAGCTATTGTACAAGCACTGGGCACAGTACACTCAGGGTGAAAAGAACAGCTGCACTCAGAAGGAAGTGTGGGATTGCAGTGCTATTGGGAAGGAAGATAAAGGTTAGCAAGAACAATAAACGATGATACATTTAGACTGATATGGGTAACATTTACTGAGCTACACATACAGAAGTAGTGTCTCAGCATGGTGTTGGGCTGCCATGTTTGCTAAACGATCATGCCAGACGTCTCAGCATGGAGTTGTAGAGGTTCCTAATGGTGTCCTGTGATAATCCATCCCATGCAGCTTGAACATTCTCACACAGTTCCTGCAGATTTTGTAGTAGAGGTGGAGGAGTGACACCAGGCCTTCTAGACGTGTTGACAACGGTGCCTCCACACATGGATCTGTTGGTCGTCTCCACCAAAACAAAACTGGGACTCATCACTGTAGATGACCTGCTGTCATTCCGAGTCCCTCCATGACAATCTGGCATGACACCAGCAGGTTTTGGCGACACAGTGGTGATGTTACTGGAAGTTGTTGTAACGGTATGTGCCCTTGTAGTTCTGCGTCATGCAGCGGCTGGCACTAACATGATGACTCATGAAGGGCATCACTGCCTGCTGAATGTGCACAATCGTGACTATTGGGTCTTTCAGGCACAGCGATAAGGCTTGTCCTTGCTTCCATCACATGCGCAGCTGAGCGTGAAACTTGAACCGTTTGAATGTCTCACAATGTAAAACCTACACACCAAGTTTCATTTGTGTTGGTTGATTCCTTTTGGGTGCAGCTATTTGTGCTGACTGTTTGGACGGCTGCCTCGGGAACAAGCTCACTGATGATGTAAGCACAAGAATGAATCCGTTTGCCACTTAGAAAAAACAAAGAGTCTTATTAGAAAGAGCTTTTTCATGTGGTAAGACATGTAGCCAAAACACAGTGCCAACACAACAAAGCACTTCAATGGGAAAAAGAAGCAGGAAGTTTTAGACTGGCCAAGATGATTACCAGACCTTAACCAAACTGAGCAAGCATTTCACCTCCTGAGGAGGAACCAGAATGGAAACACCCTTAAAACAAACAACTGAACCAAGCTACCGTAAAAGCTTGGATAAAGGCTTCCACGTGAAGAATGCAGAAGTGCAGTGATGTGTGATAAGCAACCAAATATTAACAGTATTTTACTTTCAAGAGATTCCGTTCCTATGTTTTCGTTCACCTACAAAAGGGTCGTTTAATAGACCTAGATTTAAATATCAGGATATTAAAGCTGTTCTGTCCTCTCACAATTATCTTTTAATCCTCCAAACATTGTCAGTGTATGGCAAGAACAAAAGAACTGGCCTTGCAGTTCCAACACATTTGGAGAAGACTGCACATTACCCCACAGAACACCCGCACCCCCATGAAAACTTATCCTATCCAAATCCAAATAGTACCTTAGAAGTAAACTTGAAAGAACACAATCCTAAAAGTCAAAATCACTAACATTTTTTATCTTTAGGCAAAGGGAAACTTCGCCAGTCGTCAAGCAGGCCAAAGGAGGTTGAAATCACAGAGTCACCCTATCAGGTAAATACTTCTTGCTTTAAAAGCCCAACAGATGAAATTAGATCCTGAGTAATATTACAGTGACATGACAACAAGTGATTGGAATTATGCATAGTCATTTTCATCCCGTTTCCAGTTTAACTACACTCACTGACCATTTTATCAGAAACACCTATCATATACCAGATAGCTGCTCTTTGTACGCATATACTCAGAATCACTGATGGTGCTAACTCTGTTAATGCAGTTTGCCAGCTGTCCTCTGTGCACATGTCCCCCATCAAGTTTAGAGTGGTCAGCTTATGCTCTTACGTTGGCTCTCAGTGATGTGCCACCAAACGATTTCTTACTGTGTGTGGGTGTATCCTTGGGTTGCTAGTTATTCAACAGTAGGAAAATATACATATATATATATATATATATATATACAGTGGACACACAAATATTTTGATTACACTTTAAAAAAGGGGAAACAATTTCTTAAAAAAAAAAAAAAAATATATATATATATATATATATGTATATATATATATATATATATATATATATATATATATATATAATGTTTAAGAAAATGTTTCCCTTTTTTTAGTGTAATCAAAATATCTTTTCCGCTGTACATATAGAACATAACCCAAATAACAAATCCGTAATTTTATAATTTTTTACCTGACATGGCAAGAAAACCCTGCATGAGAAAAAAACACGCACATGAAGTTTTTCTGTGTGCCCTAGTGATCCTACATGGCTAAACGACCTGCTGCTATCCAAATAAGAACAACTGTATTCAGACTGTTCAGTTCAGTTAGCAATTTGGGCTAGTATTGGTAGGGCATCACCCTGCCGTATTTAATTTTTGTGAGAGCCAATGACCCAGTGCACACCCCTCCTCTGCATCCCCACCCCATCTCACCCCTTGTAAAAGGTGGCTGTGGGTGTGAACTACCTGTGTGATGTTATGGACACTGTAAAAATATGGTAAAATTCCTTTTAAGTGTTGTTTTAACTTAGTATCTTTGTTCTTATGTGTGTGTGTGTGTGTTGAAACAGGAACTATATGGGGTGCAGTCAGACATTTACAATGATCTCCGCCAATTTCGGAAATAAGTCAACTGGCTCAAGTCAATGGATCGCCGACAATGCATGTAATTCAGCTGAGACGGAGTTACCTTAAGTCCACTGACTGGATTGTCCCAATAACTTATTTGTGTATCTGGACGAAGTCCTGGAGTAGTTACTCAAAAGCAAAGTAATCCATTACTCCCAAAGTGTAATGAGATTACACGACGTATTACATCCTGAATAAAGTACTCACTACTAATATAGGAGTACTCACATTACATTTAAGTTGCCTTCTAAAGCTCATACAAATCAGCATCAGGATAGCACATGCTATCTCAACTTTTTTGAATGTGAGGTTGGTATGTCTTTCACATGCCATGTAAAATTCCTAACCTACTCTGTCTTGTGTTTGATACATCAGGTAGTGTAAAGCTTAAAGCACATGTAATGTATACGGGTATATAAGGTGTACTATACAGTATCAAACACAGGGAATATCAGAACACCATGGTGTATCATATGATGACATAACAGTGACTGTAAATAAGCTAGGCGGTAATCATCAAAAAACAATGTTGTGTTAAGTGTGTATATTAAATGTGTATATCCCTGTTTCAGAACTGATGTATACCTGTGTATGGAACATTGTGAGGTAAAACCACAAGCACAATCCATTTCTTTTTAAGTTTGTGCCCTGCACGCTTACCCTGGTTGTGGTTTGTACGTGACTGCTTAAGAAAAAAAATTCCAGACATGCCTCAGTGTGTCACAGTTGACTCACTGCGGTTATTTTTTCTGGGTTATGATAGACAGTGATGGAAATACTAAATATAAAGGCTAGTTGGAAGCTATTTTTATGACTGGCAGATCAAGGGTTACCATCACAGTCCTCACTCTTTTCAGAAAGTCCATATGAGCTGTTGCTAATGCATAATGCATAGGGGAAGATAGTTATCAGAATGCAGCAGGAGACTACGCAGTATGCACTCAGGGTTGGGATGTAATGGATTACAAGACTTAAGGACAGAGAAATGAAGTCACTGTATTCAAAAAGCCCAAGTTACTTTTTGCAGTGTTCACGTACATTTACATTTAAGGCATTTCGTGCTTAGTGTTCCGTCGGATAATGTTTTCCAGCTAGTATAAGAAGGCTAGAGTCTAAGACTCGCCATGAGCTCAGACACTGCCCAGACGAAGGCCAGTGCTGATACCTAGAGAGAACAATACACAGACATACATAAGCATATGTGCACTACCTGGCAACCCAACCCAGTGCTCATACCTAGAGAGAAGGAAGGTTATGGTGAGTGTAAGTGCAAAAACAAAGTATTTCAACATACACATCTACTATATTCAGAATAAAATGATGAACCATTTACACATATGAGCCAAACGTTTTGGAACAGTTACCTACTAAATTAAATAACGTATTTACCATTGTATAAAGATTAAGTTTTGTAAACCATCAAGTTTTAAAACTATTTTAAAGACTTGCTCTACAGAAGAACTCAGATGTGCCCCTCTTTACAATGCCTGATTGAGGGCTGAGTAGTGGAGATATTCTGGAGTGATGAGATTTAGCATTGTACTAGACTTGTGGATGCATACTGTGGCAAGTTACACTGCCTACTATTAACTGGAAATAGCCTAGCTACTTACCTTATAGTTCAATTTCTGGGACTTTGTTACTGGGATATGGCAAGTTGCTGGCTTAGATCATGAACTAGCAGTGGGATTGTGAGAACAATGTGGGAGCAGCATTGGACTAAAGCAGGCAATGACATTTTTAAAATTTTGTATTTTTGTTTAAATGTCAGTCATTTTAATCAATGAATTGTAGGAAACTTATTATCAGAAGAAAACTGATGAGCATTTACAGCGATTAGCAGCAAGAAATACAGAAATATTACAACAGAGTTTCCCCAATGTACGTTAATATGCATTCTCTCATACATGCAGGACAGTGTATTCTGCATTTACAACTTCACTATTGGGACATTGCTACTTTGGTATTTTTCCCAACCCTACATTCAATGGATCTGTGGCCAGTAGAAATGCTGCATTGGTGACACCAAAGCAAGAACCTTTAAAGAAGTACATTGGCTTTTTCCAATCCAGCACCTACGGCTTTCTCAAAAAGGGTCACGGGTATGCAGGGCAGGCAACAGGTTTGAAACTCACCGCAGTTAGAATGCACTATACACCCTTTTGTTAGTGTACCTCCGTGGGCGGCGCATCTGAAGCTATTGCTCATCGGGTTGTCCCTGAATGTAATAGACGAGAACTCTCTGGGATCTCTGAGGACTGGGTTGAGAACCAATCCTGAAGATACGTGTCTGGAATATGGAAACTGGGATTTTCTTTGATTTTCTTTTTTATTTCCTGTTGTTTAATTATTTCATAAGGTGTTTCTGCGTCTTTGCAGCTCATCTGATTGTACAGACCACACTGAATAAAAACAATCTGGTAAACCAGACGGTGTACTTTCCCCACTGAATGGAGAAACGTAGTGAACAAGTCATGACCGGTCACGAAGAATACTATTTTAGAACTTCCTCAGCAAAAAAAAAATGCAGCCAGGGTGTCATACTCATCATATGGTGAGGGAAACAATGTGCTGGAAGGGCTATTCGGGGAGTCGTCTTCTTCCAAGTCTTAAAAAAGTAAACAGAAATGAGCTTTTATTAATTATTTCAGGATTCACCAGAAGGGTTATGTCCGTGCTATAGGCCAGGGGTCAAGTTCACGTTTGCTTTATTGACAAGACAAAACTACATCTGTATTGTCAAATCACTGTTACAGTTCTCCAAAGTCAGACTGACGCACGCTGAACTAAAATCAAGGCTGGGTTTGATTGACAGATTGGCAGTTAGGTTTAAAAGCACAATCCAGGCAATCATATATATCACAAGGGACAGGCAAAGTAGCTACCACCACATGTGGGAGACTGGGGTTCGAATCCCAGGCTGAGTGACTATGCTGTGCTACACCAATAAGAGTCCGTGGGCAAGACTCCTAACACTACATTGGCCTACCTGTAATATGATTAATCTTGTAAGTCGCTCTGGATAAGAGTGTCAGCTAAATACCGTAAATGTAAATGCAAAGTCAGAAACAATAGGCAGGCAAGAGTCTAAAAACACAATCAGCGAGGGCAAACCAAAACCAAAGGAGAGAAAGCCAGAGGACCAACAGGGCCAGAACAAGATCAAACTGAGACCTGCTCGGTACGCTATGGCGTCTGGCAACACTTCGCAGGGAAGTAAATGAACAGCAGGGGAACATAAGCAAACAGACCAAACGACTGACAAGTGTGTATAATCAGCACTCGGGAGAGACCAAGCAATGAAACGGGACGGGATTGGTGGGTGAGGGACATGTGATCATGACGTCATTTGGTGCGGGATTCTGGGAGATGGAGTTCCGGAGATCCGCGGTAGAGGGGAAACCCGGAATAAATAAATCAGAGCGAGAATTAAAAATAAAAGTATTACATGAAACGTGAGATACATGTAAAACAGGGTTACAATAAAAAATTAAAATGGTGTTACACAGCAAGGGGGGCCAGGATGCAAATGCAAGACTTTTAATGAATCAGAAATAAAACAAAACCAAAGAGACTACACAAGGGAACAGGGCTACACAACAACAGACAAGAAGAAACTTACAGGGGTATTCACTCAAACAACGAAGAGGCAAAGGACCGGCCGGGAGACAAAACACCCAACAAGAACAAAGGGCACGATCGGGTATAACACAACTAGGGCTGACGAGAGACACCTGGGAAGGGGCGGAGCTAGAACTGAGACCGGACTACAGGGCGGAGACAGGAGGAGCACAGGACCAAAATAAACAGAAGCACATGAACATGACAGGACATGGCAGCATGTGACAAATGGTCATTTAACTATTAATATAGGAGAATTTATATACGTGTTTAATCACAAAATAGTAAAGACTAATAATAAATGAATAATTAAGAAAAACAGGAAATGACTATATTACACTCGTATGTGTTTATGATGGTGGAAACATATAGGTAAAGAAAACACTACTATCGAATGTTGATTTACGAAAAAGTAAAAGAGGTACGACCACTAAATACAGTGCTCTGCAGATTGGGGACCCTCTGCTCATCTTTGTTATCAGAGACCCTGCCTCTCTTAAAAGCTCTTTTTATACCCAACTGAGTGACCTGGTGGCAAATTGCTCCTCCAGCTGTTTTTTGTTAGTACCATCTACTTTTGTAGAGATGTGAAATGTCAAAATGATGATTTATTCTCTTGAAATTTAGACTGATTATGTTGAAAATAAGTGTATTTTCTAGAGATTTGAATCAACTACGTTAAAATAATGTGGCTTTCTTAGTAGTTTGACTGATTATATCAAAATGATGGTGTATAGTCCTGAAGTTTTGACTGATTATGTTGAAAATAAGTTTTATTTTCTCAAGATTTTTCTTAATTACAAATTTGTAATGTCGTTTTTCTAAAGATTTTGACTGATAATGACTTATTCTTAAAAATACTGGTTGGTTTAAAAAAAAAAAAGGCTTTCAAATACAAAACCTCATTGCATGAACTTTTTACTGGAAAAAACAATACACGAGGAATTACATTTAAACTCTAAATGCTAAATTAGTGTCAGCTGTTTATATATTACACTAAAGCAGAGCTGCATTGCTCTCCACTGTGTGGTGCTTCAAACATGTATGAGTCATTGTAATGCAGTTATACAGTATAAGTGAAATGCTATACACACAGCATTGTGTTTCACTGTGTGGTGCTTAAACATGCTGAAACAAATCACAGCATGATGATTTTCAGTCCAAGCAGCACATGACTTCTCTTTATTCAAGGCTTCAGGGAACGATCGTAAATGAAAGGGAGTGTTCATTGTTGCATTTTGACTACGCAGTATGGACAGTAATAATTAAAGTAATAATTAATAATGAATGCTTCCACTGCAAAGGACACATTTGTCTTGGAGAAGCTGATTTAATACTTGCAAATGAATTTTATATATTTAAAAATGACTGATTTAATCTGACCTAACACTGAATACAATACAGTATTACAATACTGTAAAAAAAAACTGTAAACCTTAATATATTGTTTTACAATACAGCTGCACTTTGATTTCATTTTAATAGTGTATTTAATTCAATGCAATCTATCTATCTATCTATCTATCTATCTATCTATCTATCTATCTATCTATCTATCTATCTATATATATATGTGTATATATATATATATATATATATATATATATATATATATATATATATATATATATATATATATATATATAATTAAAGATGTATCATATGGAAGACCGTTTCTGCCACTTGAACAAAAACAACAATAAGTCATAATTATGAGATACTGTATGGCCTTTTCATTTTGTAAATATGGAAACCATATTCTTCCAAAGTATCGTCAAAAAAACAACAACAACAACACAATACTGAGTAGCATTAGTTCATACATACTCAGTCATATTTAAACCACATCCTCCCAGGAACAGAACTGTGTTTAGGCAATTCCACCACATGGGGGAGACACACATCCAATATTGTGTCCCAGACCTGCCCCAAAGTTCTACTGCACTTTTGTTGCCTTTAACAGTAAATTTTAATGTACATGTTACAAGGTGGTTATGTGAAACCATTGCTGCAGTCATTTCCGTGTTTCTGTTCATCAGCATTAGGCCTGCTGTATTACACTAGAAAAAAATCTCGGACTTTTAGGGGGTCTTTGACTGAGGTCTCCCAATCTACTGTCAGCTCCAAAAATGTGTGGGCAGCTTCCATAGACATGAACAAAACAGCAACAAAAAACACTACACAGGCTGAAAGTTGTGAGCAACATGCACTTATGTATTCATCAAGTCAAACGGCTTTAAAGAAGGGCTTGTTTTTCCACACAAGGCATAGAAACTTCTACCCTGTCAAAACACATAATCAATAAATACTGTACATCTCAATAAAGTGGACTGCAGGTTTATTCCAGGACCCTCTGTATTTAATACCTTGCATGTATTCATAAGACGATACACAGAAGCTGAGCTAAGATATTATAACCACTTACAGAAGTTAATAACATGAATGATGAAAAACATAGTCTGGGATTTATCAGATGGAAAGCAGAGGTACAGACCACCGCTAAGGGATGCACAGAGGCAATGAAGGCTATCCTGTCTGGTCCGGATAGCCAGAAAGGCTACAGTGTTAGAGGAATATTTAATGAAGGTTATGGTAGGAATATGTCCCAACACTCTACACTGCACCCTGCTTCTTATACAGCTGTATAGCTGCAGACCGGTCAGAGTGACGAACCCCGGTCCACCAGCAAAGCACCTAAAACAGGCACACAAAGGTCAGAACTGGACCTTGAAACAATGGACGAGGGTCACCTGGTCTGAAGTTCTGTTGCCCTTTATATTGCATGAAAGGCCAGGTACGTCTGTACTCGTTACCTGGGGAAATGATGGCTCCAGGAGACTTGTGGGAAGAAGACAATGAAGTCAGTGAAGGGTGTGTGATGCTCTAAACAATGTTCTGCTCACCAACCCATGCATGGTTGCAGACCAGGTACACTCCTTCACATACCTGCGATGGTATGCCCCTATGCCAGTCTCCACATTGTTTGTGAATGGTCTGAGGAGCATGGCGAAAGGTTCAAGGGGCTCCCCAGATCTCAATCCAACTGAACAAGTCTGAACCTCAGCAGGTGCACCTTGTAACTTCCCACTGGGCATCTTGAGAGCCTTTGTAGAGTTCACTTCTTTGGCAGGTCAGAGCTGTTTTGGTGGCACGTGGAGGACCAACAGCATATTTAAGCGGATGGTCAAGCATTACCCATTAGGCCTGTGAACTCCATGAATGAAGTGTTTTGAAATGTGTAGGCCCCGGTTGCCAAATAAGTACATTTTTCCCCACAGAGGTAATGAATTGAATAAACCAGATTTAACGCTTTGGCCATCAAATTTGGCCACCTTCTTTTACCTAGTCTAAAGACTCTTTGTTTGAAACACAGAGGCACAAACAGAGCACTGAGGTGAAACTAGGTGAAGCTAATCTTTTAATAATCTTACGTCAGGTTTGTTTAATAGGATTTCAGGCATTTGCTTTCTCCTTGCTTTCCTGCTCTATTTATGCAAAACCCTACTTTACCTAAAAGCACTCAAGAAGGAGCACGAGAACCTAGAGGAGGAAAGAAATCAATTTCGGTCTTGTAGGTCTGTTTGTCAAAACGTTTGAGCAAATCTGCCATGAATGTGCAAGTAGTTACATCACCATTATGTTTCAGCTTTCTATTCACATTGAGCCACATGGTGCATTGGAGTGTTTTCTGCTCCCAGTTTTATTATGGTGGAGAAAGGCTGCGCAAACAGTAGGCAATCGGCTAAAATACATAAAACATAAGAAGGAATATGGTTTAAAATTGTGATTTAAGGATTAATGGTTAGAATTACGTACTGCTTATATTTTACGGTTAACGATTTTGGTTATTTGGGTGACTGTTAAGTTCTACTGTCTGTTAGCAGCATTAGCTTTACATCTCCTTTCTAGTTCCAAACTAAAGAGGCAACTAATGGACTATAAACATGTCTTGGATGATGGATTACATCGGAGGGGGGTCAAATTCTATACATTTGGTTGTTTACCTAAACATTCCTTCAAGGTCTAAGCATTCCTATAGGGAGCAAACCTACAGAAAGTCCGATGTCTATTCATGGTGCTGAAAATTTTCCCTGTCAAGAAGCACTGCTCTTTGTTTCCTTCTCTTCTCCTGAACTACTTCCACAGGAGGCCATAGCTGGTCCTCTTGGACCGCACTGTTGGAATGATAAGTAGCAAGATATGCTTCTTTCTTAACCTTGACAAATGAATCATTCTTTGAGTACCTCTCTTTTGGGGAAGCTAAAAGTCTTTGGAAATTTGTAAAAGTTATCCAGTTCTGAAGTTGCCACAAAAAAGACTACCACAACAAAGGCCTCATCCAACTTCCTATATGAAAGAACAAAAAAAAAATCATCTAAGAATTTATTGACAGTGATTTCATAGGGTTACAGATATGACCTTGGTTAATAGTGGAGGTTTCATAATGGCTGATGATGATAATATGAGCCATTAAGCCGTTTCATGAATAAGTAGTGGGCAGCATATTGGTTCATCCAGGGGCGACTTACATGAGCCAAGGACCCCATGGAAATACAAATTAGGCATACTACAGGTGTTAATGTTAATGGGGATCCACTACACTGTAAAAATTGTTTTGTTGGTCCTACTGAAAACTATCCACCTATTTATACTGTTACAAGCAAATGAATTAGGTTTATTCAATCTAAAACAAAGGTTTGAGCAAGGATTACTTTCAGTCAAAGTCGTTTTGTGTTGATGGACAGACAGGGGGTGATGCGCATTGAGCTAAAAGCAATGTAATGTTTATTGAACAGACTGGTAGTACAGCACAGCAAAATAAGATCAAAGCAGACATAACCAAGTGGCAAGGACAGGGTCAGAGTAAGAGTCAAAACCAGGCAAACAACCAGACCAGCAACAGTATCCCCAGTAAAAGGGGAAGATTCACATTTACAGTGATACAATTTTATGGCTGCATTGCCCACTACTACCATCAAATCACTAATTTTGTAAATATAAACGTGTATTAGAAGCTTGTGTGCCTTCTGAGGCTAATCGGAAAAAATAAAAAAACTCTCCACTGAAATATTTTGGGATATATATGGAAAATGTTCTGGAATTTTCTGGGCCATAGTTTAGAATCTAAATTATATGGCAGGATAAGCATCCTATTGATCTCTACCCTCTGACTGTCTCCCACTGATGTTCATGTTGGTTAATTTTGATATTTCTAGGAAATGTAAGTACAAATGTTCTCTGATTTCCCAATAATAAAACCAAAAAAGTAAAACAAAGACGTGATTTAAAAAAAAAAAAAAACGACGCAGCCTTTATTGTTTACAATAACTGATTGTCTGCTTCACCAAAGGAAAGCATAAAAAATAAAAATATGAAATAAAAAGGTGCATTCCACCCGGACATTGGACAGCAGAGGACATTCCACCCGGACATTGGACAACAGAGCTCAAAACTGGAATGCTGTCCAAGCTACATGCTAGCCAACAGTTTCACATTGTTTTGCCTTTTACCTTCACGCATAGCCTGTACTGAGTGTAGAGCTTCAGTTCTGTCTTTCACACCGAAGGTTTTTCTATTGACTCGCTATTTCACAATGCATCAAATCTGTTGCCGCTACAAACTGTGGGAGAGCTTCACTGCAGTAATGACTACACATGGCCGTAGCAACACTGGCTCTACAGATGCAGGTAAAACACATTTACAGTCCTAATTTATTATTAGTATTATCAACTTTCACAAATCTTAAGCCTTGTTGTCTTAGTTGTAAGTTATGAATCAGTTAACATGTGACTGGAGTCCTCATCTCTGCTATATGGCATACTGTTATCTGTCAGGGACCCACACAGATACTCAAATCGAATCCCTACTCGAAGTGCCAACAGGAAGCAATGCTGGAAGATGAAGACGTGATTATGAATTCCATGCCCTGCATGACTGTCTGTGTAGGCAGTATGAAAGTGTTTGGTCTTTCACAGCCTCTGGTCCTCCATCTCTTGTGGACGCAATTACATAGGGGCTAAAACGAAAGTGGGGATTGAGCCCGTATCACAATGCTCCATTCCCAACAGTAATCATCACATCGCATCACTCTTCAAGTTATATGTAGATTTATAAAGCTTTTTCCAAACAGATACAACTGCATGAAGTAGGTTACTATGAACAGCTCGTAACCGTCATGTTTAGCTTTAAAAGGCAGGCGAAGGTCCCTCCAGTTATTTGTTTGATCTCCTCTTAATCTTTTTATTGTCCACTCCACACCTGTCTGCTCTGCTTCTCTGAATGAACAGTCCTGTTATAAATATTTCGACACAGCAAGAAAAGCACAGACTCTTCAAATACTGTTGCAAAACAAATTAGCATAGCATCACAGAAGAGGCTGTAACCTATTAAACTGATGTGTTTGTGTAAAGTTGTTTAAACAAAAATCAGTTTATCATGCAATGATATGGGGAAACAGTGTAGGACAATACTGACCTTCTCCTGAAATTGCTTATTCTTCAAGGTTGCAGGGGGTCTATCATTAGGTGGATGTCAGGTAGCATCCTGGACAGGCTGCCAGTCCATCACAGGGCAGACATAGACGTACACAATCATGCACAATGCAAAAACACAATCACAATCGCTGGTGTAGCTCAGCGGATAATACCACTACCCACCAAGGAGCCACCACCACATGTGGGAGGCTGGGGTTCGAATCCCGGTCTGGGATATCACTGCTGTGCTATACCAATATGAGTCCTTGGGCAAGACTCCTAACACTAGACTGGCCTGGTTGTCATATGAATACCCTTCTAAGTCGCTCTGGATAAGAGCGTCAGCTAAATGCCGTAAATGAAGCAAAAAATCTCTCTCACTTATCCTCTAGGGGGCGATATAGCATCTCTAATACAGGAACATTACTTCTGTATGTGTAGCTTAATAAATGTTGCCCATATCACACTTAGTAACCCCTAGTAGCCTTTATCTTCCTTCCCATTGCATTGCAATCTCACACTTCATTCTGGGAGCAACTATTCTTATGATGAAGACAGTGTCTTCACTCGTACATGTCTTGAGACGTCTTGATAAAAGAAAAAGTCTTGACTAGGCCTCTCAAGACATCTTAAGACAACTAAGTATGCAGTTCCCAGTCAAACCCGATCACTGGATTTTCAGCGTGTTCATATTCCAGCTCCATTGGATGTTTAATATAACACTATTAGTATCACACAAACAGTTTTAATATTTTACTCTCTGAAGCTTAACAACGCCAAACATACAGCATGCAGAAAGTCAACTGAGTCAACTGTTGAGGTGGCTATTTGTATGGAGGTCATGACATAAGCACAAGATAAGCCATGCCAGTTAATATGTGCCGGACTCATGCAGGGAGGAGAATGGAATGTAATAAATCTCTCTCTCTCTCTTATTCTCAGCCTTTCTCAGCTAGTTCCATGGATTTCTCAGCTAGTTTCATGAAATCAGTATGTGACCTTAAGTAACGGCTAAGTAAAGTAAAAGTAAGCCGTTTGGAAATCCACAGCACACACGGCCTGAACCCACTGCTATTAAAACTCACCCTGTTGCTGATGTGTAGTTTTGAACAGTATAGCTTATCCTGGAGAGGACAGAGAATCTCAGTAATGTGGTCTTATCTGTTTTGCACGTGTACTGTACTCTATACGTGACGTAACAGACTGTCATGTTCCTTGTACCAGTACTGATATCTCTTATTTTATCATCACAGCTGCAGTTAAAAGGGGATTTAACTGTTGAGATTCAGGTGTAAAGTGCTTTGTCAATGCTCTTTACCAAGACAGAAGGTAATGATAGGAACCAGACACTGGAGGAGTTTGATGCCTCTGAAAGATTCCTCAAAAATACATTACATGAAATAATACAAATAGCTTGTAATACACTGCACAAGGTCTGGGTTTTATGAGATCACAAAGAGTCCAAGTCAAGATCAAGACTTGTTAGTAGTTGAGTTAGAGTAAGATCAAGACTTGTAGTGGAAGAGTCAGGGTGAAGATCAAGACTTTGTAGTGGTTGAGTCAGGGTCAAGATCAAGACTTGTAGTGGATGAGTCAGGGTCAAGATCAAGACTTGTAGTGGATGAGTCAGGGTCAAGATCAAGACTTGTTAGTAATCGAGTCAGAGTCCAGAGCAAGACTTGTTAGTAATTGAGTTCGAGTAAGATCAAGACATATTAGTGGATGAGTCAGGGTCAAGATCAAGACTTTGTAGTGGATGAGTCAGGGATAAGATCAAGACTTTGTAGTGGATGAGTTAGGGTCAAGATCAAGACTTTGTAGTGGATGAGTCAGAGTCAAGATCAAGACTTGTTAGTGGATGAGTCAGGGTGAAGATCTAGACTTTGTAGTGGTTGAGTCAGAATCAAGATTAAAACTTTGTAGTGGATGAGTCAGAATCAAGATCAAGACTTGTAGTGGATGAGTCAGGGTCAAGATCAAGACTTTGTAGTGGTTGAGTCAGAGTCAAGATCAAGACTTGTTAGTAATCCAGTCAGAGTCAAGATCAAGACTATATTTCCGTTTTAGACATCACGACTCCTGGATTCTGTCAAAGTAATCTAGGTCTGTGAATTTCATCCAACCCCGAATCACCCAACCCTGAATTTTATTGTTCACACTCTTTGATTGCTAAGGAGTCTTCAGAGACCCTTCAGAGAACTAGCATTAGACACAGGAAACATATACTATATTGGTATTTACTCACCCATCCAAATAAGGTGTATCAAAACAAGCACCCAGACATGCAGACTGCTTCTACACACATTAGTGAATGACTGTGTCGCTCTCAGGAGCTCAGTGAATTCCAGAGTGGTACTGTGATAGGATGCCACCAGTCCAGTCGTGAAATTTCCTCTCTACTAAATATTCCACAGTCCACTGTCAGTGGGATTATAACACAGTGGAAGTGATTGGGAATGACAGCAACTCAGCCACGTAAAATGACAGAGCGGGCTCCACGGATGCTGAGGCACACAGTGCACAGCGGTTGCCAACTTTCTACCGACCTCCAATCTTCATGTGGCCTTCGGATTAGCTCAAGAACAGTGCATAGGGAGCTTCATGGAATGGGTTTCCATGGCTGAGCAGCTGCATCCAAGAGCAGTGGAGATGTGTTCTCTGGAGGGACGAATCACAGCTGTCCCTCTGGCAATCCACTGGACGAGTTTGATGGTTGCCTGGGGAACAGTCCTTGTATGACTGCATTGTGTCGAGTGTAAAGTATTATGGTGTGGGGTTGTTTTTCAGGTGTTGGGCTCGGCCCCTTAGTTCCAGTGAAAGGAACTAAGAGATTTTGGGAACAGTGTGGGGACGGCCCCTTCCTGTTCCAACATGACTGCGCACCAGTGCACAAAGCAATCTCCATAAAGACGTGGTTGAGCAAGTTGTGGAAGGCCTTGACTGGCCTGCACAGAGTCCTGACCTCAACCCGATAGAACACCTTTGGGTTGAACCAGAGCAGAGACTGCGAGCCAGGCCTTCTCATCCAACATCAGTGTCTGACCTCACAAATGTGCTTCTGGAAGATAGAAATACCCATAAGCACATTCCGAACTCTTGTGGAAAGCCTTCCCTGAGGAGCTGGGTGGGCCGACATCATATTAAACCCTACGGATTAAGAATGTGTAAAAACCTATGATGTCTTAACCATATGAGTGAATGACCCTCCACCAGCTTCTTTCCATGCCAGGTTTCACCACTGGCACCCATTATAAGGACTGTGAAGGTTTTGGAATAAACAGCAGGGGAAATGTTGTCCCTGAATGTCAGTAACTGTTCTCTGCTCCAACTGACTGAGTTTGACATACACTAGACTACCCTAGCAAGCAAAGCAGGACCAAATAGCAAACAAGCTCCTCACCACGACTGGCCGTTTGTGGCTCCATCTTGGACCACCAAGGCTCATAGTGGTCAGTAGTTCATCCTGAAATTCCTGTCCTCAATTCAGCTGCAGATAAAACACAAGCCTTGAAATATGAACACAATTTTCAGTAAATTTTTGACTTTATTGAGAACTGTAGAGGAGCCACATGATATCGTCGCTGTTCAATGAAAAACATGTATCTCCACTTTTGTCAATATTTACTTTTATGCATCATTTGAATCCATCAGCTGCTGTTTACACTGAGCGACAATCTCATGATAAATGGACCAACAGAAATGGCCCAAAACTGTTTGGAAAGATGTCTGGTTCCATTGACTTCCATTCAAATTCAATATGGTTTTTGGGCTCTCCTGTAAAGTTGCCATTTTGGAGATACTTGTTTTTCTTTGGACAGCGACGATATAAAAGGGTCCAGAGCAGCAGGAGACTGGCCAAAACAGTCTCATTTGTCTTTCTATAGCATCTCACCTTTGTCTAGGAGAACCTACAGAGCTATTCAGGAGAATTCGGTTTTCTTTGTATGCGAAATCGCAATGACTGAAATATTGATTATGTGCTGAAATGATGAAAAGTGCTGAAGGTGTTGGAACAGTGATCTGGACACCAGCTATCCAGGCCCAGGCTTAAATACCCCTGGCTTATGAGCATGTATATGGAGCAGTCTCTGTTATGGATCTGTTGAATCTGGTCATGAAAAAAGCGTAGGGGACTAGGGAACACTGCTTTACCTGACCCATGCAGTACTGATCACTCTAGTGAACATCGAGTCATTTTGTAGTGATGATTACTGCTGATCATTTTTCTCACCAGAGACACAGTTATTACTGATGCTGTATCTGAAAAGACTACACTTTACCTGTCCATTAAAACCAAGTTGTTCGAATAAACCACTTGCGCTATTTTAATTCCTGATGATCAGTGCATAATAAAATCCTCACTTTTCATAATTCAATTTCAGTCCCAAGAAAGGTGTGAGTATGGCTGACCCTACGGTAATTAAAAACCATCCAACTTCACTACCAAAGTCTCTTCTTTACCACACGCATTTTAATGCATAACATGTCTCCGTCAAATTCGATTTCTGAAGAGCTCAAAATGCTTTTTTCCCCAATACTAATTAGGTTGGATGAGGTTCCAGAACTACCTCTGACAAGTTTGGACAATGTCAGGCAGTTGAAGGAAATTCAAAACTAGAGTTTCCCTCCCAGGAGTGGTCATCCTACAATAACAACGCCAGGTGTTAGGCGTAGAGTATTTTGGGAGACCACAAAGAACCCCAAGGGATCACCTACGGATGTGCAGGTAGGACGTAGGTAGATGGATAACACACAAGCAGAATTATACGGCTTAAATGAGAGATGGTATGTGGTAAAACCACACAGTGTGATCTAGCATGAGAATGTCTAAAACGTTAAAGACGGTTTAAAACATGTGGGTGGTGGTATCACAGTTCGGGCTGTTTGGTCATTTTTAGAGCTATAAATTCTGAATTGTGTCTAGAAATTTAACCCTTTGAACACTGACCTCCCCAGCGTTTCGGCACTATAACCCTGGCCTCCCCAGCAATTTTCAACAATTTTCAAAATGCAATAGTGTGTATTTAAAATTGTATTCAGCGCAGCATGCGAATGAATTTAGGCCTATTGACAGAACGCCAGAACTGAACCTTTGAATTATACGCTTCAAAACAGTTGTCATTACCAGAGGCAATGCACAGAAACGTGTCGCACGATTTACACCAGTACACCATTTTAACGCGCTTTGGCAGGTCCTTGTTCTTCTGGATTAGCTCTGTTGGCTTGCTTGCGCAGTAGGATGTTGGGTTCATTCTGCAGCCGGGCTTCATCTCCTCCTGTTTGACGACATGACATGATCACCAGCGCTCAGAGGTGTGTCCCAATCAAGTCATGACACAACTCGTCAACAAACATCCGGAACGTATGAACCTGATTGCCAGGTTGGTTGTGTGGTTTGTAAGAGTTCTGTATGATGTAAGCATTATACGTACACCACACAATACCCACACAGTGCTACAGATAGGTGGGCCGCTCTAGCGGCCTTTCGGATATATATGCCTCTCTGGCCGGCCGCTGGGTTCAAAGGGTTAACAGGAGAAGGAACTGAACCTGAACAGAAGGTGGGTCCTGCAGAAAGACAAGCCTATAAGCTCAAGTTAAAGCACATACAGTTCCATTGTGATGGGATTGCAGTGCTGTTGGGAAGGAAAGTTATCAGGAACAATAGATGATGATAAATTTAGACTGATATGGACAATGTTTACTGAGCTACACATACAGAGGTAGTGTCTCTCAGTATACTGTTGGGCCGCCATGTTTGCCAAGCCAGACATCCCAGCATGGAGTTGTAGAGGTTCCTAATGGTGTCCTGAGATAATCCATCCCAAGCATCTTGAATATTCTCCCACAGTTCCTGCAGATTGGGCGGTGGGGTTGGAGGTGGAGTAACATCACGGCTTCATGACATGTGACACGTGACAACAAACCGTTCATCTTTGGCACTGACCATGTTGCCTCCACACACACATTGGTTGGTCATCCCCACCAAGACTAGAGCGGGCCTCGCAACTGAGGATGACCTGCTGACATTCTGATGACTGTTACTCCATGACAGTCGGGCACAACACAGTCTGACACAACACAGTCTGGCACGTCACTCCATGACAGTTTGCCAATGTTGCCATGGTGTTAAGGGCAGTCATCATAACGGTTTACCAATGGTGCTGGTACTAACAGGATGACTCATAGAGGGAATCACTGCTCACTAAATGTCCACAATGGTGGTGGGTTAGTCAAGTAGAGTGATAAGTTCGAAAACTTGAATGCAGCCTTTGCTACTTAGCTAGTTAGCTTAGTTAGCCAGTAATACAACTGCAACCTTGGATCTTTTTTCTCTGCAATGATTATTGAATCAATGGAACTCAAATCGAGAACTCAACTTGCTGGCTCTTGTTTACTCTTGAGACGAATGTGCCTCTATACAGCAGAGTAAAAGTGATGATAAGTGGCATCCTTTTCTTTCTTGCTGTCTTACACAATCAAGCACTGTGTACTGGGTCAGTTGTTTTGAGGAAGTAGGGTGCACTTATCGTGGCCTTGTACTTTTAAGTATTGCAGCATTCCGTGGCAATGACTGGAAAAGTGTCCCATCACTGCAGGGCCAATCAGAGAGCACAGGGCTAATGCGTGTCACATCGATGATTCTCAGCCCACACGAAAGGCACGAATAGAGTCAGCCTCTTGCGCTGTCATTGCCCTGTTACACTGCAAACTGACAGCTTCTGGGTCAAATCTACCAGGAAGACCCAGTGCTCTATTTTCCTCTTGTTATTTATTTATTTCCCTCTTTGTTTTTTCAAATTGGCCACTTGATGCCATCTCTGTAGAACTGTTGATAACCACAGACAGTCATTTTGTTTCATTTTCCTTGTATTCCTGATCAGTTTAGTTTATTTCAATTACACAGGGAAGGAATGTTTCTTTTGTACTAGCATATAAACAGTGATGGACGAAAGTACACAAACCATGTAATTGAGTTAAAGTAGGTAAAATATTCCTCCAGTAAAAGTTTAACTTCTTCTGCCTAGACCGCCACTGGAGTGAAATTACTAAAGCATTTACACTAAAATGTACTTATGGACGTATGGACGTATGGACGTATGGACAGCACAAGTAGCATGATTTACTATGGCTCTAAGATTCTATTATAATTTCTGGAACAAGACTCTTATTCAGTTCAGTGTAGGTGAAGGGACTCTAGTGTCACTCAGTCTCATTAATTAGTCATGAGCACAAAACACTAAAGGAGAACAGCATCCATTAGCTAGAACCAAACTCAGTGCAACAGCTCAAAACAAGCTCAAAAGTAAATGACCGCTGTACCCTGATTGGTGCGATCGCTTCACAGTACTGAGTTACTCTACACCAACACACTACTTACAGTACACTAACACATTACACTTACTGAGTTACTGTACACCAACACGCTACTTACAGTACACTAACACATTACACTTACTGAGTTACTGTACACCAACACGCTACTTACTGTACACTAACACATTACACTTACTGAGTTACTGTACACCAACACGCTACTTACAGTACACTAACGCATTACACTTACTGAGCTACTGTACACCAACACTCTACTTACAGTACACTAACGCATTACACTTACTGAGCTACTGTACACCAACACACTACTTACAGTACACTAACGCATTACACTTACTGAGCTACTGTACACCAACACTCTACTTACAGTACACTAACGCATTACACTTACTGAGTTACTGTACACCAACACTCTACTTACAGTACACTAACGCATTACACTTACTGAGTTACTGTACACCAACACTCTACTTACAGTACACTAACGCATTACACTTACTGAGTTACTGTACACCAACACGCTACTTACAGCACACTAACGCATTACACTTACTGAGTTACTGTACACCAACACGCTGCTTACAGCACACTAACACATTACACTTACTGAGTTACTGTACACCAACACGCTGCTTACAGTACACTAACACATTACACTTACTGAGTTACTGTACACCAACACGCTACTTACAGCACACTAACACATTACACTTACTGAGTTACTGTACACCAACACACTACATACAGTACACTAACACATTACACTTACTGAGTTACTGTACACCAACACGCTGCTTACAGTACACTAACACATTACACTTACTGAGTTACTGTACACCAACACACTACTTACAGCACACTAACACATTACACTTACTGAGTTACTGTACACCAACACACTACATACAGTACACTAACACATTACACTTACTGAGTTACTGTACACCATCACGCTACTTACAGTACACTAACATATTACACTTACTGAGGTACTGTACACCAACACTCTACTTACAGTACACTAACGCATTACCCTTACTGAGTTACTGTACACCATCACGCTACTTACAGTACACTAACACATTACACTTACTGAGTTACTGTACACCATCACGCTACTTACAGTACACTAACATATTACACCTACTGAGGTACTGTACACCAACACACTACTTACAGTACACTAACACATTACACTAACTGAGTTACTGTACACCATCACGCTACTTACAGTACACTAACACATTACACTTACTGAGTTACTGTACACCATCACGCTACTTACAGTACACTAACACATTACACTTACTGAGTTACTGTACACCAACACACTACTTACAGTACACTAACTCGTTACACTTACTGAGTTACTGTACACCAACACACTACTTACAGTACACTAACACGTTACACTTACTGAGTTACTGTACACCAACACACTACTTACAATACACTAACGCATTACACTTACTGAGTTACTGTACACCAACACATTACTTACAGTACACTAACTCGTTACACTTACTGAGTTACTGTACACCAACACACTACTTACAGTACACTAACACGTTACACTTACTGAATTACTGTACACCAACACACTACTTACAGTACACTAACATATTACACCTACTGAGGTACTGTACATCAGCCTGAAGGCCTTGTAGTACTCAGACAGCCAGCCCAAGAAGCCTTGTAGCTTGGAACCAGTCCCTAGCTGCTCGGAAGGGTTCCTCTCTGCCCGGCAGGCCTTGTAGCAGTCACGTATGAAGCCTAGTAGCTCAGAAAGAGTCTCAAGCTGGGCGGCCTCATAGCTGCAGCCGGGTCAACCAGACAGCAAGCCCAGGCCATCACATACGCTCCTTGTTTGCTGCTAAAGTCCCCCTCAGTCTGGAAGGCTTCATAGACGCAGCTTAGGTGGCTGGCGAAGGAAGCCTTGTAGCCCAGAAAGAACGCTTAGTCACTGGGGAAGGTTCATTCCAGCCCAGAAGGCCTCGCTGCTGCGATGTAGTGGCCCCCATGCAACCGACTCAGGAAGCCTTGAAGCTATGGTTAAGCGTTGATCAAGAGAATGGTGTCTGGAAGCCTTGAAGCTGTGGTGTAGAGTTGATCAGAGAGCTGGCTCAGGAAGCTTATAGTTCCAATGCAGCAACGTTCCAATGGCCAGCCTAGGAAGCCACACAGCATTGCTGTTTTACATGTAAAATGAACAATTAAATATTAATACTTAATTAAAAATGATTAGACGCTGTAGTGAAACTCCTATTGTGGAGCAAACACAATGAAGTTAGGAAGCTAAAGAATTTTTTTTTTGAAGGGCTCAGTATGAAGTAAACCCTGTGTCCATGCACAAGCAGAACCATCTGTCCTAGAGCCTGTTTAATTAACCCTTTAAACTCTCTAAGCTTATTATTAAGTTAATAGCCTTGAGACTATCAGTAATAGCTATGACACTAATATACAGGCCATGTAGTTTTGCCACTTAGCAGCTGTGTGGATGGATATATGGATACTTATGATTTTAAAAAGGTAATTCCAGCATGTTCAGATTCTCTACATTATGTAGTCCCTGAGCTGTAATAAAGGTCAGTTGGAGTGGTCTGAGCATGTGCCATTGGAGACCCTGGGCTGTTGAACTTTTGAAAGGTCATTTAACATTTTAATCCCTTATTGATCCCACAGTGGGGAAATTTACAAGTCCCCACACATGTCTACACACCTTGCCATGTGTGGGACGTGAAAGGTTGAAACCACCACCACACATGTGGGCCAGCAAGGGCGTGCGCCACACTTACCTCCAAAGTGATAGGCAGCCCTATCCACAGCAACCACAGGCGTGGAGCAAATGCAGTTCGGGGATTAGGTGTCTTGATCAAGTGGCACCTCAGTTGTTACGTTGTCAGGTTGCAGAGGGAATGTTCAGAACTGCTGCGAACCCTCCCCACGGCGATCACGAGGGATGGTCCCCTCGCGTCGTAACCCTCCAGCCCACGGCTGCCCATTTGAAATAAGAATGGAAACAATTCCCTTTCACAACTACACCAATTGGGGAAATCCTTTGTCTAACAATTACTGAACACTGTACAAAGCAAAGGTGAGGTAACACACCAGCTAACATACTACAGACATTTACCCAAGCAATTGAATACGTTTTAGCCAACTCAAAAAATACTTTGATTGCAAGAATCATTGTTCAATGTCCTTTATTATTAGGTTGACTGAACCTAATTCACCTGCATCATAACAATTAGAAGTCAAATTTTTTTTGTTGGACCAATGCAACTGTAACGATTGGGTTGAGGCGGGATGCAAGGGCAAAGTGGATTTATTGGAATGATTGGCTTGGTTGTTTTGTTTTGGTGGCCTGGGTAACAGGGGAATGTCACACAACACAGGAAGTACGAATAAAGACATATCCATAACTTAAACAAACGGATAACGGAAACAAAACAGGTTTAGAACTAACACCGGGACAACAGCTTAGAAATCACAAACATACAACAGACCAGACTAACACAGGGTGAAAACACAGAGACTTCACAAACAGACAGGGTAAACGAAGGAGTCTAAATACACGGCCTAATGGGTAACAGATAGGTCTCAGGTGTGGGAGTGGGCGGAGCTAGGGGAAGCAGGAAGAGCTTTGCCAGAGGGGGCGTTGTGAGACACGAACAGGGACAGGCAGACAGATAGACAGACAGAGATGTAACAGCAACACTATTTACAGTGTAGTAGGTTTGTAGGTTGTACTGATTTGCTAAGCAGTGCTGCCTGGTTTTCAATTGCCCCAACCGTCTTAGAAACTGGGTTTGTAAAACAACATCTTAGGCATCAGGCCTAACCTGTAATATTTCTTGGAGTTAGCGCCAGATATCAATATTTTGATGATGCCACTATATTGTATAAGTTCAACAATTCTTTATATGTTCTTAAATATTGTTTTTTCTAATTTGCCATTTATTAAACCATTGGTACCCTCTGGAAAGATCTGCTTTCTTGCATTTGCTGGAAAAGAGCACGGCCCTGGGAAAGGGTTATCATCAGAGGTATATAGCTGTAAGTTCAAGGTCAAATACCTTTAGGCTATTATTGGTTAGGAGAGTTGACCTTCTGGTGAAACAGCACCCCTGGTGTATGACCTTGTTCCTTAAGGGGGCTGACACGGCCTATAACATTGCGTGTCCAGGCACTGTTTTCGACTGAGAGCTGAGATTCGACTGTGATCGCCTTAAAACAAACCACTCAACTCCTCATCTTGTCTCCTGACAAGAAATTATCTGTTTCAGTAGTAAAGCCTTCATGTCTATTTCCTGTCACCACCATTGTGGAAAGTTCTAGGTTTCTCTAGAACGGAAGAATTTCACAAGACCGCAGTCTGAATGACTCTGCGTACATCTTTACTACAGAGTTGTGCACTAATTTGAAGACCTCTGTAGAGTTTCTCTTTAAAAGGTCAACAGTTTGCTATTTGGTGCTTTTTTATTGTGTCCATCCCAAAGTCCCATATCTGATGACATTCTACAGAGACACACAACTCAATGCACAGTCATAGGACCGCACCAGGAAATAGCCACATGGTCAGGGCTGCAATACATGTCCTTTCACTAGCAGAACAGGAATTTGCTCAACCGAGTTTTCACACAGATGGCTGGATAGAAAAGGTACATCCTGCCCTTGCCCTCCCCTTGCTTCCCCACCACACTAATACTGTCAGACGCAGTTTATTTTTAGACACATGATGGCAGTTTGCCCATTTTCACAAAAACTAATCTCACTGATATGTATCTCACCCAGCAGTTCGAAATCTCTCATGCAAATGAAACGTGATCAGATGTGTGTGGGTGGTTTTGTTACCCCATTGTAAGCTAATTTGATTGAACGTGCAGGCTGGCTGTCCTCACGATAACAGTGGGCATTTTCTGAAGCAAGCAGGCCATTAGTGGTCACATTAAAATCAAATTCAAATAAAAAAATTCAAATTTTTTTTACCTCAAGTTTATTTAGTTTATGTCCTTTGTTATATTAATAACTATCAATCATATCTGACCCTTTGAAAGACAAAAGTATTCTTCTCTTATACTATGTAAGTGATATGTAAGTGACTGTAATCCCACCTATAAAACTCTTGTGAGTTTTGATTTCATCACAGCACACTAGTGGGCCGGGAAGCACATTGGGATTAACCTATCAACATGCACTGATCATAACTTGAAATGTAAAACATATTGAAGAATATTAGTTACTGACTGTAGCATCACACACAAAGTCATTTATAGTAGAGCTTTTGTCAAATATAGCCCACTGGCTCTGTAGTTTTAAGGTCACATTGAAAGTAAGCATTACAAATACTGTATTCATTTTGTTAGGGGCAGTCGTGGGCTGGAGGTTCAGGAACCAGCCTTGGGGCTGGAGGGTTGCTGGTTTGATTCCCTGAACTGACTGAAGTGCATTTGAGCAAGGCACCTAATCCATTGCTTCCTAGTGTGTGTGTTTCACTTCAAAGATGGGTTAAAAGACAAATGGCCCTAAATTCTTCATAAAAAAGCACAAAAAATGATCAAAGCTTAAAATTATATACAAATATTTTTTGGGGGACACATATTTTTTCTAAATTCATCAGATATATATATATAAATTCGATATATATGAATTCTTTTAATATATCCGATATACTAATATTTATAAGTATATATATATATTTTCATTGGTTAAATAGGTTTTCCTTTTTTATGTGAATTCTTTTAATATATCCGATATACTAATATATATATGTATGTATATATATATATATACAGGGGTTGGACAATGAAACACCTGTCATTTTAGTGTGGGGGGGTCTCATGGCTAAATTGGACCAGCCTGGTGGCCAATCTTCATTAATTGCACATTGCACCAGTAAGAGCAGAGTGTGAAGGTTCAGTTAGCAGGTAAGAGCACAGTTCTGCTCAAAATACTGCAATGCACACAGCATTATGGGTGACATACCAGAGTTCAAAAGAGGACACACTGTTGGTGCACGTCTTGCTGGCGCATCTGTGACCAAGACAGCAAGTCTTTGTGATGTATCAAGAGCCACGGTATCCAGGGTAATGTCAGCATACCACCAAGAAGGACGAACCTCCACCAGCATCACGTAGTGACCTGGCCACTATCCTGCAAGAAGAATGGCTTAAAATGCCTCTGACCACTGTGCAGGACGCAGTATATGTCAAGACGAACTGAAGCTGTATTGGCCGCAAAAGGAGGCCCTACACCATACTAATAAATGATTGTGGTCTAAAACCAGGTGTTCAGTTTCATTGTCCAACCCCTGTATATATATATATATATATATTAGTATATCGGATATATTAAAAGAATTCACATAAAAAAGGAAAACCTATTTAACCAATGAAAATATTTAGACATAAGAACTTTACTAAGACACTTTGCCAGTATATAAGCATTGCTAATGCTTGTTCTAATTGGTTGTTAACAGCATAAACAATTGATCTTGATTTTTTTTATATATATATTAGCAGTAAGAAGCCTCAAACTAAATGCTAGTTCACACTGAATGCTGCGAAACACGTTGTTTCCCTCACAAACAAATGAAATAGCATCAGTCATTTAAACAATAAGGACGGTTGGTTGATTGTTCCAATAGGATAACTTGTTTGGCCACATCTACCTAGATACTATGAATAAAAAATGCAGATTGGATATTTCAATTTTAAAATTTGACACAGTGTGACACACAGCAGTCACAAGAGTGGTAGGGTAATAAATTCAGAGCTTAAGTACATGCATGCCTTGGTTTAATCAAAAGGAACCAATAATCGCTGAAATACATGTTTTAATGCTCCCTAATGCTGGAGAAAAGTGGCATACACCCCTTGACTGTGCTTGTCTGGTTGTGTGCAAAAGTGACACAGCATGACCAGCAAAGCGGAATTACTGCCAACACATGTACACGCATCTTCAGAAGCATAGCTGCACAAATACCTGCACCCAGAGGGAATCAACCAACAGGAATGAGAGTTCGTGGGTAGGTTCGGCATTGCGAGACATGCAAATGATTCAAGCTCCACACTCAGCCGTGCATGTGACGTAACAAAGGACAAGCCTTATTACTGTACCTGACTGACCCTACATTCATGGTTTCAGATACTCAGCCCTCCATCCTGTTGGCGTCATCCTGTTGGAAACTGCGCAACACTGGACTACATGTATGCAGACTGTTACGATTACTACCCTTAACTTCTCGTCAGTGTTGCCAAAGACTGCAATGGTGTCATGCCAGACTGTCATGGAATATCTCAGACTGGCAGCAGGTCATCTTTAGTGATGAGCCTTGCTTTTGTCTTGTTGGAGGCGACCAACGAATCGTGTGTGGAGGCCTCATGGTCAGCATGGGTCTCATAAAGGGTCTTGTCATGTATCAAATGTACAGAAGGCCTGGTGTTACTCCACCTACATCCCTACCGCACAATCTGCAGGAACTGTGTGAGAAGCTTCAAGCAGCACGGGCTGGATTATCACAGGACACCATTAGGAACTTCTACAACTTCATATCAAGACGTCTGGCATGTTGCATTAGTAAACATAGCAGCCTGATGCCATACTGAGAGACACTACTACTGTATGTGTAGCTCAATAAATATTGCCCATAATTATTTTTAATTAATCATTTATTGTTCCCAGTAATCTTTATCTTCCTTCCCAGAAGCACTGCAGGTCTCCTGGGTGCAACTATCCTTCTGATGATGAGCGTATGAAAACAATAAGGGTCGCTGTGAATGTGCTAGTAATGGCTACAGATGAATGAGCACTAGAGAGACCACTACTCCAACCGAAATCTGTTCCCTGGTGATGACCATATTTCACTGGACTAAATAGCACGGCCTGTACTTGGCTGCACTGACATCATAAAACACCACAGAATTCCCCCAGGTGTGTCTTTTTACAAAGCCATTCATACTGTTTTTCCCCCCCTCTGAACGCAAGACTGAAGTCATTCAGGATGAACTCAATTCCAGGCCAGAGCTGAAAAGTAATCAAAATCCCGCGGCGATCAAAAGAGCGCCATTGTTCTTTTTGCCTCAGTCTGATGGGTCCATTTAGACTGTGACTCGCTCGTAAGTTTTTATCCAAAGGTTAGGATGCTCTTATTCTGGAACCAAAAACACTTATATTATCTACACTAATGTGCAAAAGTCAGACTCTAATTTCATATAAATAATTAACTGTCAAATCAGTTATTAAATACGAGTTAATAAAATAAAAACAAAAAAATCAGCTGCCTGATATCAATATAGCTTTTTCTACCAAGTTCAGTCTAGGAAGCTGGTTGCATTGTCTGCTTGTCATCTGCCTTTGCCTTTTGGTTTGCTCACAGTGCTCATATAGACTGGGGTCTAATCCAGTCTATATTGTGCTACACCAAGTTCAGTCTAAGAAGCTGGTTGCATTGTCTGCTTGTCATCATCCAAATAATCCTGAACATGCTTAGTGATGGTCTGGACTATGGGGTGGTCAATCCATTGCTCTGTGATCCTTCTTCCCAGTGAGGACTAGCTAGACTCAGGGCACTGAGATGTCTTCTCAGAGTGGAAGCGTGGACAGAAATGCATATGGATGTGTGCTATCTTTTGAATTTTCTATCTAATCTCCTCATTTTGCAAGCCGTCATGCAGTTTGTGCAATGTTATGTTGGTGGTAGAAAGCTTATAACATGTTAGCTATGTTAACCTTGAAGCTCCAGTGCTGTATTCCTCAGTATAGCTGGACTGGATACCTTAATGCCAATAATGTGAAGAGTGGATCTTGTAAAGAATTCAAAAGGGCTTTTATTTAAAGTACACAGACTGCAGTAGTCATTTTCTAAGTACATAATTCCGGGTTTCTCACTCAAAAGTGGGCAAAACTATGTTTAAGATGTTTAATCTCTGCTGCACCACTTTAGCATCAGCTCAGGGTTCGTCTTGGTTAAGATCAAGGGGATTCAGTGAGTCGTCTTGATCAGTTTCAGTGGCTGGAGTAGAGAGTCGAAGGCAGCTCAAGCAATCGTGTATCACTAGCTGTTATTGTGGCCACTTTCATTACCCCAAAAAAGGAGGACATCCCAACTGGACGTGTGGCCATGCTACTAGCTAAAGAGAGAGCTGACATATGCATACAAACATCCGTGTAGCTAAGCTAACATCAAATACCAGGCTTCCGTCTTTCACGTTAAACAAGTACAGCATCTACAACAGATGCTGCATGCAGTAGCACCTTCATCATCATTGCAGAGCTCATATCAACCCGTCCCACAGGTAACCCTGATTAAGGGTACGGCTTCTATCAAGTCCTGCTTCATGTTATGGCATGCAAAATGCTACCGCTGCCAGTGCTATCTTCAGCTGACGAGAAAGAACAAGATGAAAAAGAGCAGCCAGAGCAAAACAGCAGGAGGGTCTGGTGGGATTTCTTTGTGGACATTACAGGACTACCTCTAGTTACAGAGCTGGTCCAGAATGCAAAGGAATCGTCGTCATGCAGCACAACTCTAGCCACCTTAGGTATCTGTTGGCTGATGTAACAGAATTGATTCTCCTTAAAGCGTATTCAGATGCCCAATGAAGTTGCATTAGTGGTAATTTGAAAAGATGTGGTAGTGCTTCATGTGTTTCTAGGTACACAGTGTTTCATGCTACCCTTCACCATTCTAGCTGGGTAGTATAAATGTTCATTTAGGGCATTTAGCTGACGCTCTTATCCAGACCGACTTTAAAGGTTATTCATATTACAGGTAGGCCAATGTAGTGTTAAGAGTGATACTCAAGGACTCTTATTGGAGTAGCACAGCAAAAATACCCAGAATGGAGACTGAACCCCTGATGATAGCTCCCTGGTAGGTAGTGGTGTTATCCACTAAGCCACACCAACCACACCAGCATTGTGTGCTAAGCAGAGACGTAGCTTGAGTCTTATGATCTTGGTTCCTACCTCTATAATACCGGAGCTAAGGGTGTAGGTTTGCTTGGGACACAACAACACAAATCCAACGATAAACATATCCATGTGTATGTATGTATATATATATATATATATATATAACTTTAAAAAATAAATGATATAGAAGATGTGCATTGTCATGTAATGACAAATGCTCATAAGCTATATAGTCTCTCCATGCTAAGTTTGATAGTCCACTAACAAGCCTTTGTGCTTTCTCCACTCTGAGATAGTTGAGAAAAGGCTTCCATATTTTAAAGAATTTATAGGGTTCATCTTGTACGGCAGTCGACAGGGCTTTATTAGGAAAAAGACTTGAGGCCAGGCTGGCTGTCCGCTGTCCAACGGAAGGGGCTATGTTCTGAGCTCCACTGTATCAGAATATATTTGCAAGTACAATGAAAAAGAATATCGTCGCTGTCAAATGAAAAACATGTATCTCCATTTTTGTCCATTTCGAATTTTATGCATCATTTGAAAACAGCAGCTCCTATTTACACATTTGCATGATGAATGGACCAATTGAAATGGCCCAAATGTCCTTGGTAAAACGTCTGGTTCCATTGACTTACATTAAAATTGAATAAGGTTTTTGGCCTCTCCTGTAAAGTTGCCATTTTGGAGATACTTGTTTTTCTCTGGACAGCGACGATATGCAGAAGGCACCTGTTCCTAAACCTAGGGGGGAATTCCTCATCAGTCCCTAATATACAGGCTTTAGGACCCAAAATTTTTTCAAACCAAAAAATCTTGACACAATACAAAATAATGGATAAGGGTACCTTCTGCATGTTTACATGAGAGAGAGAGAGAGAGAGAGAGAGAGAGAGAGAGATTTTGTTTTTGCATGGCAGTGTTGAGCACCTGGACCAAAAGGCTAATGATGCTAAGTGTCCGTTTGGGTTAGAACGTGGAATTCCATTTCTTCGGCTTTAGATAGAGCCCGAGGCACAAACAAGAACACCAGACTTTTTGGGGGCAGGTAAGGTGCAACTGTTGTTGATGAGACACCAGCTATTTGATTGATCTCACTTGAAAGAATGCCTCAGATTCAGCCGAGTGGATGGAACAGCGCCAGTGGGCTTTTGTAAAGGTTAAGGAGGCCCTTTGTTGGGGCCCGCTCTTGCATTTCCTCGATCTCCCTCATCCTTCTGCCTTACAGAGCAACCTGTGGGATGGAGAGGACAGGGGATTGTTCCAAAGTCAGAGAGTGTGGGTTAAACTTTGATTTTTAGACGCTAGCTCTCCCTCTGGGGGTCTAATTACAGCCAGTGCCTCTGAAAAGGAGTGCAAGGCCATGAATTGGCCAATCCTCCCTCACCACCATAACTTCAAGGGATGGCCTTTCACGGTCTGTTCTGAGCATGGCGCCTTGTAGTGGCTTCTGATAATAATCTGTTTACCTAAAAATAATCTGATTAAAGTGGCGGAAATTGATCGTTAAGGTGGAAACGGACGCACAGGGGCCACCGTTATCTGGTCGGTATAGAGGTTAGTGACTTATTCTGTGTGCCTGCAGTTAGAAAACTGCTGTTGTAGAAAAGAGCAAGTACACAACACAGGAGTTTACCGTTCTTTTAGAATGCACTGAATCCATATTGATATTAAAGGTAGAGGGCTTGACAATGTTCCTATGCGGTTCCTATTTAAATGAATCCTATAGAATTACCGTTACTAATTACCAGAGCGTAACTCTTAGTGGTTACAAATTATAATGATTTCCAGGAACTGTAAACACAGGCCGGTAATTGATTCTTGTTTTGAATGTAACAGAATCAGCATGCCCACCCCGTTGAAACTGTCTGCATTTTATAAATACTCATTATTTCATAGATGAGCTTTGGTTGATTACAAAGGCATACTTAACAGTTTACAGTTCACACACAGTCTAAACATGGCTACTCATATATTCATAAGTTTGAGTTACGTTTAACTTCATGCTTTACTTTAGAATAGAGATCAACTTTAAAAACCTACAGGAGGATAAACCTTGCAGTGGAGGCTGATACAGCAACCAGTTCTATTGATCTGTCTGTCATCAATATAATGACTATAAAGGTGTGTTTGAGCAACAGCATGTATATTAGAGGTGCCGATAATACAAAAAAAATACACTATGGTGATCGATCAAGAGTAGCCTACATGTAGGTATGTATTGTTTTAGATATCTCTTTGATATCTCTTTGATATCTGTTTTAGATTTGAATTGGAACTGTTAAGTGTAAGCCTATAGAGTCTTTAAGACACAACACAAACATCCATTAAGTTGGGAGCGTCTAAACGTTTGACTGTTAGTGGATATACCCAGTTTAAACTGTAGGCTATTTTGGTATTACTCATTGTTTCATTGATAAGCTTTGGCTGAACCTGAGAAGCCCTAATCAGACCTAATCAGATCTAATCAGACCTAATCAATCAAATTTTTTTGTGCTCTTTAATATTGTGATACTTAAAACAGTATATGTGGTATATTGTCACGCTTTGGGTTTTTCCCAGCTGCTTCACTCTCCTGGACTCAACTTCCCAGAGGGCTTCGCTTGATGACGTTGTATCCATGTGTTCCCAATTGTCCAACCGGCTCCACTCGAGGTCTCCAGAGTTCTGAACCCAGCTGATGCCAGTTTACCCTAGTATTTAAGACACACAGTCACACTTCCTTGATGCAAAGTTTTGCCGACCTATGTTAGAATTCTGGGCTTTATTCCTGTGTTTCTGACCTCTGGTTTCGACTGCCTTTGTTCTAGCCATCATTGTGTTTATTCTTCCCTATCCAGTATAGGGAAGAATAAACACAATGATGGTAAGTAAGTGTAAGTGTTCTAACCAGCAACAGATCCTATAACATGATAGACAAGAGGTTTAAATACGCTGCCGGGGCAGCAGAGCTACTTCAGCATTCTTTGATGATGGCCTGATAGCAGAGTTAACACTTCAGTGACTCACTAATACCTCAAAACAGAAAGTAATATTAGGAAACAGGGCGTAAAAGTCATCGGTGCTCTGCTGACTCGGCAAAAACTCTGCACCGGGAGCTTCATGGCATGGGGTATTATGGCCGAGCAGCAGTATACAAGCCTTACCTCGCCAAACGTTGTCACTGGACTCTAAAGCAGTGGAAACATGTTCTGTGGAGTGACAGATCACGCTTCGCTACTTGCCAGTTGATTGCTTAGTCTGGGTTTGCCGAATGCCAGGAGAACGTTACATGCCTCACTGCCAACTGAAAGCTTAGTACAGGAGGGATAATGTTATGGGGTTGTTTATCAGGGGTTCGCCTAGAGCTACGTAGTTCCAGTGATGGGAAATCTTCAGATATTTTAGACAATTGTATGTTTCCAACTTTATGGGAACAGATTGGGGAAGGTCCTGTTTCCAGCATGACTGCATTTGGTGTGGAAGAGCTTAAGTGGCCCACATAGTGCCCTGACCTTTGGGATGAACTAGAAGAGAACTTGCAAGCCAGGTGCTCTCATCCAACATCGGTCTCTGACTTTACAAATGCTCTGCTGGATAAAAGGGCAGAAGTACCTGAAGACACATTCCAACATCTTGTAAAACACTCTCCCAGAAAGGTGGAAGCTGCTACAGATCCAAAGCCAGGGCAGACTCAGTATTAATGCCTATGAGTGGGATGTCATAAAACTGGTAATATTAATGTGTCCCGGTACCTTTGTCCATACAGTGTATGTTACAGCATTAAAACCCAAGTCCCTCATGTCTGTGTTTATCTGTAGAACCGAAAGTCATTATTACTATTATCACCAGTTTAGTGCAAACAAGCTACATGAACTTCACTTGGGCGGTATGCTAACAGAGATTTGACAGTTCTGTTCTGAACTGAAGGCCCAGCTCTAGTAATTATGGTTTAACCCTTGTGTACATTGGATGTGCCTTGAAGTGGTTGGTGTAGCTCAGCGGTTAACACCATAACTTGCCAAGGAGCCAGTACCACCAGATGTGGGAGACTGGGGTTTAAGTCCCATTCTGGGTGACTATACTGTGCTACACCAATAAGGGTCCCTGGGCAAGACTCCTAACAATACAATGGCCTACCTGTAATATGATTAACCTTTGGTAAGTCGCTCTGGATAAGAGCCTTAGCTAAATGCCATTAATGTGACATGTGCCTCTGTCCTTGTGTTTGCTGTATTCATGCAAATATATATATATACACACTATATGCATGTAGTGTATATATACATTCTCTTGCTGTAATTAATTGAATATATTTCTGTGCATATTATTCTTTATCATATATTATGTTGCCCCTCAGTTTTGTTTTCTGTTGTGCGTGGGAACAAGGCCGTGTAAAACCCTCAGCAGAGGTCATGCTAAGGAATGCCAGTGATTTGGTGTTGATGTGTTGCAGAGGGAGTTTTGTCAGTCTGAGGATATCCTGGAAGACACACCCCCCCTGATAACAATGTTTATAGGAGCACAGTGTTATTCCTGGAGGAGGGGGGATGCTTAAGATTCATTAGCTATGTTCGCACACCACCATGCAGTTCCATCTCTGCATCTGATGGAACCCAGCATAGTTAAAGTACTGATAATGGAAGCTTTCCCATTCTTGCCGGTATGATGTAGTGGGAGGGCAAGGGTTAGTGCTGGGTTAACAAAACGTTTCAAGATCACAGTTAAATTACTGAATTGCTGCAAAAACAACAACAAAAAAACTTACTTATATTCATAAGTTAGCATATCATATATCATATTCTCCCGAACACTCCATGTAAAATGTCTTGAAGGTGTGCTGTACTCCACCACACGCTTTTCCATTTTTCCATCCAGCCTTCACCATTGTCTTTAGGGCTCCCATGAGCAGCAGAGGAAGGGTGGAGTATTTCCCGCCTGTCTGTTTGGGTCTAGCTCTCCGTGGTTGTTTTACTTTCGTTTATTTTGTACCTTGAAATCGGCAGAAGTGTGTTCTTTCAAGAGGTTGAAGACCGAGCCATTTCACCGGGGATGCACACAATTATGAAAGGAGTTACGCGACTAGTACTTTACGCTAGTCGACTAGCCGTTTAGAAAAGTAGTCAACTACCACAATCAGTCATCATTACCATGTTTAAACAACGTAAGTGTTCTGGACCTCAGTGAAAAGTCATTTTCGATAGTAGCTTGCTACTGGGGCTTGGCAGTTCCAGTGTAGTGGATGCTGCAGTCTGACATTCAGCCTCAGGCACTCTACCCACAGAAGTACACAGACTCTCTGATGGAAATCACCAGAATCTCACCTCTCATGAAGAATTTAGGCTGGCTTTGGCCTGTGCATTGTCCCATATGAAAGCAAACAACTGTTTATCAAGGTAAATGCAATTAGTAAGCAGTTGCATCTCTACTCAACAGTAAGTCTTTAAGGAGAGCGTGGTACAGGCCTTATTGTGGAACAAGGATGATTTGTGATAACTCAATGTAAGTCAAGTCAAGTAGCTTTTATTTTATTGTCATTTCAACCATATACAGTGGTGTACAGTACACAGTGAAACGAAACAACGTTCCTCCAGGACCAAGGTGCTACATAGAACAATAAATACACAAGACAATTTACAATATACGAAACAACAAACAATAAAGACAGGGAGGGGACGGTGCAGATAGCCCACTGGTAGTAAAGACAGGGAGGGGACGGTGCAGATAGCCCAATGGTAGTAAAGACAGGGAGGGGACGGTGCAGATAGCCCACTGGTAGTAAAGACAGGGAGGGGACGGTGCAGATAGCCCACTGGTAGTAAAGACAGGGAGGGGACGGTGCAGATAGCCCACTGGTAGTAAAGACAGGGAGGGGACAGTGCAGAGAGCCCACTGGTAGTAAAGACAGGGAGGGGACAGTGCACTGGTAGTAAAGACAGGGAGGGGACAGTGCAGATAGCCCACTGGTAGTAAGGACAGGGACGGGACAGTGCAGCTAGCCCACTGGTAGTAAAGATAGGGAGGGGACAGTGCAGATAGCCCACTGCTAGTAAAGACATGGAGAGGACAGTGCAGATAGCCCACTGGTAGTAAAGACGGGGAGGGGACGGTGCAGACAACCCACTGGTAGTAAAGACAGGGAGGGGACAGTGCAGATAGCCCACTGGTAGTAAAGATAGGGAGGGGACAGTGCAGATAGCCCACTGGTAGTAAAGACATGGAGAGGACAGTGCAGATAGCCCACTGGTAGTAAAGACAGGGAGGGGACAGTGCAGATAGCCCACTGGTAGTAAAGACAGGGAGGGGACGATGCAGATAGCCCACTGGTAGTAAAGACAGGGAGGGGACAGTGCAGTTAGCCCACTGGTAGTAAAGACGGGGAGGGGACGGTGCAGATAGCCCCCTGGTAGTAAAGACGGGAAGGGGACAGTGCAGATAGCCCCCTGGTAGTAAAGACAGGGAGGGGACAGTGCAGATAGCCCAATGGTAGTAAAGACAGGGAGGGGACAGTGCAGATAGCCCACTGGTAGTAAAGACAGGGAGGGGACAGTGCAGATAGCCCACTGGTAGTAAAGACAGGGAGGGGACGGTGCAGATAGCCCACTGGTAGTAAAGACAGGGCGGGGACAGTGCAGATAGCCCACTGGTAGTAAAGACAGGGAGGGGACGGTGCAGATAGCCCACTGGTAGTAAAGACAGGGAGGGGACAGTGCAGTTAGCCCACTGGTAGTAAAGACAGGGAGGGGACAGTGCAGATAGCCCACTGGTAGTAAAGACAGGGAGGGGACAGTGCAGATTGCCCACTGGTAGTAAAGACAGGGAGGGTACAGTGCAGATAGCCCAATGGTAGTAAAGACAGGGAGGGGACAATGCAGATAGCCCACTGGTAGTAAAGACAGGGAGGGGACAGTGCAGATAGCCCAATGGTAGTAAAGACAGGGAGGGGACAGTGCAGATAGCCCACTGGTAGTAAAGACAGGGAGGGGACAGTGCATAGAGCCCACTGGTAGTAAAGACAGGGAGGGGACAGTGCAGATAGACCACTGGTAGTAAAGACAGGAGGGGTACAGTGCTGTTAGCCAAATGGTAGTAAAGACAGGGAGGGGACAGTGCAGATAGCCCACTGGTAGTAAAGACAGGGAGGGGACAGTGCAGATAGCCCAATGGTAGTAAAGACAGGGAGGGGACAGTGCAGATAGCCCACTGGTAGTAAAGACAGGGAGGGGACAGTGCAGTTAGCCCACTGGTAGTAAAGACAGGGAGGGGACAGTGCAGATAGCCCACTGGTAGTAAAGACAGGGAGGGGACAGTGCAGATTGCCCACTGGTAGTAAAGACAGGGAGGGTACAGTGCAGATAGCCCAATGGTAGTAAAGACAGGGAGGGGACAATGCAGATAGCCCACTGGTAGTAAAGACAGGGAGGGGACAGTGCAGATAGCCCACTGGTAGTAAAGACAGGGAGGGGACAGTGCAGATAGCCCACTGGTAGTAAAGACAGGGAGGGGACAGTGCATAGAGCCCACTGGTAGTAAAGACAGGGAGGGGACAGTGCAGATAGCCCACTGGTGATAAAGACAGGGAGGGGACAGTGCAGTTAGCCCACTGGTAGTAAAGACAGGGAGGGGACAGTGCAGATAGCCCACTGGTAGTAAAGACAGGGAGGGGACAGTGCAGATAGCCCACTGGTAGTAAAGACAGGGAGAGGACAGTGCAGATAGCCCACTGGTAGTAAAGACAGGGAGGGGACAGTGCAGAGAGCCCACTGGTAGTAAAGACAGGGAGGGGACAGTGCAGATAGCCCACTGGTAGTAAAGACGGGAAGGGGACAGTGCAGATAGCCCACTGGTAGTAAAGACAGGAAGGGGACAGTGCAGATAGCCCACTGGTAGTAAAGACAGGGAGGGGACAGTGCAGATAGCCCACTGGTAGTAAAGACAGGGAGGGGACAGTGCAGTTAGCCCACTGGTAGTAAAGACAGGGAGGGGACAGTGCAGATAGCCCACTGGTAGTAAAGACAGGGAGGGGACAGTGCAGATAGCCCACTGGTAGTAAAGACAGGAAGGGGACAGTGCAGATAGCCCACTGGTAGTAAAGACAGGGAGGGGGACAGTGCAGATAGCCCACTGGTAGTAAAGACAGGGAGGGGGACAGTGCAGATAGCCCACTGGTAGTAAAGACAGGGAGGGGACAGTGCAGATAGCCCACTGGTAGTAAAGACAGGGAGGGGACAGTGCAGATAGCCCACTGGTAGTAAAGACAGGGAGGGGACAGTGCAGATAGCCCACTGGTAGTAAAGACAGGGAGGGGACAGTGCAGATAGCCCACTGGTAGTAAAGACAGGGAGGGGACAGTGCAGATAGCCCACTGGTAGTAAAGACATGGAGGGGACAGTACAGATAGCCCACTGGTAGTAAAGACAGGGAGGGGACAGTGCAGATAGCCCACTGGTAGTAAAGACAGGCAGAGGACAGTGCAGATAGCCCACTGGTAGTAAAGACAGGCAGAGGACAGTGCAGATAGCCCACTGGTAGTAAAGACAGGGAGGGGACAGTGCAGATAGCCCACTGGTAGTAAAGACAGGGAGAGGACAGTGCAGATAGCCCACTGGTAGTAAAGACAGGGAGAGGACAGTGCAGATAGCCCACTGGTAGTAAAGACAGGGAGGGGACAATGCAAATAGCCCACTGGTAGTAAAGACAGGGAGGGGACGGTGCAGATAGCCCACTGGTAGGAAAGACAGGGAGGGGACGGTGCAGATAGCCCACTGGTAGTAAAGACAGGGAGGGGACGGTGCAGATAGCCCACTGGTAGTAAAGACAGGGAGGGGACGGTGCAGATAGCCCACTGGTAGTAAAGACAGGGAGAGGACAGTGCAGATAGCCCACTGGTAGTAAAGACAGGGAGGGGACAGTGCAGATAGCCCACTGGTAGTAAAGACAGGGAGGGGACAATGCAAATAGCCCACTGGTAGTAAAGACAGGGAGGGGACAGTGCAGATAGCCCACTGGTAGTAAAGACAGGGAGGGGACAATGCAAATAGCCCACTGGGAGCAGTAAAATGCAGTTATGTCCATTTTTTTAAAGACGAACATTGTTTTTTAGCAGCAGTTATGTTTATATTTGGTATAAATGTAAACATTGTACTCTTTAAGTTTATGTGTAGACAGATTTACAGCGTCCAGTCCAGTCACTGAATGTGTGCAGTCATTCAGACCAGACTCTGGGTGTTAAGGAGTCTGATGGCTTGGGGAAAGAAGCTGTTGCACAGTCTGGATGTGAGGGCCCGGATGCTTCTGTACCTTTTTCCAGACGGGAGGAAGAGTGTGTGTGAGGGGTGTGTGTGGTCACCCACAATGCTGTTTGCGTTGCTGATGCAGAGTGTAGTGTAAATATCCGTGATGGTGGGAAAAGAGACACCAATGATCTTCTCAGCCGTCCTCACTACCCCCTGCAGGGACTTGTTAGTTGACGAGTAAACAAGATAACCTCATACAGTTGCAGGCTGGTAGTCCAAGTTTGTTGTGCTAATAGATCTGTAATTGGATGTTTGGTATGTCAGTTAATCTACAGTTAATCTGGTTTGGCTTCACAGCTTGTATTTCACAGGCCTATACAGCTTGCAGTGGAACTGGTTTCTTCCCATGTATAATTGCCACACAAATAAAGTAATTTGGGTGTTTGTTCTCTTCCTCTGCCTGCGTGTTCACTGCTGTATGGTGGCTGTATTTCAGAACGGGATAACGTTGGTGCCCTAAATTATCAGAGACATGCTCTGGTATTGGGTTAGGCCATGCAGCATTGTTGATCAGCTTAGTTCTGCCGTGTGATCGCTGAGATACTTACCGATTGGTGCAAGAGTGGCTGATGTTGTTGTGACATAACCTTGCTACATTCTACTTTTCAGGGCTACTGTAACTGTCTTTATCTCCCAGTGACTGGCTTTTGACAGCAAGGTCAATGCTTGTGAAGGCAAGCTGAGAGTTCAGCATTTAACAAGTTTTCTGGATTCATGGAACTGTTCTGTTTGCGTTGTTGTTGTTTAGTAAAACTGGATTTTCATTTTTTTCATCCAAGAACTTCAGTTATGTTGGCTAATCATTGTAAAATGCGCTAGTTAAATTTCAGTTGTTGCCCACAGATGAGTAGCTGGTGTGGGTGCATACTGTAATTCGCTGTGTGCACAAGATGGCGTCTCTTAATTTCCGGTTTATGGTTGGTATGCATCACTGTTTCCGGTTGTAGTAGTTGTGAGGAGAATTGAGCGAATCTGTGGAAAGCAATAGCAATCATGAGTGTTTTTAAGATAAAGGAGAAACGACTGACGTATCAACGTCAAGAGAAGAAGACGTCTCTACATTGCTGTGTGCCTCTGTGTGCTAATTCTTCAAGGTACAACTCGGAGATTAGCTTTCATAGGTTTCCAGTGGATCCTGAGGTGCGGGCTCGGTGGCTTACACAGATTCGTAGGGACAACTTCAGCCCCCTTCAAAGTACTCGCGTCTGTAGTAGGCATTTCAACACAGGCGACTTTGTTGTGACGGCCGTGGGAAAGAGAAAACTCAACAAAGGAGCGGTGCCCTGTCTTTTTGCCTGGAACGATTACAGCATGCCCGCACCAAGGCTTAATGTTTGGCAACGTCGGCCGAGATGCCCTTCCCCGGTGTTGGCAGCGTCTGACACCGACCAAGAGATGGAAGTGCAGATAGCGCCTGATCATGATTACAGCGTTACTCCGACGACCTCAGCAATGGCAGATGCTTTGGCAAACGAGAACGAAGCACTGAAGAGAAAAAGACAAGAGCTACAACACCCAACACGGTTAGATACAACACGGTTAGATAGCAAAGTTAGATATTAGCGAACGAATCCTCTGTAAATGTTTACCTATGGGCGCTAGCTAGCTACTAAGCTAATAAGCTAATAAGCCAAGTTAACTTATCTTCGTAATTATCGATGTAACTGGAGACGTACATCTTGAAGCCCTTCTCACGCTTACTCCGCTTACGTAGCCTGAATGATGTGCTGAACATCATTGATGGTTACTTTTGGCAAGTCTTGAAGACATTGCGTGTAAAATGCCATTTTGCGTGCTGACCGGTGGAAAGCGGAAATGCTTGTGCTTACCAAACTTAGAACCGGAAACGTCGCCTTACACAACTAGCCAATAATGGTTAAAAGTAAATTCAAGGTGTGTAAACTGTGTAAAGGAAATTCAGAGACATTTTCAAACATATTATTCATGAAACTATGAGAAAAGCCTGTGAACTAGAGCATTTAAGTGTTTTGTGTTCAGGATTTTTTTTAAGCAGACCTAAAATCAGGGCTTGATGATGCTGTGGAGCCATATTTAGCATAACTCCTCCCCTAACAAGTAGAGGATGAGCTACATGGGCTAGGTAGCATATGTAATTTAAGCTTGACCCATGGTTAACTTCCCTGTTCAGCTTTTCATTCCTGCCATAACCAGCAATGTTCAGAGGATCTACCTACACAACAGTTATTACTATAGTGTAAACCATTAAGTGATCCCATTCAACAGCAATGCGTTGTGTAATAGTCTGTAAACTGTTATAACATGTGTTTGGTTACGTCCAAAAACCAAGCGCTGGTGTAAAGAGCAAACATGGTTTCTTCAGCAGACCACTGGGTGTTGCACCATTGCCTTCTCTTATCTTAATAACTGACACCCCTACAGACATTGTGCTAAAGAACCTACTGTTCTTTGGTTCCAGCTGGGAACGAGTGTTTTGGGTTCCTAGCCTACTTGTTTTTAGGTGGAAGTGCTTTTTCCACGTCGGTGGAAAGGGGTTATCAGAGTGCTATGATATGAAACGGGTAACTGCAGAGCAGCTTACCATCCCAGTGGTGATGATTGGAACCAGGGGCTGCAATGTCAGTGCATTTGAACCCTGTTATTTACTACCCTAAATCAATCAAGAAATGTGCATAGTGTGTAAGCGTCGTATCTGTGTGTCAGAGTGTGTATACTAGACCTCAGGTGCAGTTAGCATATCGTCACTGTCCAAAGAAAAACAGGTATCTCCAAAATGACTACTTTACAGGAGAGCCCAAAATCTCATTTAATTTAAATGGAAGTCAATGGAACCAGACACCTTTACAAGCAGTTTTGGGCCATTTCTGTTGGTCCATTCTTCATGAGATTTCCACACAATGTGAACAGGAGCTCATGTGATCAAATGAGGCATAAAAGTAAAAATCAACAAAAATGGAGATACATGTTTTTCTACAGACAGCGACGACATGCTGGAGGCAATATACAGCCTAGTGTAAGTGTACATGTAGGACAGTACAGTGTGCTGAGGTAGCAAAGTGTGCAGTTAAGTATGTGCTTGTAAACAGTATGGATATACAAACTTTACAGTGCAGGTAGGAGAGTAGCAGCAGCTCAATGTTCAGGTGACCAGCTAACCAGATGCTCAGTATATAGATAAATAAAATATAAATATACAAATATTTTTAGCTCTGATTTTTACATATACAGGCTCAAATGTGTTTCATATTTCTAAATTATTGTAGAACAGTGTTTCATCCATCAGACAGAGTATCCGTATCCGACTACTGACTGCGGGCTCCGCCATAATAAAGCACTTCACATCAAACAACTCCAACTGACTCTGTTTACATCTTAACCACTCAGTGGTCTGAGTAATGGCCATGATTGGTCACCATTGTCCTGATCCATCTACGAACGAGTGCTTCATGCGTTCTTTCCCGAGGTCAGCGTCCTCATAAAAGCATGTATTTCTGTCAAATCCCAATAACTTCCTGTTTGCTTTAATGGCCCAGCAGGCCTTTCCTGGGCTGCTGTGCACACCTGGCTATCTAATACATATTCAGGATGGATGATAAGATTCAGCATGGGGCTAATGGAGCGATCAAAATATGTTTGCGTGTTTATTAAATAAACAAGGCAGCTTCTTATCTTTCTCTCCACTTTTATCTTATTGGGAGTCAGTTCATTTTGGAGCAGTTATGCATTTGAATGCTGACTGTAAGTGCCGTTCCCAAGGCAGGTGTGCGAAATGGCACGTCATGGGGAAAGGTGAGGCCGGTCGTGTTTGACGTTTTAATGGTATCACCATAGCTAGCCGCTGTGGATGTTTGATTTTACTCCCGACCTGTTTGCACTGTGGTCAAACATCAACCTGACCTGCTGTCAAATGATGAAATTTAGCTGTTTCGCTACATGAAAATTTATGGAGTTGAAAACGTCTTCACTTTTATTGCTCCCTGATTTAACCTCGCAAGGACTGTCCTCAGTTGACCGTTTCCCATAAATGCTATTCTGATATGCACTAAGACTTTTTGGCCAAAAGTTTGTGGACACCTGGTGATCACACCTATATGAGCTTGTTGGACGTGCCATTAATATGGAGGTGGCAACCTAACTGGAGTCTCCACTTATCTGGTGAGGCTTTCCACATCATTTTGGAGCATGTCTGTGGGACTTTGTGCCTTTTAAATAAAAGAGCATTTGTGAGGTTAGGCACTGATGGTTTGCAATCAGTGCAAAAGTGTTCAGTGAGGGCACGGTCAGGGCTCTGTGTGGACCACTGGATTTCTCTAACACCCGACTCATCAAACTGTGCATATACTGGACACAATGCAGAATCATCACACAGCTTAGCCTAGCGCCTAGCTTATCCCTTGTGATGGTATTGTGTGGTGTATGGTCATGTTACAAGCACAGTGTCCATAAGCTTTTGGCTGCTAAGTGTATACGGTGCTGGTGGTGTAGAATCGTGATATAAGAGCTTAGTCTATTGTGAGTCTATTGCTAGAGGGTTGCCAGGTGGTCGTTATGGTATGTTGTAGTTTGTCAGGTGGTTGCTGTGGCATTGCTAAGAGGTTGTTAAGGTGTTGCTGGATCAGTGTTTTTCAACCCTTGTCCTACATTTAGTGGATTCCCTGTTTTAACACCACACACCATCTGTAACTCTCAAGGGGTTTATTAATGAGCTGATAAGTCGAATCAGGTGTGTTGATGTTACCAAATAGAATAGTTATCATTTCTGGAACAAGACTCTTACTCAGCTCAGTGTAGGTGAAGAGGCTATAGTGTCTCTCAGTCCACCAGTCTTTAACAGAAGCTCATTCATTAGTCTGACACTGATGTCTATTCAAATTATCATAAGCACAGAACCCTGAAGGAGAACAGGTTCCATTAGCTAGAACAATATAATCATTCTTTACAAACCAGTAAAGTTTCGATTCAAGATTTATTTGCAATTTAGTTACAAGTTTACATTTAATAACAACTTTAGTTTTCCTTTATTATACTGTATCTGTAGGTCTTTTTATAAACCATAGCCAAAACAAATTTACTATAAAGGAAGTGATGTTAGTATACATTTAGAAAAAGACACTCTCCAGTTTTAAGTGCATGTGTACATATTTCTATGTTGTGTCTATTTACCCACAAAGTCAGGAACGATAGGTTTGATCTGTTCACTAATGCTTTGATATGTGATATCCGAAAGGAAGGACAAATTTCTCATAATGTACTGGAGCAAAAGATAAAATATTTAAATTTGAATGTGAAATACAGAGGCACAAAAAACTAGTCAAGTACAGCAACCAATTACATTCACGTCCTTACTGTCAACCCCTGATACGTCAACCACAATACGTCAGCTCAAAAAGCTTTATACAAGCACGCTATTTCTGATCAGGCCAAAGTTCAAACTTTTAGAAATCATGGAGGGGTCTGAAATTTTCATCTTAGGTGCATGTCCACTGAGAGAGACATAATCTAAAAAAAAAATCCAGAAATCACAATGTGTGATTTTTTAATCATTTATTTGTGTGTTACTGCTGCAAATAAGTATTTGAACACCTGTGAAAATCAGTATTAATATTTGGTACAGTAGCCTTTGTTTGCAATTACAGAGGTCCTGTAGTTCTTCACCAGGTTTGCACACACTGCAGCAGGGGTTTTGGCCCATTCCTCCACACAGATCTTCTCCAGATCAGCCAGGTTTCTGGGCTGTCGCTGAGAAACACGGAGTTTAAGCTCCCTCCAAAGATTTTCTATAGGGTTTAGGTCTGGAGACTGGCTAGGCCACTCCAGAACCTTGATATTCTTCTTACGGAGCCACTCCTTGGTTATCCTGGCTGTGTGCTTTGGGTCATTGTCATGTTGGAAGACCCAGCCACTACCCATCTTCAATGCACTAACTGAGGGAAGGAGGTTGTTCCCCAAAATCTCGCAATACATGTCCCCGGTCATCCTCTCCTTAATACAGTGCAGTCGCCCTGTCCCATGTGCAGAAAAACACCCCCAGAGCATGATGCTTCCACCCCCATGCTTCACAGTAGGGATGGTGTTTTTGGGATGGTACTCATCATTCTTCATCCTCCAAACACGGCGAGTGGAATTAAGACCATCTCTGGATCATCCAAATGGTCATGGGCAAACTTAAGACTGGCCTGGACGTTGAACTTTCTCCCATGACTTCTCTGGATCATCCAAATGGTCATGGGCAAACTTAAGACTGGCCTGGACGTGTGCTGATTTAAGCAGGGGAGCCTTCCGTGCCATGCATGACTTTAAACTATGACGTCTTAGTGTATTACCCACAGTAACCTTGGAAACAAGGACTAACAGATCTTTGAGGGCCAGAATTTTTGCTGATTGGCAGGTGTTCAAATACTTAATTGCCTCACTGTATATATACATATGATTGACTAATAAGAAGAACATACGTTAGGTAACAATAGTGTAGCATGTTGATCCGCGGTGCACAATCACCAACAAAAATGATTAGCAATACAACACTTTAGTAATATGGTAAAACTACTGCTGGTTTTACAGCAATACAGCAATAGTCATGTGTCTTCTCCTCTGAAGGAGACACGATGGAGGAGCAATTCTTGAACAATAAGGCATTTTGAATATCATGACGTTTGAGGTTCAAGGATGCAATTAGGCATTTAGCGCAGGAGAGTGGTTTAATTGTAGACGTGCGCCCCTAAAAGGGCTGCACCTATTGTGTTTTGGTGAACCTTGAGAACAGGTTCAGCAGAATCCCAGCAGCGAGCTGTCATGGGATTAGAGATGCCGAAATATCAGGACAATGTGGCTTATTATTCCTCTTCGTTGGGCTCTTTCCTATGACAGAACGGTTTGTTCCTAATTAGTATGATGTTATTGAAACAGATCCTTTTATTTCCTACCTCGATTCATATTCACGATTATCTGTTCGAGCTTCAGAGGGTGAGCGGCAGAATCACAAATGGATCAGTAGGGAAGACGTCGATGGTTATCAAATCAAAGTGCCGTAAGTAATCGTTCTGACAAAGAGTACTAGGTGCCTGCTGTTCCAATTAGCCCCCTGCTTGCAACAAAACATGATATTTTCACTTATGAATTGAACATTCACAGGCATAATCAGTTTAGGTTAAGGAGGAATTGCGTCAGTTCTGCTAAATTCATTGGCTGAGATGAGTTCCAAGTCTTTTGATGCAGAATAGTGCACTGTAGAGAATCGTAACCACTCTGGTTTCTTGGCCGTGGTGGTAAAGCCTTTACACTTAGATTTACATGCTTTATTTGAAGCCATATTGTACAAAGTCCTCAGAAATGTTCCTTGTACTGAAATTCCACCGATTTTCACATTTTCTGCCATGTAAAATCATTCAGAGAGGCTTGGTGTGAAATCTGCTTAAACCTCAGAATGGTTCACAGTGGTGGTGATAGGAACCAGACATCTGGATAAGCTCCTACATAGAATGGTTATAAAAGCTTTGTGAGCTCTCGTTCACCCTGGTCTTCAATGGTTAGGACCCCCACAGATTCACCACAGAGCAGGTATTATGTAGGTGGTGGATCATTCTCAACACTGCGGTGACACTGTGGTGGTATAGGTGTGTTAGTGTATGTTATGCTGGAGTGTTTAAGCACTGTGTCCACTCGCTGTCCTATCTATTAGACACTCCTACCTTGCTGGTCCACCTTGTAGATGGACAGTCAGAGACAATAGCTCATCTGCTGCTGCACAGTTTGTGTTGGTCATGTTCTAGTCCTTCATCAGTGGTCACAGGACGCTGCCCACAGGACGCTGCCCACAGGACGCTGCGCATAGGACGCTGCCCACAGGACGCTGCTCACAGGACGCTGCCCATAGGACACTGCCCACAGGACGCTGCCCACAGGACGCTACCCATAGGACACTGCCCACAGGATGCTGCCCAGAGGATGCTGCCCAGAGGACGCTGCCCATAGGACACTGCCCACATGACACTGCCCACAGGACACTGCTCACAGGACGCTGCCCATAGGACACTGCCCACAGGACGCTGCCCACAGGATGCTGCTCACAGGATGCTGCCCAGAGGATGCTGCCCAGAGGACCCTGCCCATAGGACACTGCCCACAGGACGCTGCCCACAGGACACTTCTCACAGGACGCTGCCCATAGGACACTGCCCACAGGACGCTGCCTACAGGATGCTGCTCACAGGACACTGCCCATAGGACACTGCCCACAAGTCGCTGCCCACAGGACACTGCTCACAGGATGCTGCCCATAGGACACTGCCCACAGGACGCTGCCCACAGGATGCTGCTCACAGGACGCTGCCCATAGGACACTGCCCACAGGATGCTGCCCAGAGGACGCTGCTCACAGGACGCTGCCCAGAGGACGCTTCTGGCTGGATAGTGTTGGTTGGTGGATGATTCTCAGTCCAGCAGTGACACTGAGGTGTCCAGCAGCACTGCTGTGTCTGATCCACTCACACCAGCACAACACACACTAACACACCACCACCACGTCAGTATCACTGCAGTGCTTAGATTGACCCACCACCCACATAATACCTGCTCTGTGGTGGTCCTATAGGGGTCTTGACAAAGTATGCAAAGCAACATATCTTTAATTACGAAACTACAAAGTTCACCTATATGGTTGGTGGGGCTGATAAAATGGTAAACGGTGGTTGTGGCTGCTGACTTTAAAGGACCGTTAATAAAACCGAGCATATCTTATTGTATGTGGAATCCTACGCAGTCATGCTTTGTACTTTCTTGCTCTGCAGTTATGAATTCTGAGTCTAGACGTCATGGGGACTCCCCCTGACAACCCCCTCCCCCACTGCAGTCTCTGCGTGGGACTCAGACACGTTTGCAATCACAGACCCCTTGCAGTGCAAACAGTCTCGAATGTTTCCATGGAAGTGAGGGGCAGTGAGTGAGCGAGTCATTGTGTGCGCTAAGACAACAGACGGCATTTTGGCGGCTGAGAGAGACAGGGCTGGGAAGATGGCATTTTAAAGTGGACCATAAAGAAAACTGTGGATGCTGGCCAACAAAAGGCTGTGCTCAAGTTTTCCTGCTTGCAAAAGCTTTCAAAGGCAATGAGAATAAGAAGATTGTAGCGAGTTAAGTAGCACATAACTAATATCTAATTACTGAGCCTAAATTAAATGATGACATCAACTGAATTAAATGGAATGGTTGAATTACAACATTCATAACTATACCATTATGTGGTATAGCTATGGATGATGTAATTCAACCTTTCCAACTAATTCCGCTGATGTCATCATTTAAGCACAGGAGTCCTAAATAGTCTAAACTGACTAAAAGATTTTACTTTTTAAGACTCCTGTGCTTCTACCACAATGAAAGAAACCAAATTTGCACCATAAAATAACAACTACCTGGAAAACTGCCTATCCAAACTAAGGTGACCAGACATCCTCGTTTTTCAGAATAGACCCCATGTTGTTGGTGAGCAGCCCAAAAATCTCCCTGTTTTAAAATATAAATTAAAAGCACAGCGCAAAGTCCAGAGAGACGTTTTGCATTGTGCTTGTTCTTGCCAAAAGAGGGTGGCAGGGCTGATGCTGTTCTCTACTGACCACTAATGCTACATGTTGGCCTGTTTTTAGAGAACACTGCTGTGTAAAACTCCCCCAGGCCTCATCTCTGTACCTGACTGACTCAACAGCCACAGTTCCTGACATTCAGCAAGCAGTAATGCCCTCCATGAGTGTGTGGATACACCATGATCAGCGGCAAGATGAGCGGTTTGTTGTCACGCGTAACACGTCCAGAAGGCCTGGTGTCACCCCCCTCCACCCCTACCACCCCTAGGAACTGTGTGAAAATATTCAAGCTGCATGGGATGGATCATCATAGGACACCATCAGGAACCTCTACACCTCCATGCTGAGACGTCTGGCATGTTGGGTTAGCAAATATGCCAGCCCGACACCATACTGAGAGACACTACTTCTGAGTGTGTAGCTCAATAAATATTACCCATATCAGTCTAAACTTATCATCTATTGTTCCTGGTAACCTTTATATTTCTTCCCAACAGCACTGCAATCCCACATCTCCTTCTGGGTCCACCTTGTTTTTTGATGATGAGTTGAACTAGTGATGTTAATTAACATGTTACGAAATGCATCTCACAATCTCTTTTGGGTTTACAATCAAATACAAACAGTAGAGCTCAGATCAAAGGAGGTAAGCCTATGGGAGAGGAAGTTTGTGTTATCTGTGTCATTACTGGAGGTATTTCCTGTCCACTTCCAGGCTTGTTGTACACGGATGGTCTACAGCAAAGGTCTGGATAAAGAAATTAATAAAAGTGAATGGTGACAGCAGGTTACTTTTAAATGCTAAACCATTCATGATTAGACCAGACAACGACTAATTGAACGAATAATTAAATTACACATTAAATAAATTACACATTAAAGTCATTATTAAAATGCCAAAATATATATATTATACTTTCATAATTTATCATTGTAAAACAAACACATTAATACATAACAGAAATCATATTTAAAAGTAAATAAAACTGGGAAAAAATCAAAGACCACAAAAGACCACACCAGCCAAATAATACACACACGCACACACATACACACATTCATACGTACACACACACACACACACACACACACACACACACACATACACACACACACACACGCACGCACCCACGCACACACACACAGGCGCACGCACACACAAGCACACACATATACACACACGCACGCACACACACACATGCACGCACACGCACATACACACACGCACACACACGCATACACACACACACACGCAAACACACGCACGCGCACGTGCACACACACACATACACGCACGCGCATACACACACACAAACGCGCGCACACACACAGGCGCACGCACACACACACACACACACATATAGACACACGCACACACACACACATAAGCACACACACACAAGCACACACACATACGCACGCACACACACAAGCACACGCACGCGCACACACACACACACGCACACACACACGCACGCACACGCACATACACACACGCACACACACGCATACACACACACACACGCACGCGCACGTGCACACACACATACACGCACGCGCATACACACACACACACACACAAACGCGCGCACACACACAGGCGCACGCACACACAAGCACACACACACACACGCACACACACACATATAGACACACGCACACACACAAGCACACACACATACGCACGCACACACACAAGCACACACACGCACGCACGCGCACACACACACAAACATACACACACACGCACGCGCACACACGCATAGACACACGCGCATAGACACACGTACACACACACACACAAGCACACACACACACACATATACACACACACGCATACACACACAAGCACACGCACACACATATACACACACACACACACACACACAAGCACACACACACACATATACACACACCCACACATATACACACACACACACAAGCACACACACATACACACACACACACGCACATACACACACACACACAAGCACACACGAACACACACACACAAGCACACACACACATATACACACACACAGCACATCATACATTACGTGTATCCTGATCGGCACACTGACTGATAATAGGGAGAATAACATCTCATTGCCATTCCAGGCCTGAAACAAAGACTTCTCACAGGCCTCTCACAAGAAATACTGGCCGCAAAAGGAGGCCCTACACCATACTAATAAATGATTGTGGTCTAAAACCAGGTGTTTCAGTTTCATTGTCCAACCCCTGTATATATAGTATAGGTTATATGTATCATATTATGCATATTATAAAATATTTGTAGTGACACGTCTCAGTATATTTTAAAAGGGACACTAGAACGTTCCATTAAAATAAAGATGAAAGCATGTTGTAGGGGACTGTGGGGCTGGTCCAATACCAATGCTCATTTAGTACCAAATGAAATTGAAATTCAGATCTCGCTAAGACTTTTAGTTTGAAACATTTGGCAGAGCACTTCTTATCTTCTCTCAGTATCTGTACATCTTATCTTAAGGACGCAGTCAACTTTTCCAGCAGCACTGGATAAATCCTCTCTGCTTTGGGTAAACAGAGACTTCCTTAGGCAACGTCACGTTACAGATTGTGCCAGCTTTGGGAATCTTTAACCTGGTATCATGAAGCTGACAAATGCAGGCTAGTCACACATTAACATCTGACTTCCGATGTGTCATACTGGCAGGTCTTCCTACTTCCTACATGAAGAGTGCTGACTCAGGGATGTCAGTCTCAGGCCACAGTAGAACCCTAATACATCCAAAAAATCTGAAGAAAAAAATATATATATAATCAGTGACATGTCTGCAACACAAACACTATCCTAAACCACCAGTGAAGCTACACATCTCCTCTGAGGTGTTATATACAATGATAAGTAATGGTGATAACAGAAATACAGTGGGAAATAAAAACACAACACACATAATCTAAAGAGCATTATATCTAAAATTATAATTCCATCAAATTAGGCCAAAAGATCACATCATATCATACAAATGTCACAGGCCAACATACGCTCATCATCAAAAGAAGAGGTGCACCAATCAACCAACAGGAATCAAACTTAGTGGGCAGGTTTGACATCGTGAGACATGCAAATGATTCAAATGTCATGCTCGGCTGCACATATGCATGGAGGGGTTCTATCACTGTACCTGACTGACTCAACAGCAGACATTCAGTGAGCAGTGATCCCTTCATTATTCATCCATGATGCAGGACTACATGCACACAGGCCATAACAACGACTGTCCTTAACACCACGTCAGCCTCGCCATAGACTGGAATGGTGTTGTGCCAGACTCATGGTGTGACTGAGACTGGCAGCGGGTCATCTTCAATTTCAATTTTCATGTGTATGAAAGCATATGGTCATACAGGTCTACCAGCAGTGGCAAAAATCCCAGTCTACACAAACCTCAGGACAGGATGCAGGACAGGAACATCTAGAAACATCTAAAAACTTGTCCAGTCTATGTCCAATCATAACTGGTAATCGTGCTTTTGAGGTATTACATGCTATTAGATATATTTCACCTACAGCTCATTTTTGGTCTTGATTTTGGATCAAGATGGCAAGAGGTCTGGGCGACTTTGAAAGAGAGAATGCTCAACTGGCGAATGGTTCAGCAGAGTTGAACAGTGACATCTGCATTTAGTTGTATGGGAAAATGAATAATGCTGGAAATTGTGGTTGAAAGCTGTAACACTGTTACAGAGCTGTGTAGAATCTGTGTCAAGGTGCACTGAATCTGTTCTCTTGATGTGGCACAACACGTCTCTAAGACACCTTATGTTGTTTTTTTCCTTTGTCACATATGCTGGTACATCCTTTGTCTGCATGTAGGCCAATGCACTGAAATATACCGGGTTGCCCCCGTCCAAGATTTCCCTGGAGTGTCCAGGTTCTTGGTTGTCTGTCCAGGAAAAAGTGTATTCCATTCCAGGATACAAACCGTTGAGGAATCAAATCATTTTCATATCGTTGCCTAAGTAACTCCACAATGGTAACTTTACAGGAGAGGCCAAAAGCCTTGTTTAATTTTTATGTAAGTCAATGGAACCAGACGTCTTACCAAGTAGTTTCTGTTGGTTCATTTATCATGTAGCTTTTACACCATGTAAACAGAAGCTGCTGGTTCAAGTGATCCACAGAAGTAAAGACCACACAAACAGCAGTGATATGTTGGCATTTCTTATTAAGTAAGTGCTTTTAATTTTGTTCAACCATTTGTTCAAGGATGGGTTTGATTAGTCCAGTATACCTTCAACATAGGAACAGTTATTCTGGAAAGCTGCACTGCCAGAACAACTAGCAGCAATGCAATGTGATAACTGACCAGAGTAGCTTCTAAAGTTGAACTGACATCAATATACTTTAGACCTGTCCAATGAATATAGTGGAAACCCTAAACCCTATGGTCACTAATGGAAAAGAAAAACCCTGCGTCATTTGCAAACAGTTGGCGTTTACACTGAGTCAGATTTTATGAAAACTAATAGAAATGGAATGAAAATAAAATTATGATACATTAACTGGCATTGGAAGTTAACAAAGGTTTTCTTGAAATCTTGAATTAAAACAGTAATTGGCTAAATAAATAGCTTTTATTCAAATTAACATGAAAGCATAGTGTGATTTCATGTGCGACAGTAGGACTTGCTATAAGCTTGGTAATGCATGGAATCGAGTGTTGTAAATTAGGAAGAACGCGAGTCTGCCTTCCCTGTGCTGTTATTCAGTACTTCTCTAAAGCAGTTTCAATGTAACAGTGTGAAACAGGCCTTACACACCCATTCTGTTAATACCAGGCCTCCCTTTTCTTCATTCAACAAAGCCATGTCTATTGGTTTTTTGTGGACCTGTGAAAAAGTGTGTTTCTAATCAGCACATGAAGTCCAAGGGCTGTCAAAAATCATATGTCTGACCAAAGCCAATGAATTGTTGGTCAAGTCCCACAACACAAATTCCTAAACCTGACACCTACATTTCTGTCTTCTACCTTGTACCTACCTTGTCAATGCACCTTGTAGGGGTGGAACAGTGGTCACCAACTGTCCTCATGGAGATTACCTTCCTGCAAGTTCCATCCCTACTCAAGTTAATTAAAAGTCATTCATAGTGGTTTGTCATGAGGTGGTTGATTGTACTTACAGACTCTGACAGTGGTGATGATAGGAGCCAGGTCGTGATATCTAGAACACTGCTTCTCAAGCCTGGCCCGAAAACTGACATACACTTTCTAATGATTCCTCTGGGCCCAACTAACTTGCTCATCAACAAGCTATTATTTAGCGCCTTAACGTATGCAGGACAGTGGGCCTCCAGGACCGGGGTCAAGAAACATTGGTCTACATCACAATTACAGCCATTTTATTAAATAGCCATTTTATACATTATACCATTAACGTCCATAATTGTAAAATAATCATGAGGTTTTCTTCAGAGACTGTTTTGCCCTCCAATACCCTGCATGCAGCCCCCAAAAATGAATTAAAAAAACAAAATCTATCATAAAACAAACCACCATCCTTCATTTATCTAGCCGCTTAATTTAATGAGTTACTGTGAGGAAGTTCTCTTCAGACGTCTGGTTCCTATCACCACCACTGTAACCAATTCTGATTCACAAAGTTTCTCTAGGAGAGAGAAATTTATACCAACCCATTATGAATGACTATGTTTATAGTCTATATAGATTATATAGACTATATATAGACTATATATACTATGACGCAATAATTGTATTAAAAAATAAACCTAGTTTTAAATACATCATACCCCCTTACATTTTCCCATGATGGGATTTTTACACAACCCTGCAGTGACGCTGATGTGTGTAAAAAAACCTAGAACTGATACACATACCAGCATAATACAGATTACCATGTACGCGCCAACGGCTGTCTTGGGAATGGTCCACACATCAAATCTACTCCTGTCAGTAGTGGGTCTATGACGCTCTGATGTTTATCGCAGCTACAGATGTGTGAACATCAGTAATTATATATCTAATCCAGATGTACCTGTTAACATGTAATGAATATCAAAACATCATCCAATCTGATCAATTAACCACTCCAGCAAGCACCAATAGCTCCAACTGTGCATAGACTACCTGTCAAAATGGACCAGTCAACCAAATGTCGGTGGTGATCTTAAAGACTCTACAGGCTCACACTTAACAGTTTCAACTGATGAGATGTCTGATACAATACATATCCTGCTACACCACATTTCCTCTTGATGCATCACCACCATATCTCCACCTCTAATATATACCCTTTCAATTATGTGAATACTCATGATGGACAGACCAATAGAGGTAGTTCAAAACAGTTTAGAGAAGGTTTGCTTGTTACATTAAGCTTGTTGGATTAACCTCCACTGCAAGCTAAGAATGCTGCTTTATACTCTTGTAAAGTTACTTTTGGGGGTGGGGGGTTATGGGGGATTTAAGGTGGACTGCATAATTCCACCATATATTCCAGCTATTGTATAGTTTGATGTATTTATTCTGAAGTAAAGTATTCAGCTACAAATAAAGAAAACCTTCCATGTGTAGTCTAAACATTTGACTGGTAGTGTAGTTCCAGATGCAGTATTCTAGGAAAGACCATGCCCCACCCCCCACACCAGATGATAAGAAAGTAAAAATAAAATATGTTTTCCAGGTGCATTCATAGGCTACTACTAATCAAAATGGCAGCTGAGACATGAACCTCACGAAGCAATAAACACTACTGAGTAGTGAAAATAAACACATGCTTTATTGATCCATTGAGACAGACTGTGCTATGGGTCTGCATACAAAAATAACAATAACACAAACTTTTTTTTTTCCAAATAAATGCAGGATTAGATGCTTCACAGTTCTTACGGAAAAGGCTGTCCAGTGTTCAGCACAACATTTGAAAGAGAACGTCGCTGCTTTCTGAAATCTGAAAGAATAAGGAACTTTCAAACGAGTAGAAAAGTATCAGACGTATAAAAGGTGCGTGTACGGCTGCTGTATATACTCGTATAATAAAAGTGTCCTACTCAGCCCGAGAATTTGGAATGTTTTAGTCATCAACCTTTAAAAACTAAACTGGTGCATCTCTGTACAAGGCTGCCCACACAAACACCCTTCACTTTAAACCAAACCGGTGTTCACCAACTTCTGTCCTACAGCCCATCTATTCAACATGGTTTTGTGTTTCCCAGCATCTTGTTAGTACTTTAGCAAGCCCTCACTCTACTGAAACAGGTGTACTCAAACAGAGAAACCACAAAAACGAATACAAGGCAGATTGAGCCTACAGACCTGAAGAGGGGAAACACTGTTCTACAGCCCTTATTACTTGGCTCAGGTGGAACAGCATAAAAATGGCTGGAGGTCCCTGGGGATGGCCTTGGACACATCTGATCTGACCCCCTAAACACAGCATTTCCCAACTCAATTCCACAAAGCAAGCTTTCTCTGTTAGCCAGATCATTTAAAGGGCCCACAAACAAGGTCAATTCATTTTACATGACCTTTCCTTAACCTCTCTTTATCCCTTAGAACGAAAACAGATGATTTTTATTACTGTGCTTTTAAGACTAATCCAAGATAAATGAGCTGTGTTCTGATTGGCTGGCCTTATTCAAAAAAAGCACTCCGAGAGATTGAACATTCCTTAGAGCATCTATACAAGTATGAATAGGCGGAAATGTAAACAAGTTTGTTTTTGTGACATCACAGAAACAAAGGGTGAACCTTTATCAGTGTTAAATCAATATATTACATTAAACTACTGTAATAAAAAGCCAGGGAAACTTAAGTTTCTCGTTATATGGGCCCTTTAGAGAAAATTCCTTCTGGGCAGGGGACACTTAAGGTGGGGTTTTAAGCTTTATCCAGCTTTACTGAGAAGCCCTGCTTTGTGGAATAACCTCCTTTTCAGTGGTTCGCAAACCTGTACCGTAAACAGCCCTTTAGGAAGCATGTTTTGACGCATTCATGTAAATTCAAATTCCTAATTAGCTGGATCTAGTTTATTGGAGCCAGGATAACATCAGCTTAAGCAGGTCAGTCAAGGACCAGGTTTGGGAAACACTGACACGGAGTTGTATAACTACTGATCTGTGGCCTAAAGTGCAGGTTGCCCCACAGTGTTTATATACCGGCTTCCTTATATCACTATGTATGCAACTGTACACCCTGTTACTCAAGGGGATGGCTACAAACTAGGGGTACAGCTATGTGCCATTGTGAGCTCAGATCAAAACTGTGACAATGCATAGTGGAGAACAGACAGTCTATCCATCATGCCTTCTAATGCAACTGCACCGTTTGCAAATGAACAGCACCAATCAGCCCTCACCCCAGCGCTCCTCCTGCCTTCCAGCTCTAGTGTTGTTAGCAAGCTGTGCATTAGTACAGTCATCATGCTCCTTCATTTGAGCTGTTTTAATTGCGAGCCCGTATTATAAGTCGAACAGAATCAAGTCCTGGGCTAAGTGTATTCCTCTATATAAATAAAGCATATATTAAGTTTGATACCTCGGTTAAGACATAACAGGATGTGGGTAAGCAACTTCTCCTCTCCGTTCATTCACAGAGGAGGCCTGTTCTTCTAGTTAAGCTGCTGCACTGCCTGAACTCCACCTAGATTTCACCGTCTTGTGCTTCTCCTCCTTTTGAGTCATACATAACTTCATGAGTTCAACTTTTTTTGAGCTGAATCAGGTGTGAATCAGCAGGAACTAAGCACACAGGTAAGGTTTCAGGTTGGGCCTCCAGGGCTGGAGTTGGGAAACACTCGCCTCATCAGTTACACCCGTAATGGTTATCGATCTCCTCGCTGCAGTTCAAGTGGTTGGCCAGCTCCTGCACCACCGCCTCTCTTCCTATCTGGTCATTCCTCCTCTTCTCCATCACTAAGTCCTCCAGGCTCTGGAACTCCAACACGTGGCTCTTCTTCTCGCTCAGCTGCATCTTCATCCTGTACGGCTGCTTGCCGATGCGAATCTCGCCACCGGTCTTGAACTCCCGCCTGCCGAACCGACACCAGGCGGCGAAACACTCCGAGTTCCTCCAGCACAGATCCCCGTCCTTGGTTCCAACTTGATCCATCGCCGCCTGCACTACCGCGTCCGGCCGCAGGGGGCGGAATTTATACAAGTCGTTTACTATTCGGCCTGGTTTACTCTGGCTGGCGTCCACGAGAAAGTCCACCTTGATCTCGCCCCTGTGCAGGTGAATCACCTGCAGGTCCCCCACATACACGGCCCAGTGCGGATACTGGCCAGCCGACACGAACTCAAGCAGGTCGCCGGCTTTGCACTCGTTCAGCAAGTTTTCGCAGGACTGGGTGGCCATCTCTATAGACTTGGGGTTCCTCTCGTACACGCACTCATCGCGGTAGTACACGGCGCACTCCAGCTCGTTCCCCCCGTCGTACTGGCTCCCCTCGTCGTCCCTCTCCACGTCGTTCTCCTCCTGCTCGTCGTCATTGGAAAATATGTATGACACGCCGATCCGTGGACAGTCGTCCTCCGGCTCGTATCCGTTCGGGTCCGCCGTGGGAACTTCGCTGTAAGTCAGATGGGTCAGTTTTTCCACTTGGTTTCCCATTAAACCTTATTTGCTGCCGTTTCCCCTCCCTTCCCCACACGGTTTAAGGGCTCGAGAGAGAAGACAAAAAGTAAAACAACAACAACAGGAAGAAAAGAGCGGCACGAGGTCAGGTGAGGCTTTTACTCCACAGCGAAATAGTAGTCCATGGTGCTGTTCATCCAGCTCACCAAACACCGAGCCAGCCGAACTCCGGGCGAACGTGTCGGTGTGTCCACCTCAGCTTCTCTGCTCAGACGAGGCTCATGGCTGTCCCGAGTGCACCGTGAACAGGTGTGTTTCACCTGTTCGCTTCCTGGAGTCAAACGGCAGAAAAAGCCCGGTCGAAACGGGGAAACAAGTCACAGAAAGCAGGCGACCGTCAGGCTGTATTCCTTCCTAGACCCCGGATTTCCCACAAAAGTGCGGGGATAAAGCGACTGGGGCCGAATTTGAGGTCTCTTTCGCCGGAAACCGAGTTTCCTCAGACAGCTCGCGCTCGCTGTTGTGCTGAATGCTGCGCCCTCAGCGGGCTAAATATCGGCACAGCGCGCTCCCTCTTAAAGGCACAGCGCACCATTTAGAGCCCCATCCGTCAGGTACACAGAGCACAAGCTGCTACACTGAGCACTCTTGTGTACACAGTACTGTATAAACACAGAAATGAGGAATCAGACAGCAGTGTGTACAGTACAGAGGAGCACTGTTGAGCATAAAGTGCTATATAATCTGTGCAGTTGAGCAGAATACAATATTTTTCAGTGACTGATGAACATTTCAGTAAAATACACTAAAAATCACACAGCAAGTGTGTTGCACAATCACCGTTACACGTTATACACACACACACACATTATATATATATATATATAGTAGTTATATATATATAATGTGTATATATATATATATATATATATATATATATATATATATATCGTCGCTGTCCAAAGAAAAACATGTATCTCCATTTTTGTTGATTTTGACTTTTATGCCTCATTTGATCACATGAGTTGCTCTTTATACCATGTGGAAATTTAATGAAGAGTGAACCAACAGAAATGGCCCAAAACTGCTTGGTAAGACGTCTGGTTCCATTGACTTCCATTCAAACTAAATTAGGTTTTTAGCCTCTCCTGTAAAGTTGACATTTTGGAGATACCTTTTTTTCTTTGGACAGCGACGTTATGCTCACCAGACATAAAATGAGTCACATTGCGTGTTTAAGGTGGTTAAGTAGAAACTTGCAGATGGCGCTACACGAGGATGATTGGGCTGTAAATACCTGCGGAGTGTGAGTGACAGGATTCATAGATTGGGAAAGAAGGTGGGGCAGTGAATGTCTCGTTCCATGTGTGGAAAATGTGGGTCTGTCAGCTGTGGCTAAAGTCCCAGTCCACAGGAAATTCTCCTCGGAATTGTTCCAGCGAAGGCATCCACCAAAACCGGCCCACTGTGCGACTCTTTGATGCAAGAGTGGATAAACATTGATGAGGCCTGCGTCCAGAAATGTGTCCAGTCCATGCCAAAATCCAATCACAGCTGTTAGTCGTGCCTTGTTGAGGTATTACAGGTATCTGTATGTGACAGATAAGTCTAATATGATTTGGTTTGAGTTGTCTCTGGGTGTTAGAGGACGCATTTCCTGGAAAACTGAACCTCTCTCACTTTTTTAGTTTTAAAACACAGCAATGTTTGCTCCACAGTCCTTTTAGACAGTAGAGAATATATGGTTTTGGTGAGGCCATACAAACCAACATCTTTACAAACACCTACCTGTTCAGCCTGCAGCAGTTTAGCCCCGCCCACTGGCATTACAGGAGGGGTTTAGGGAATGGTCTGTGTTTCTACTGAGGAACAGAGTAATAAAGAGACGTTTCTAAATTATTTTCCTTTATGACTGTAACTAAACTTTTATCACCTGTCTAGAAAAAGGTGTGCTGCTACACGTGTTATAAAGCTCTTCTTACATTTACATTTATGGCCTTTAGCTGACGCTCTTATCCAGAACGTCCTACAAGGTTGTTCATATTACAGGGAAGCCAGTATGGTGTTAGGAGTCTTGCCCAAGGACTCTTATTGGTATAGCACAGCATAGTCACCCAGACCGGGAATGGAACCCCCATCTCCCACATGGGGTGGTAGCTCCCTGGCGTGTAGAGGTGTTATCCAGTGAGCCAACCGCAACCGCTTCTTCTTATTGTTATGAATATATAACTTCTAAATGCACAGTAACAAGAATCGTTGCTTAATTTCATGGGAATAAAGGTTGGAAATGGTCTCATAAATGAGTCACGATCATAAATATAGGTGACCCTCAGAAAATTGGTTAGGTTATATTAGGTTATATATCACTACTGATAACCCTTCTCCACCAAAAGAACCCTGGTTCTTGAATTGGTTCCATTCAGGCTTCGTAAAACCTTGGTGCTATCCAGGGAACGGTTCTGTATTTGCACCAGCTTTTACAAAAAGCAAAGAATATTAAAGGATATTTCATCAGCGTCAGAAGAGAGCGCTGCACTGCAGTAGTAAACAGTACAAACACGGCAGAGTATATAGATCACCTGCGAGTGTTTGCGTTGTTATTCCAGATGTTTGTTCATATCCAGAAAGCAAGCATGAATCAACTGCTGGTGATAAGAAGACATAGAAGGGGTTCCTCAGCAGAACACTTTTCGGGATCCAAGCATATTTAGTTTTGATGGAAATATGCCAAACTTTGGCCAAACAGTTCAAAAACTGGTGCAGGAACTGGAAGGGAACTTGTTCCCTTTGTACTATTGTACAATGTATCATTGTAATATTGTACAGGGTCTGTATGTATTGTGTATATGTGGAGTCATTGTAGACTGTCAGTTAATTGTGTGTATATTGGGACAGTGCTAGAGAGACAGCTGCCAAAACTAATTTCCTTGTGTGTGTTAACATACTTTCCCACTGATTCCATGTTGGTGGAAAGTGCTATGAGTAAGTGCAGGGCAAACAGACCATAAACTGTAATTAGGAATGCTACTATTCTGTATGTGACTCTACAGAAATGCGTCTAATGTTTGTTGCTTTGGATGACATAATGAAGTTTTGGGGTCGTGGTGGTTTTGGATAGTGTACACAATGAGTACATTTGTGCTGTAGCCTTTAGAACCCCTGGTTCCCATCACCACCACTGTTAACCACCACCCTGCAATGAAACATGAGACACCAGACCCCTCTGAATGACTTTGTTTACATCACAATGACCAAATTATGTAGACATTTTGAATTATAGCTTTGAAATGACATATACTGTGCAAACTACTGTGCAAACTGTACTACTGCATCATAAAAATAAGACACCTGCTTAAAGGGGAATGCCAGAGTCGTTTAGAGTGGTTTGGTGTGTTATGATTCATTGTAGAGAAATAAGCTCCGATTTCTTTACAGTGATGGTGACGAGAACCAGGGGTCACCTGGGTGTCTACCACAAATGTAGCTACACTGGTCCAACGGAATAATGGCCACGAGTCATACTGATGTCTTCTGAATTTATTTCCCTCTCTTTCTTCAATAGACACCGTGAACTCTACAAGAAAATAAAACCCTTGTTCAAGACATCCATTTCTCAGTGCTTTCAATGTCTCTAGAGCTTTAGCCATTGCTAGTTAGGCTTAAACACATTAGCTAGCACAACAGTTTTCACATAGAACTCAAAATACACAAGATTAAACGCTGCATCCACAAAAAGAAATATATAAAAGGTACATTATTACACTAATATGTAAACAATTATAAACTTTTACCATGTGCGCCTCCTAGACCATGTGTAAACTATGGTTGTTTTTGGGGTAGCATGTCTCTTCTCTGCTGCCAAGCTGGCTCTTACCCACAATTCCACCGTTCGCGCTCAGTTATAATGTCACATGACTCACTACACGTCACAGTAAAAGTATAACATAACACCATGTACATATTTTTAAGCAAGTGTTATTTCAAAATGTTTCTATTTTAAACACGTTTTACTCTTTTTTTAAACCTGTACATTTGAATTTAGTGCCTTTTAGTAACTATGAACTACAATTACAAAAAAATCACAACAAGACAAAACAGACATTTCAAAAACATGTCACTCTGACAGTTACAACAAATATAGCCTTTTAGTCACTATCCAAAAGTACCAGAGACCTACATGAGCCGTATAAGTGATGATGGTAAATGAATCCTAAGTTTGAAAAAGGTTAGTTCTCTTTGGGGACTGTTTTGCCGTATAACACCCTGCACCATGTACCCCTCCCATATGAATGGATTAAAATGCATTTTAATATGAAAATGTATCATATAACAATATTTCAGACATCAGACAGTGCATATCTAACTATTTCATTTGAAAGGTTTCTAGTTTCTCTAGGACTGAGCATTTCACATCAAACATTTACATTTATGGTATTTAGCTGACGCTCTTATCCAGAGCGACTTACAAGGGTATTCATATTACAGATGGGCCAGTGTAGTGTTAGGAGGGTTGCCCAAGGACTCTTATTGGTGTAGCACAGCATAGTCACCCAGACTTGTAATCGAACCCCAGTCTCCCACGGACAGTAGCTTCCTGGTGGGTAGTGGTGTTATCCACTACACCACACCAACCAGGTTAAACCAATCCGAACAATTTTATTTACATCGGTCGGGTTCCTTTTAATACCCCATTTATTATATATTAATGCATCTTAAAAAGATCTGTAAAAAAGTTCATTCATTCATTCATTCATTTATTTATTCATTCATTCATTCATCTACTGAGCAGCCTTTCCTTCTCGGTTGCAGGGAATGCGCTGGAGTCTATCCCAGCACTCATTGGGCAGAGGGCTGAAAACACCCTGGACATGCCACCAGTCTATCGCAGGGTAAATAGGTTAGCATTACAAAGTAAATATTTATACAGTATGAGCATGGCTCTTTTTTGCCACTCCTGCTGGTGTTCTCAGGTTAAACCCCAGAGTCCAGACCTCAACATCATTAAATGTGTTTGTGGTCACTTGAGTTGCAGACTGAACTTCAGAGGTGTGGAAGAATATCCATGCACGTTTCTTTGAAAAACCTTTGACCAGCCGCAGAATAAGACCAAGGATCGAGATAAATAGTTGCCAAATAGGCATTTATCAGGTGTACTTTGTAACAGCAAGCATGGTCCTAGTTGTAGTACTTGCCCTTTGAATGTTACAGCAACTGTTTCATAATGCAGTTTATCTACATGCATTTCATTCAATCAGTACTTCCACTATTGATTCTGAAATGTAGCAGTGTGGAAGTCACATCTGCTTACAAACAACTGAACACTACCATGGTGATTTATGATTCCAGTTGTTGCTCAGACCATTAGATTGTTCCTGGGAACCTGGCCAGGCTAGTTGCATGCTCAGTGTAAACGTTGTTTATTCATTTTGGCTTTCTGTTTATTTGGACACACCCCAAAACTCCGGAACTGGGTCTTTAACATAATTTGGTTAGCAGTGCTCAACCAGTGTAGCTCAACCCATCACATCCTGTTCCAAATCCTGCATGCTTTGATCCAGGGCCATTTCTTTGATCCAGGGCCATTTTCCACCACATATTATTTTGTTATTTAATTTGCGAGGTCACTAAGTGACAGTGAGCAAGTTAATATGCCTACATTTGTAACCTTAATATCATACCACTAAAATATCAGCCATAAACCAACAAGATCACATGTGGCAGTTAAGTGGCATTAGCAGTGGTGGGCTAGAAACTATGTAGCTCTGGTAAATCAATCCTAAAAGTTAAGTATAGTTGCATTAGCAAATTTTAGCTTGCCTTCAGGCCTTAACCCTTTAATGTCCTCACCAAAGATAGAAGAAATGGAATTATTATTTATTTATTTTTTTAAATTATTGATTTGGGGCAATAATAATTAAGCAAACAGTAATTTTTCATCACATCGGCCTGACATAGACAACTTTAGCACAAATAAGCAATTAGACCATTTGCAGCACCTGCTTTTTGAAAATTATTTTACTCTTATTAGTAAAATAGTTAGTAAAAACCTCTGAAACTATAATATTCTGGAATAATAAGCATACCTTCCAAAAAACTATCCTTGTGTGGAATTATTTACTTGTTGCTTTCTTCCTCTAAGGATAGGAACACTAAGGGCTTATCTATTGAAAGATTCAGTTACCTCCAGTGATTTTTTTTAAGCCTAACATTCCTCTGCCGATTGGTAGAGATGGCACAATCGGGTATGCATTAAAGTTCTATGTCTTCTTCATTAAGATATAGTGATTTAAAATGTGGTCGACCAAAAAGTTGAGAAGAATGTTAAATAGTTAAGTAGCAATTTTGGTATAGCCATTATAGTAAGCTTATCAATCCGGCCTAATGGTGCGTATATGTATATAGCATACACCCACCTCGGATTTAATATTCATTCTTGAATGATTTTGTGCTTGATTTTGACCATGATTGGTAAGATCTTCAGGATTGTTCAATTACCCAGACCACTCAGTTTGTGTTGAGATGTTGCATGTTCTCTTGTCTCTCTTGTTCTGGTGATGTTGCAGTTTAATAGTTGTAATTGTGAGTAAAACTTGACATTGCAATGCTAGTTAGCTAGTTAATTTGGCAGACGGGTAGGGATCAAGTAGGGATAAACAGTAAATGTCACGTAGTTCTACCTCATGTTACTTGTCACAGTTACATACATGTACAAAAGCACTATGCAAAATAACAGTACAGGGAAAACCTCAAACCTCAAAAAGCAGCCCAGACCAGCATGGTTTCCATGTTTGTCTTAGCTTGTTTATGCAGTTCTGCTTTTGGTTTTGCTGGTTGCCCAGCATGGCCAAGCGGGTTGACCAGCATACCAAAATCGCAACATATGCTGCTTTTGGAATAAAATTTCCCTTTTTGTTTTTTTTGCGTCATTATAAGATGTTGTCCTTTACATTGCCTATATATTTCATGATCAATTAAATAAAACAACTGAACCCAAATTACTTGGAGAAACAAGCCTGGTTACATTAACTTACACTACAAATAAGATGCTTTTACGTCTCCTATAAAATACCATTTTGTAGATACAAGCTTGGTTTTCCGACAGCAGCAGTATGCTGGTCTATGCTTGTTTTTCTGGGTCTGAAAGGATGTGTAGCCGTCACATCAGGCGCTCACTGAGATGGGGAAACAGACAAACCAAAAGAAGCTGCTGGTGTTCTCAAAACAATGGACTGACCAACCCAGAGTCCAGATTCCAGGGGTTGCTTGAATGGTAAGAGGCAGAAAATGCTGAACCAACTTCTAAAACTGAACTTGTGAAAAAATATCCCAGCGAATTTCTTTAAAGGTAAGTCTGCACCTTTAAAGGTACGACACTGCACCGAAGGCAATGGGGTGGACACAGTAAATATGCAAAAATGAAATATCATATTTATTTGTATTATTTTGTTTAATATTCTGTTAAATTCTTTATTTTCTGTTAATTCTGCTTTTGTTTTTGGAACTTTTGCATACATAATTTCATTGTGAAGCATTTGAGCTTCGGATGAACAATGTATGTACTGTATGTATGAAAAATGCTACATAAATAAAGTTTGTTTTTTTTTTTGTTTTTTTTGTCTTCTGACATTGAAACAGCTTAGGAGTCAGGACCTCAGAAGTCTTTTTGGACAGGTGATACCGTACACAGCCACTGTGTCTGGTCTCATGTATTGTGCCCTGCCATTGCTTTCAGCTGTCCCCAAGAAGCCTCTCTCTTCCCACCTCCAGGCATGTGCCCCAATTTTTAATTATGTCCCCTAACAGCTGGCCAGAGAGTGTGCTGTGTGTTTGTTTACCCAAGCTAAAGGACTTGCACTGGGGTGTCTGGGTGTTGCTGCAAGGCATATCATTTGTTAGTCATTATCATGCTGTGCACCCACATCTGTACTCCAACATGTTTTGATTTCAGCCTAAAATACCCTTTCTCACTGATTCCTGTTCATTATGCTTTTAACGTCCACCAGAAACCCCCACTCATAGCTTTGTCTCTGTGGCGTACAGACTACAAATCAGTATACTGGTGCACAATTAGTGTTTAGGGTGGCCACGTGTCCAGTTTTAGGCCGAACCATCTGGTTTTGTCTATTAGTCTTCTTTTCAGGATGAACTATTTAAAATGTTCACTCGCAAACAATATTGTGTGTCCCACTGGCTCGTGTCCATGTCAAAGGAAATGCCTTGCTTTTCATTGGCTTATCAAAGTCATGTGACATTGTGACTCACCTAGCAGCTAACTACAGCTCAGCCCTCTCAATGTTAGTCAGTTAGTAAGCTCCCGTCTGACTGATCCATTCCACCCAATGAGGTGAGTAAGGGTTATGATTTTAATTCTGTTCTAGTATAATGCCAGACCATCCCCCTTGGGATATTAATGATATTAATGATATTTTAATAAATTATTTATTTTGCTTTTATTTTGTTTTTATTTCTTTGTATTTTGTCCCTTTTATGTAAAGCACTTTGACTTGCCCTTGTGTATGGAAGGTTATATAATAAATAAATTGCCTTGCCTTTTATAATGTCCTTCTGTTGGTGATGGGATGTCCTCCTTTTTGGGATTATGGAAGTGCCCACCCTAGCCACCCTTAAACCTATCATTAGTGCTCAGTTTGTGACCATGGAGAAACAGTTGGTTGTATATTTTGGAGCATAATGCATGTAGAAACTCCAGCAACCCTACCATTCTAGGTATACTCTGTGATTGACCGAACTGCCACCCAAATAACATCTTCGCAGCAGTTCTCTGGTCATATACACATCATTGGTAAATTGGTAGAGGATGGCTTGCACATGACAATAAGATAAGCTAGAACAGGGCTGTTTAGACCACCTTGGAGAACTCAAATCCAACACACCTGGAGGTGCTGTCTTGGTAGCATTTTTCAAATGCATGAGGGTCCAGACAGTTCTCATAGCCAGAAGATCCTTGAACAACAATGAGAAATGTTCAGCTAAATGTTGGTGAGAACATCTACGACTTATTAGCATGGGAATTAACAAACTCTGGCGTTTCCAAACTCATTTCATGTGCATGTCATGCCTGTCGTTACCATGGCTGAAAAGTCAGTCAGACATCTGCCTCTCTAATAGCTACATTATATGACCAAAAGTTTGTGGACACTCTTTTCGAATTGGTGAATTGGCAACGCCCCCTGCTGACAGGCATATACAGTGGGGTGCGAAAGTTTGGGCAGCGTTGTTAATTATCCTGATTTACCTTTATAAAGCATTGATTGTTTGGATAAAAAAATTCTGTTAAATATATAATATAGGTGTATATATAAACACAGTGATATTTGAGAAGTGAAATGAAGTTTATATGATTTACAGAAAGTGTGCAATAATTGTCTAAACAAAATTAGGCAGGTGCAACTAAACATATATCACCATAAAAAAAAACTTTTAATGAGAGTCCTGGATTGTGGCTGAAGGTATTTCTAGGACCACTCCTATAGCTACAAATGACATCTGGATAGTGGCAAGTTCATGTTTAGACCATTCTTCTTTACAAAACATCTCTAGTTCATGTGGTTCATCTAGGTCAAGTGACACCTCAGATTTTTAATAATATTCAGGTCTGGGGACTGAGATGGCCATTCCAGAGCGTTGTATTTGTTCCTCTGCATGAATGCATTAGTAGATTTTGAGCAGTGTTTAGGGTCGTTGTCCTGTTGAAAGATCCAGCCCCGACGCAGCTTCAGCTTTGTCACTGATTCCTGGACATTGGTCTCCAGAATCTGCTGATATTGATTGAAATTTATGCGTCCCTCAACTTTAACAAGATTCCCAGTCCCTGTACTGGCCACACAGCCCCACAGCATGATGGAACCACCACCAAATTTTACTGTAGGTAGCAGGTGTTTTTCTTGGAGTGCTGTGTTCTTTTTCCTCCATGCATAACGGCCCTTGTTATGCCCAAATAACCTACAGCACCCTATATGATATATTTAACGCAATTGTTTTATCCAAACAATCAATGCTTTATAAAGGTAAATAAAAGGAAAATTAACAACGCTGCCCAAACTTTCGCACCCCACTGTATAATCTCCATAGAAATGAATGTGGTGACTTTACTATATGCCAGTTTGTGAGAGTTCTGTTATGCCAGATTTGCCCTGGTAAACTCCCTGGTAAGGGCTATTATTTTGAAAGGTACACATCGGCAAGCTGCAAATTCTCCGCCACTAAAGGCTAGACCACACAAACTGCTCCAATACCACTGCCTAACTTCTGTTGCATCACTACAGAGCTTCAAACTATCATTGGAGGCAAAACCAGCCATGTGTCGAGAGCTGCATCAAATGGGTTTCCATGTCCAAGCATCTGCTCAGAAGCCAACTTAATGCTACCTACCGAAATACATAGCGCACACAACCAATTATTTTCTTCCAACTTTGTGGTAACAGTTTGCGGAAGACCCTGACCACCTGAGACCCTGGCTTCGACCACACTGCACACCTTTGGGAGGAACTAAAACACTGCTTGCAAGTCAGGCCTTCTAGTCCAACATGAGAGGCCAAACTGGTCACACATGTTCTTTTGACTGAATGAATACTGAACTCCACACTCTTGTGTAAAGCCTTCCCAGATGAGTGGTAGCTGGTTGGGCCTCAAAGAGGGGCCAATTCATGTCCTATATTACTGACCGTTGATTTGGAACAAGATGTGCGATGGTCAGGTGTCCACATACTTTTGGCCATGTAGTGTAATTCCATAAACACACTGGGCCTCATTCAACAAAGAAAATTTTTTGATTGTGGGATTCATACATGCTTTCTTACTAGGTAAGAACAGAATCTCTGCTCACTCAAAAGCACAAACTTGTGAGCAATTCTGCAGTTTAATAACGTGCATTGATCCAGATGTAGATTTGTCCTAAGGATGTTACTCAAGAGCAAATATAGGCAAATAAGACCAATGAGTTGAGTATTTTTCCATCACTAATGCAGAATGTGACTCATCCAGTTAGATCTTAACGCTAGAAGTATCCATTCTAGAAATGTAAATGATATAAACTTGCATCAGCTCTTGGAGTTCAGCGAAATCTCCAGCGTTGTGACATTTTCTCCGGCGGTGTGCTAAAAAGACCCTCACACATCCTACCACTCTCCCGTCGAGTAGACCGAGGAATTTCAACTACCTGACATTTCAGCAGCGCCCAACTCAGCCGCAGGAATCCCTCAAAGTGCTGGAGCTCTACAAAGAGTTCCTCTGCTCCCCAAGAAACCTCGGAGTGTGCTCTGGCCGTTCTCTTCAGCATGCCATTTTTAACAGTCTGCTTGTGATGTAACATTAAGGCTCTGAGATCCGTTCGGAGTGTGGAATAATAAAACAAAGCCCACAAAGATTTTCTGTCGTGTTCAGAGAAGCATTTGGACTTTTGAGCGAGTGACATTTGAGACAGCTTTGATAATGAGTTGGGAAGAGGAGGTGGGGTGGGGGGTGGGGGTGGGGGTTACAGACATGGCAGAACAAAACACCACCACGGGTAAACAAAATAGGGGGAAAAATGTGCCACAGAGCACTTTTTGTTTCCAGTGGGCATGCTCTGGTTACATCAGAAGAATTTTAAGCAGCTAATAGTAAGCCCCTTAACCCTTCTTCCCCTCTGTTAGGGTCCCAAAGGCCACTGCTCTCCATCAAAGGTGGATTATGGCTGGAAGTGCTTGGCATGTATCTCTTTGTGTCATGCCAGGGAAGGGTCCCCATGCAAACCCCACCAGTAGTGCAATGGGAGGAGTGAAAGGCAGAGATGATTTATCGGCTGATCTGAGGCTTCCTGGGGTTATGCTAGGCATTTCCTGACCTGCAGGTGGCAAACATCCTTAGTTTTGGCACACGTGGTACATGAGCATACTTCATCAGATTTTCAGTTTCCGTAATACTGATTCAATCTATTCAGATGGAAATAAAGGTGGAAATGAATGTGTATGATTTCCAAAACCACAAATGAACTGGACTGTAAAGCACTTTGTGCTGCCAGTGGTATGAAAGGTGCTCTATAAATAAACATTATTATTAATATTATTACAGGGGTTGGACAATGAAACTGAAACACCTGTCATTTTAGTGTGGGAGGTCTCATGGCTAAATTGGACCAGCCTGGTGGCCAATCTTCATTAATTGCACATTGCACCAGTAAGAGCAGAGTGTGAAGGTTCAGTTAGCAGGTAAGAGCACAGTTCTGCTCAAAATACTGCAATGCACACAGCATTATGGGTGACATACCAGAGTTCAAAAGAGGACAAACTGTTGGTGCACGTCTTGCTGGCGCATCTGTGACCAAGACAGCAAGTCTTTGTGATGTATCAAAAGCCACGATATCCAGGGTAATGTCAGCATATCACCAAGAAGGACGAACCTCCACCAGCATCACGTAGTGACCTGGCAACTATCCTGCAAGAAGAATGGCTTAAAATCCCTCTGACCACTGTGCAGGACTTGTATATGTCTTTCCCAAGACCAACTGACGCTGCATTGGCCGCAAAAGGAGGCCCTACACCATACTAATAAATGATTGTGGTCTAAAACCAGGTGTTTCAGTTTCATTGTCCAACCCCTGTATTTCTTGTCAATTCAGGGCAGGTGAGAGTAAGCGAGTGTGTTTAACTGCCTGGTCATAATAATGAGAAATTTTCAAACCATCCAGTCACTGTTACCCTACGTTCACACTAGCAGGTGACAAGTCTCCTACATCGTCCCAAGTTTGTCTCATGTGGGTGTGTTTGAGGGCTCTCACATTGTCGCGTTCGGACCTGTACAAGGTCCAGGAAAGCTAGCAAGTTTGTAAAGCACCTGTTGTTATTACTGGCAATCAAATTTGCATGGAAACCTGACTGCTCACATTTATGGCTAGCATTATTGGCAGGTTAGCATGATGGTTAACCCAGCTAGATGTCACGCAACATAACTCCACAGAGGCACAGTATCGGCTACGATCATATAAAATGGGGAAAGAAGAGTTATGGGTTTCTCTTCCATGTTTATTCCCACATTTTTGAGAATAGGGGCAAAATGCCAGTAGGAACAAGTGTTTGTTGGAGCCAGTAATTTACAATATGGCTTTACCAACTCTGAATACATTTGCATAGAGTTAAGGAATCTCAATTAGATTTGTCGGTTGTTGCTCTGTCCCCCCGTCGCTTGCCCTTTGTCGCTACATCACAACAACAAATCCTGTACTCCCATAGGAAATGACTGGTCACTGACGCCTGTTGCTCTGTTGCCTGCTAGTGTGAATGTAGGGTAAGGGTTAGGGTTACTGGCAAAAAGCCCAAACAGTTAAGAAACGTTCACGTCAATGTCCATCCTTCTGCAAAGACTCCTTACTCAGTAAATGATGGATTACTGACCAGGCCATTGGGCCCACTGCCCAGAAGGAAGTGTCGGACGGCAATGCTGTTGGAAAGGAAGATAAAGGTTACCAGGAAAAATAAACGATAAAAGATTTAGACTGATGTGGGAAATATTTATTGAGCCACACATACAGAAATAGAGTCTCTCAGTATGGCGTCGGGCCACCATGTTTGCTAACGCCACATGCCAGATGTCTCAGCATGGAGTTGTACAGGTTCCTAATGGTGTTCTCTGATGGGGTGATCCCATGCAGCTTGAATATTCTTACACAGTTCCTGCAGATTTTGTGATGGTAGAGGTGGAGCGACAACAGGCCTTTCACACCTCCCGATGCTCACTAGCAGCTCAACACAATTCCACACAAAGACAGACAACAGACAATCTTAGTAAATCTGATAACACAGACGTGTGGATTTAATGATTGTATGTATAAACCATCAAGTCAGTTGCCATTGCACCAGCAGAATATCAGCTAGGGAGCCTGCAAAAACTTTTTTTTCTGTAATAAGTGATTCATCTACATCAGATCCAGTCAACCAGCAAAGACATATCTTGTATCCAGATTTAGCTTATTTAGTTTGGCTAATGTTGCTAACCAAAACATCAGAAGTCTATAGCTTCCCAAATCCTTTCTGTAACAAGAAACCGCTTTCAACCCACTCAGACTACACCCAGGTCTTCATTAAGGTCATGCAGATGTGCTGATGTGGTTTAGAGGACAGTATGACTCACTGCGAACCATAAAAATGAATAAACCGTTAGCTGTGAACTGCAATCTAGACAACACATGCTGTGCTGAGTTCTGACTCCTCTGTTGTGTGCATGCATGTTACACAGGCATATGGACACCTCCGACTGTGTTTGTGAGTTTTGCTGTTCCTATTTAGACGTTTTCTAGGTTAAGCTTTGTGTTTACAGTAGATATAACAGAAATTGTGAACCTAAGCTGGCGTTTTTATCTCTGCATGATGTGCAGCACGGCAGATTCTGCAAGTCAGAGTTCATTTCTACAGTTTACAGCAAGTCATATGATGTGTCGAAACCACATGGACAAGTCTGCACAGCCTTAATGAAGATCTGGACGCGATTGGGACAGGTTTCCGGGAAAGTGTTGGTACAGAAATCGTGCATGTCAAGCTTTTACAAAGAAGATCTGGGTGACTATTGACTTCTAGTGTTTGCTACCTCCAGTGCTTATTTAAAGGAGCCGTTATAATATTTCAAAATACTGTAGATTCTGTTAGACTGCCATGTTCAGATCGATGCATATCTAATGTGCCTTTATACGCCTACTGCTTTCATTATGCAGCTCCACTCTTAATGTTAGTGAAGAACCCTCATTTTAATTCACTTATGAGCTTCATTCATATTTGTAATAGAAGAAACGTATGGAGATTCAGAAGTATGTTAATGTAAGCAGTTAGATATCACTTTAGGTCGGTTTAGACACTCATCCTTCATGCACCAAAGAAATGTACCATAGACGTTGGGAAAGCGAGAGCAGAACTCATACTCATAATGCTTCTCAGAGTCCTGATCTAAGATTAGGTTCTGCTCTATGAGGGTCCAAAATCAGCACCCCTAAACTGAGGGGCTTAATGAATGTGTGCCTTGGACTCGTTTTTAAGCTGTGCTTTACTGACCTCTAGAGGAGCAGTACATTGAGGTTCACAATCTGCTACATCAATGCTTCCTTTTTATGAACAACATCAAAAACATCAGGAGCTCAACAGATCCATCCAAGTCAATACAATGCAGCATTTTCCACATACAGCTCTGGCAAAAAATTAGAATTACCTCCTCAAAATGATCAGTGTCTCTAGTTGTACAGGTTCTGGGTTTGTGTTTGACCAAAATTTCCCAGTTCTGTTTTATTCTCTACACTACTGGAAACATGTCTCCCAAACTCCAGATCAGATATTGTATTAGATCTGTTTATTTAGAAAATCACTAATGACCTCCAGAAGCCTGTTTTAGAACCATGCTCACTGTGCGTTTCACCCCAGTCACCGCTCGCCAGTCTCTCTGTAGGTCACTTGAGGTCATCTTCTGGTGGTTAAGGGACATTGGAACGAGGTGGTGCTCATCACGGTCAGTAGAGAGTGGGTTTGGCCCTCTGCCAGTCTGTAGCTGTGTTGTCCTGTGTGTTTGCTGCTTGACCTTGTTCTTATGAACCAGATTCTCACTGTATCTGCCAGTAAAGCTAGAACCCACCTTCTGTTCCTCACTAAGAACCAGCTGTACATATGGAGAAGCTGATTTAAGAAGAAACTGGAGTTGTCTCTTGTTTATTTCCAGAGCTGTATGCTATTGACAAAATATGACAAAAATCTAAATATCTTGGCACCCAAGACATATCATTAGCTATTGGTCATGTCCTTGAGCTGTAGCAGGTCTGTGTAAATATGAAAGAGTCTGGTGAAGGTGGTCTACAAGCCTGGAAACCACTGGGTTACTGGTCTGTTGAAACCAATGTGGTAGTTATAAGTAAAGTAGTTATGAAGTAGGTCTGGTGAAATCTCCAGGGATCTTCAAATCCAGAAGACATCGGCAACATCAACAGTTCATTTAACAAACCACGATTTCAAAATCCAGGATCAAAGTTCCAGATTTGAAGACCTATGGTCTAGAAGAGTGGCCACCACTTATGCATCTGATCCAGCCCGTCAAGAACTTCTGAAGAACAGGTGGAACAGGTATGGCAGATCAGGCTTGGAACTAGACTCCAGGACAAAGATAGATGCCTGATGGTGTTATGCATGTTGAGTACAGAATTATATTTGATCAATTATTATTTTATATTGTAAATGATATGGTATTTAATATGGTACTTGATTGTTGAGACTCCTAATAATCAAGCTAAGATTGGCATTGGTAGGAAATACTTCCCAAGAGCATGAGGAAGAAACACTGAGAGGAACTAGGGGTACCACTTTAAAATAAGGCTACCTTTATAAAGAGTTTATGGATGGATGAGTTTACTAATGGTTATTAATGAGGCCATAAACACATTAAAATCATTAATAAGCAGTTACAGCACATGAATAAGATGGACAACAGTGACTTGTTATTTACCTAACAGTGAACACACATACTTTTATACTGCTAAAGCTCAGATTTTCATGTTAACTAGTCTTACTTTGTCTTTTTCATCAGTTCACATAACCCTGTCAGCTTCAACACATATTCACATGCATCATATGAAGGAGCTATTAATGTATTAATAATAATAATAATAATAATAATAATAATGTGTTATAACTGCTTATTAATAATATGTAAAGTGTTTATGACCTAACCAATAACCAATAGTAACCTATTAGTAAACCAGTTTTAAATCCTTTATAAATGTAGCCTTATTCTAAAGTGGCTAAAGAAATTAGTGTTACACCACACCAGAATGGTGTGTCATGTCAGATGCCTGAGATGCATTCCATTCACTGGCTTAGTTATCATTACAAAGGAAGGTCCACACCTCCTACACTCAGTTCAGTTCATGAATTAACCAGGTAGACAAGAAATAAGACAAACCCAAGCCACATTTACATTACAAACATGAGCCTTACAACGTGGACATCAAACGTTTCTCTGCTGATGCTTATGAGCACTGTGTCTTTCATATTTACAAAGCCATAAGTACAAAGTCAGAAGACATTATTTACATTAGATTTACATTTAAGACATTTAGCAGACACTCTTAGCAACAGCGACTTACAATCGTGCTTAGTGCTCCATCTGAGAATGTTTTATAGCTAGTACAAGAAGGTTAGAGTCTAAAACTTTTGGATATATGAGGATCAGTTCAACTCAGCTGAAGCCCGATTAGTTTTTCCGCCATCACTGCCTTTATTCTTCTTCTATTGTGCTACAACATCCTCATCTAGTCAACACGAGACGGAGAAGTTATGATACACACAGTGTGCGTGTTAAAGTAATAGTTCATGCAGGTCTTTGAAAATGTCCTGTTCTCCTAACATAGTCTATTAGCCAACACATAAATAGTGCCTAAGGTGTCTTTCTGTCATTTTGAGCTAAAGCTGTGAAACCAAAGTACACAGTATATGGCCAAAAGTTTATGGACGCCTGTCCATTAGTCTTATATGAGTTTATTGGACATCCCATTCAAAGCTTTGGGTGCATTCAAAGTTGCCCGATGTCTGCAGCTCTAACAGTGTCTACCCTTCTAGAAAGGCTTCCCACAAGACTTTGGAGTTTGCTTGTGAGCATGTGTCTCCATGCAGTCAAAAGAGCATTTGGGAGATCAGGCACTGATGTTGGATGTGAAAGCCTGGCTTCCAATTTACATTCCAGTTCATCTTGAAGGTGATATATTACACTCCCTTTCCACAAGTTAGCACAGTTCTCTGGGATCTTAACCCTGAAGAGCCCAGACGCATTTCCCCTTAAAGCTAAATTATGAAGGCTCACTTACTTTCACTGAACAGCTCATTAGTATTTGTCTTATTGCGTCCAGGCGGGGTCGGTGTAATATATATATATATATATATATATATATATATATATATATATATATATATATATATGTATATATATATATATATAAATAAATGTAATATATAGCATAGATGTTAATAAAGCATTAGCTTTGTTAAACGGGTTACAACAGACCTTATAGATACAATAATAAGCTTTTAAAATGAGCTGGTTGTGTTTCATGCACTAATCAAGCATACTGTCATTTAATAAATGAGGTCATGTTCACAAATTCTCAAACTGTCATGTGACTGCATGCAGGTAGGTGAGATCTTTTTTAAAGTTACTGAGTATATCAGTTCAACTATTTACACAGCCAATGTACCATACCAGTCAAAAGTAAGGAAGATAGATGCTTCCGTATTTTTAGCCTTATGCTAGCACGCCTGGAATTATGCAGCTAACGCTAAAAACTTCCAAAATGCAATTTTACAGGAGGACAATATTCACATACTGTTGTGCGACAAAATATATATGACAAGTGGCAATATGGCAGAATTGTAATACTGTGATACATCAAGAGTATATGAGCTGGTTTTGTTTCATGCACTAGCACTGCATACTGCCATTTATAAACAAGGTTGTAGGTACACAAATTCACACAATGCCATGTGACTGCATTCAGGATAGGTCAGTATATATCATTTTAGGACTCCAGGACTTCTAGTGATGCTGTAAAGGAACGTTCTAGACCTGCTAAAAGGCTTGTGTCACATCTGTCACCATGAGCTCTGGAGGGCTATGGGTTAATGAAATGTATGTGGCATGGTTTGGTCAAAATACCACAAGAATCATCCCCCCGCCCCAGCTCCCTTCTCACTCAGACACACAAGGCTGAGGTCAGGTTCTTATTCGCCAGCTTCTTGTTCAAATATCCTCGTTCCACCTCAAATGGTGCAATAGAATGTAACTGCTCCATGATTTAAGGTGGAACGGGGAAAGTCAAACAAGAGCATGGACAGGCAGCCTGGGGCAGCAGAATGCAACTGCCGCTCCATTTAGGGTGGAACAGGAACATTCGAGCAAGGCGCTGGATAGGTAGCCTGAGGTGCTTGAAATAAAAAATGGCGCCTCTTCACAAAAGTAGTTCTGGAACCATGAGCGTGAGAACAGTCAGAAGCGAGGGGCTGGATTTTTGTAATGAGCACTTATTTGACGTAGGCAGGAAGGTCAAATCTGAATGCCTAGTAAATTCTTGTTTTCCTGTTTTCTGTACACAAAAGGACTGGGTTGCCACTGACTGGGTTGTAACAGCCCCAACGTTTGCATGGTCTACTTGCCCTACTTTCATTTGACAATAAAAGAACTTACGGTTGACTGGGGCAGATCGAGCAGGGCAGAAAATTCACAAACTAACTGGTAGCAAAAGCAGCATCTGGCCACATTTAAAGTTACTGAGCTCTTTGGTACAACAATTTCCACTGCCAATGTACAGTTCCGGTCGAAAGTTGGGAAAGTAGCTGTTTCCTTGCTTTTAGCTTAATGCTATAGAACATCTAAAAAATAGCACTTATGGAATCATCCAGTCCACCTTAAAAACCACCAAAATGGAACTTTACAGGAGGATAAAATGGCTTTACTAACTTGATATAACAAGATTTGTTGTTAAGTAATTTTGGACCAATTCTATTGGTCTACCCATCATAAATATTCACAACATTAAAAAGAAATAGATACAAGTTTTTTTGTGCAACAAAATATACATTAAAGGTGGAGATATGGCAAAGATATAATATTGTGATAGATCAGGAGTATATGTGGTATATCAGGATTATTTTTCAGACATCTTATCAGTTGCATCTGAGCCTGTGAATCTTTAGGATAACCAACAACATTTAGTTGGTTGTGTCCAAACTTGTGGCTTGTACTGTATGTCTATGGAGAGGTCTATAGAGTTTATGCAGTTGTTAACAATGGGAGTGGCTGAAACACCTGACCTCCACAATTAATATATACAACCCCATTTCCAAAAAAGTTATATTGTTAAATGACAACGACCAGGACTTTTTTTGGAGGGAGCCCAGTCCGAGTCGAGACCATGTTTTTTTGGGGGAGCCCAGTCCGAGTTAAGACCAAGGTTATTTTTGGGGCAGCCCGGTCCGAGTCCAGACCAAGGTTTTTTTTGGGGAGCCCAGTCCGAGTCCAGACCAAGGTTTTCTTTGGGGGCAGCCCAGTCCGAGTCGAGACCAAGGTTTTTTTTGGGGAGCCCAGTCCGAGTCGAGACCAAGGTTTTTTTTGAGGAGCCCAGTCCGAGTCGAGACCAAGGTTTTTTTTGTCAGCCCAGTCTGAGTCCAGACCAAGTCTTTTTTTTTGGAGAGCCCAGTCCGAGTCCAGACCAAGGTTTTTTTTGGGGAACCCAGTCCGAGTCCAGACCAAGTCTTTTTTTTTGGAGAGCCCAGTCTGAGTCCAGACCAAGTTTTTTTTGGAGAGCCCAGTCTGAGTCCAAACCAAGGCTTTTTTTTGGAGAGCCCAGTCCGAGTCCAGACCAAGGTTTTTTTTTGGGAGCCCAGTCTGAGTCAAGACCAAGGTTTTTTTTGGGGAGCCCAGTCCGAGTCGGGACCATGGTTATTTTTGGGAGCCAAGACCGAGTCGAGATCAAGGTTTTTTTTTTGGAGAGCCCAGCCTGAGTCCAGACCAAGGTTTTTTTTGGGGAGCCCAGTCCGAGTCGAGACCATGTGTTTTTTTGGGGGAGCCCAGTCCGAGTCAAGATCAAGGTTTTTTTTGGGAGCCTAGTCCGAGTCAAGATCAAGGGTTTTTTTGGGGAGCCCAGTCCGAGTCAAGACCAAGCTTTTTTTTTGGAGAGCCCAGTCTGAGTCCAGACCAAGGTTTTTTTTTTTGGGAGCCCAGTCCGAGTCAAGACCAAGGTTTTTTTTGGGAGCCCAGTCCGAGTCCAGACCAAGGCTTTTTTTTGGGGAGCCCAGTCCAAGTCCAGACCAAGGCTTTTTTTTGGGGGTGCCCAGTCCGAGTCAAGACCAAGGTTTTTTTTTTGGAGAGCCCAGTCTGAGTCCAGACCAAGGTTCTTTTTTTGGGAGCCCAGTCCGAGTCAAGACCAAGGTTTTTTTTGGGAGCCCAGTCCAAGTCCAGACCAAGGCTTTTTTTGGGGAGCCCAGTCCGAGTCCAGACCAAGGCTTTTTTTGGGGAGCCCAGTCCGAGTCCAGACCAAAGCTTTTTTTTGGAGAGCCCAGTCTGAGTCCAGACCAAGGCTTTTTTTTGGAGAGCCCAGTCTGAGTCAAGACCAAGGTTTTTTTTGGAGAGCCCAGTCCGAGTCCAGACCAAGGTTTTTTTTTGGGAGCCCAGTCTGAGTCAAGACCAAGGTTTTTTTTGGGGGAGCCCAGTTCGAGTCGAGACCATGTTTTTTTGGGGGAGCCCAGTCTGAGTCAAGATCAAGGCTTTTTTTTTGGGAGCTGAGTCTGAGTTGAGACCAAGACTTTTTGGGAGCCCAGTCCGAGTCCAAACCAAGGTTTTTTCAGCACTCTGACTCTTTTACTACAAAGCCATGCTGTTGTTCTACATGCAGAATGTGGTTTGGCTTAGTCTTGCTGAAATAAGCAAGGCCTTTCCTGAAAAAGACAACATTTGGAGGGCAGCTGCCCCAAAAAAATTTAGATTATCCAGCACTAATTCTCTCCCATACCATCACAGATGCTGCTTGTGTGCTGAGGTTAAGCTGGATGATCCCTCTCCTGAGTGTCCACAAATTACAAACTGAATGAATTATTTATTCATTATTAAATCATTACTTCATTAAGATTTTTCATCTGAAAGACCACAGGACACTCTTCCACTTTGTCCCAGTCTATCTTAAACAGGTGGCTTTTTGGGATCCTGTATGAATGGCTTCTTTGTGCAGGCATATGAATACCATTTCTCTGTTGCAACATTTGAAATGTAATTTCTGTGCTGTTTCCCGTTATGTATAGGGGTAAAATGATTTGCACATTGTTGCATTATATATTTACTTACATTTAGCAAATGTCCTGATTATTATTATTAATATTTTGGGGAATGGGTTGTACTATACATATACATTCATCATCAAAATAGTTGGAGAACTAGAAGGAGTGTCAGATTGCAGTGCTATTGGGAAGAAAGATAAAGTAAATTTCCCCACTGTGGGACTAATAAAGAATTATCTTATCTTATCTTATCTTAACAATAAAGGATAATAAATTTAGACTGTAGTGTCTCTCAGTATTGTGTTGGGCCATCATGTGTACTAACACAACATGCAGAGATCTCGGCATGAAGTTGTAGAGGTTCCTAATGGTGTCATTTAATAATCCATCCCATGCAGATGCTGACTTTGTGATTTGGGTGGTAGTGGAGTGACACCAGGTCTTCTGGCCATGTGACCCCTCATCTTGGCGCCCACCATGGGGCCTTCACACGGATTTGTTGGTGGTCTCCACCAAGACAAAAACAGGACTTGTCACTAAAGATGACCCGCCACCATTCTGAGTCACTCCATGACAGTCTGGCACGACAACATTGCAGTCTTTGGTGACATTGCCATGGCGTTAGGGGCAGTCGTCGGAACGGTCTGTGTGCATATGGTGCTGGCACTAACAGGATGACTCGTGCAGGTACGATTATAGCTGTTGGGTCACTCTGCACGTCAGACAATTCGGCAGCTCGCTCTCTCTCTCTCAGATTCTTAATGTCGATAAGACCATCCCGCTTCCCGGAGCCCTATGATGCAACCTCCCTCGAACACCTCCAACCACTCTAATTGCTTTTAAGCTCTTTGTTACTAATGGCCCTGGCATCGCACCTCCCCGCCACAGGAGGTCGCACTCACCCCAGTTCAGATCTGCACACCCGTTTCCTGTTTAGCCGCTTCACTCTGTATTTAAGGACTCATTACCTGTACATATGTGCGATGTCTTGTTTGGTTTACCTGCATTTTGAAGCGTTCTCTGTATCCGTTATTGTCTGGCTCTCTGATCTCGTGATTTTGGATGTCCCTCGTCTGCCTTGTTTGCCTGGTCTTTTGTTTGCCATTAAAACCTGCTTTTGGATTCAGAGCCAGGTCTTGTGTGACACTCTTCTTTGAGGCATGCTTCACTTGCAGAGGATATTATAAAGCCAACAGCACAAGCATGCAACAGGCACCTTGTATAAACTGTCCGGTACAGCAATAACGCCCCTCCTTGCTTACACCACAAGAGCATCCGAGTGTGAAACTTGAATCATTCGCATGTTTCACAATGTCAAACCTACCCACCCAGTTTCATTCCTGTCGGTTGATGTCTTCTGGGAGTCACTATTTGTGCAACTACATTCCTGATGATGAGTGTATATACACAGTGAAGTGGGTATACATAGGTATATAATGTACTGTTAGTATATTATTATTGCTAACAGTGGTTGTCTTTTGCAGGTTGTCCTATCTGGTTATTTAAAACTAGATATCAGTGAATATTTATCTTCTTGACTCTAAAGCCACAACTTTGGTGTCTGGCTAGTGTGTACATAACTTCAGTGGCTGTGCTGTACTGAAAGTGGAACATTTTCTCCAGGCCATATCAGGAAAAAAGGCCTTGAGAAGTAGGTCACCAAGACCTGACACAACATAGTCTAATTTACTCCATGATGGTTTGCTGCATTTTGCTATGGAGCAAGATGAACTGCTTGAGTGTGGTTTGATAAAAGACATGTCATGCTGGTATTTCAAGTAGAAGACTGAATTCCAGGAACAGCGAGTGCTTTGGTTTGGAATTGTGGGTCAAAACAACCAAATATGTTATGCATAAAAAGGGATAAAATCAGGCCACACATAATAGTTCATATTCCGCAGTTATTGGAGGTGTTTTGTGGTTAGTAGGCTGGAAATAACGCTTCAGGGCATTTAACACTCAACACAACAATGCAGTTCTAAAGTCATAGTGAGCCATATGAAACTCTTCTATGTATAACTGTCCCTGCAGGTTTTAAAATACTGACATCAATTCAAATTCTGGAATGCTGATTGGGAATGTTGTGTTTATATATTGTTTTTTATTAGGCAAAGAATTTGCAGACAGTGGACATTCAATGATGATTCTAGCACCTACCTAGCAACCACCTGGGATCTGATAGTAACGATCTGGAAACCATCTCACATCTCAAGATATCAACGCAGACATCTAGCAACCATCTGGTATACAACAGGAATACCTAGCAATACACAACCATCAATCTAAAATACCACACCAACAACCTAGCAACACCCTAACAACCATATGTGATAACATATCAACCATCTAACAACCAACTGCAATTCAAAGGTAACAAACCTAGCAACACCATAGCAAGCATCTGGGATGCCAAAGAAACCATCTAGCAACCATTAGGAATACCACACCAACAACAAATCAACACCCCCAACAACCACCAATACCCAAGCAGCCACCTTGGTAATAATAGCAACCACCTAGCAACACATAGAACACCGTAGCAACCTCCTGAAATGGAATTGGTAACAGGAATGGCAACATCCAAGCAACCAAATCAATCCTCTTACAACCATCTGGAATACCACAAGAACAACCTAACAATACCCTAGCAAACTAGCAAACACATGGTACACAGTAGTGATACCCTAACAGCACCCTAGCAACAATCTGGAATGCCATATGAACCACACAAAATACCACAGCAACAACCTTGCAATGCCCCAGTAACCAACTCAGATACCATAACAACCACCTGTCAATACCTGGTATACCATAATAACCACATAACAACCACCGGAGAGACATACAGTATCACAGTAACAGTTCAGCGACACCAATTTTAATAGTGACACTATTTCATATAATTTTTTTTAACATATTGTTTTTTTATATAGCCTTATTAATATGTAATTTTGAGGATTTGCTCTCCTCCTGACTTCCTCTCTTTTTGCCTGTGTTACATTAAATGGTTCCATTAAAAATTCCAAAAAAAATTTCAACACTTCCTTGTAGGATGTTACAGTGTCTATGCATCAACAACACATTATGCATCTGATGACCAAATTCACAATGTCATGGCATATGTAATATACAGAAGTAGATATGAAGATGTGGAGCAGGTATGAGGATGCTCTTCAAAGCAGGTATTTGAGAAGGAACGTAGAAGAGCGCATGAAAAGAACTGGGAAGATCAAAGTGGGGCGATCCCAAGCTTAAGTACTAATTGAACGCTTCCCCCTCTTCAATCTGCATCTGAAAACAGGCTTTGATTTATCAGACCCCCACACAACCCACTTGAGTTATTCACAGCTGCATGTGTACTACAAATAGGGTCTCTAATTAGCAGGCTTTATCATTCATTTAGCCTAATAGCAGTTTTTGGATTAGGTTCATCTAGTAAAGCATACAGAGTACACACCAGTGCCCACTGACTGTTACATACATAACCCAAATACACGAAGAGAAATGAGAAGAGAAATAATTACATATTATTGTTTCTATTATTATTAATAATAATACTATTATTATTATTATTATTATTAGTAGTAGTAGTAGTAGTAGTAGTAGTAGTAGTAGTAGTAGAAGCAGTAGTAGTAGTAGTAGTAGTAGTAGTAGTAGAAGCAGTAGTAGTAGTAGTAGCAGAAGTAGTAGTAATAGTAGTAGAAGCAGTAGTAGTAGTAGAAGTAGTAGTAGTAGTAGTGGTAGTATTAGCAGTAGTAGTTGTAGTAGTAGTAGTAGTAGAAGTAGTAGTAGTAGTAGTAGTAGTAGAAGCAGTAGTAGTTGTAGTAGTAGAAGTAGAAGCAGTAGTAGAAGTAGTAGTAGTAGTAGTAGTAGTAGTAGTAGAAGTAGTAGTAGTAGAAGCAGTAGTAGAAGTAGTAGTAGTAGTAGTAGTAGTAGTGGTAGAAGCCGTAGTAGTAGTAGAAGCAGTAGTAGAAGTAGTAGTAGTAGTAGTAGTATTAGCAGTAGTAGTTGTAGTAGTAGTAGTAGAAGTAGTAGTAGTAGTAGTAGTAGTAGTAGTAGAAGCAGTAGTAGTTGTAGTAGTAGTAGAAGTAGAAGCAGTAGTAGTAGTAGTAGTAGTAGTAGTAGTAGTAGTAGTAGTAGTAGAAGCAGTAGTAGAAGTAGTAGTAGTAGTAGTAGAAGCAGTAGTAGAAGTAGTAGTAGTAGTAGTGGTAGAAGCAGCAGTAGTAGTAGTAGAAGTATTAGCAGTAGTAGTAGAAGCAGTAGTAGAAGTAGTAGTAGTAGTAGTAGTAGTAGTAGTAGTAGTAGTAGTAGTAGTAGTAGTAGTAGTAGTAGTAGTAGTAGTAGTAGTAGTAGTAGTAGCAGAAGTAGTAGTAGTAGTAGAAGCAGTAGGAGCAGTAGGAGCAGTAGTAGTAGTAGAAGTAGCAGTAGTAGTAGTAGTAGTAGTAGTAGTAGTAGAAGCAGTAGTAGTAGTAGTAGTAGTAGTAGTAGTAGTAGAAGCAGTAGTAGCAGTAGTAGTAGTAGAAGTAGTAGAAGCAGTAGGAGCAGTAGGAGCAGTAGTAGTAGTAGTAGTAGTAGTAGCAGTAGTAGTAGTAGTAGTAGTAGTAGCAGTAGTAGTAATAGTATTACATTCAAGTAAATAGAAATAAAGGAAACCGCTGACAGGAATGAAATTAGTTGGGTAGATTTAACATTATGAGACATGTGACGTAAGCAAAGACGGGTTTTATCGCTGTACCTGACTGACCTGACGGCCACAATTGTTGACACTCAGCGAGCAGTGATCCCCTCTATGAGTCATCCTGTTAGTGTTTTTAGGAGTGTAGACAAGGGGGAATGCCTTTGAAAGGGTTAATGAGGCTCTGTTCCTGACCCTCTACCTTTGGGAGTGAGTTTATACAGTACCTGGTGTGTTTGAGTTCATCCTGTGATAAACAGGAGGAATGTTGTTCCTGTAGTAAAAGCTTCCAGAAGACAGAGCGCTTAACAAGAGACAATTAACAGATACACAAAAATCCCCGGGCCCCAAAGGCACGACCAGCGCTAATATAGAGATGCCTCATCACAGCCCTAATCCTAATATTGATGCGTGCCTCTCACTCGGTCTCTCTGAAGTGCCCGCTCCAGGGGACAGATAATAGATGCTAAAACAGGAAACCATGGTCGCGGGTTTTCTTTGAACTCAAGTATCCCTTAGAGGTTCCCTTTCAAGAGCCATTCTATAGGCTAAGTATCAATTAATAACACATTATCTGCAAAGCTCAGGGACCTCATTTATTAAACCCGTGCTACTTTCTCTCTCAACTCCAGCGGACGTGGAAATAGTATGATTTGCATGAGCAGCAAATTAAGGCGCTTTCCTATGCTTGTTAATAAATCAGGTCAGGCTATCCCATACAAAACATTATGCTAATATTAGCATGTTAACCAATTTGTTTCAGACGGTGGAAGACCATGATATATGCTTCGTAGATGCTGGGCCTAGTTTCAGGGCCTAGTCTTGGTATAAAATGCCATGCCAATGGTTCACACCACTGGAAATTCCATTTAGTCAAGACTTAATCTAGGTCTGAAAACTCAAGCCCTATATGGACGTTCCAGCCTAAGACAGGAGTATATCATCATCAGACAGAATTCACAATTTCCTATCCTTTTCATGTTTTCATTCATCAATGTTCTTTCACTACAATACCCAGCATGCATTATACAACAACATCATTAAACCATTGGGAACTCCTGTGGTGCTAAACTACGGTGACCAGATTTCTAAATTGAGCCAAGTCACATTATTATGACCATATTATCCTACTTTTGGAGCCAGAGTGACTTACAACCGTGCTTAGTGTTCTGTTGGATAATATTCCAGCTAGTTCAGGAAGGTTAGAGCCTAAAACTCACCATGAGCTCAGACATTGCCCGAACAAGGGCCAGTGCTGATACCTAGAGATTAATACACAGACATATATAAAGCAAAGGTGCAGCACCTGGCAACCCCAGCCCAGCGCTCATACCTATAGAGAAGAAAGGTCATTATGAATATAAGTGTAAAACAGGTATTTCAATTTACACATACACCTCTACTAGTGCTCACACACTTAAGATGACTATAATGTAGCATGACTATTATGTATCATGGCTATAATATAATGTGAGTATAATGTAACATGGCTATAATGTAACATGGCTATAATATAATGTGAGTATAATGTAACATGGCTATAATGTAACATGACTATAATATAATGTGAGTATAATGTAACATGGCTATAATGTAACATGGCTATAATATAATGTGAGTATAATGTAACATGGCTATAATGTAACATGACTATAATGTGAGTATAATGTAACATGGCTATAATTTAACATGGCTATGATGTAAAATGGCTATGATGTAAAATGGCTATGATGTAACATGACTATGATGTAACATGATTATAATGTAACACTGGTTTAGTTACTTAAATATACATAAGAAGAAGCATTATGATTCAGAGATGCTCATTTATAGAGTATAAATAGTTGTGTATTTTACTTGTACTTGAGTAAATGGTAGTAGCCGCTATTAACAAATAATTTTCTCCACAAATAGGCAAAACCAAACAATCAAAAGTCATGATAAAAACTGTAGCTCTCGCTGAATTACAAGCTGTTTGACAGCTGAAAGAGTTGGCTGTTCTCGGTGAGCTGTGCACTAGAATACACATCATCAGTCTGCACTGTATGAGAACTCGAAATGGACATGCCTGTGGCACTCTGACTTTCTTGTTTTTCAGCATAGCGCAGTGGTCTTGCAAGATTTCTGAGATTCTGTAGCTTCCTGGGCCGGGTTCTGTCTAAACAGCTGCACATATACATCACATTGCATAGTTAGCAGACTGACACGAGTAAATAAGTCTGCTTGTAGGTGTTAAATACATTCACTGGTCACTTACCTCATGTCTAAACTCCTCTAGCCTATTCGTCAATGGTCAGGACACCCATATGACCATAGATCAGGTATTATCTGGGTGGCTGACCATTTTCAGCACTGCAGTGACACCTTATGACAGGATATCTGTATATGACATTGTGTCATATCGTACCGTATTTGTATCGCATTGTTTTGTATTGTATAGTATCATATGGTATTGAATTGAATTATATCAAATAGTATTGTGCTGTGTTGTACTGTGTGGTGTACAGGACATGTGCAAAGTGTAAGAGCAGTATCAGTTAAGTATGTGGTAGCAGACAGTATAGATATATAAAGTGTACAGTGTGACATTATTAAATGAGTTATGCTGCAGACCCCGGCCCCAATGTTTGATATTGTGCTGCAAGAGGATTCTTGTGCTAGACATATACTGTCTATAAAGCATGTGTTCGAGTCCCCATGACGGCTGCCTGGCATATCCTGCATCAGCTTGGTGTGTCAGAAATTAGCACTATGCATGCACAAGGTGCAGTACACACAGTAACACCGGGGCACTGCAGCACCTGCATCTGTATGCTGTGTTCTTGCTGCTGCACAGTGCTTGTCAGAACAGCTGGCAAGAGATCAGTATGTACAGGAGGTAAGGATCAGTATGAAAACGAATCTGAGACCATTGTGTGTGCACTGTGGAAAATTCTGGACAAACTGAGTGGTCTGCCCTCTAGAGGAAGCCTCCAGTAACTCGCATAGTACAAGCCACTATGTCAACACCTGGCCAAACAGCAACTATATCTCTACCCTAATAGAACCAAGCCACTTTCTGCACTCATTACAACAGCATGGCTGGGTGCTAGACTCCCAGCTCCTCCCACAGTCTAGACCTGTCTCAGTGGGGTACATGCACACAGGGGTGGTGACGTATTTCCGCTAAAATCTCAGCCAGCTCAACCACTTCCGCTATCCTCACTGTTGTGTTGAGTTTAGGGAAATCGCGATAATGTCTCAAGCACAGAAGTTTAAGTTTCAGCGAACTGACAGCGTTACAGATGAACATTGTTGTGTACCTTTATGTCAGGCCTCCAGTAAGTACAACAAAGTACTTAGTCTCATACGTTTACCTCCGATGCGGAAAACCGGCATAAATGGATTGTTGCTATCCGGTTGGAGAACTTCACAATCACTCCGCATACCCGCGGGTGTAGCCGGCAAGTCAGGACGGCGGCTGTTACAGAAGGGAGCGGTGCCGATGTTGTTTGAGGGGAACAATTTCCCCGTTCCACTTTCAAGACCGGAGGTTTGGGAGAGGAGAAAGCGACCGACGGAGGATGACACACCTGTCAAGGAGGCTGATACACTCCCCGGGGACCACGACTACGCTTCGGCTCCGGATCCCGCTGCTGTCTGATTAAAATTCGTTTCCTGATTATAAATATACAGTGCAACATCAAAAAATGAGAATATGGTGAAAAGGTTTTTGTTAAAGGGTCATATTTTATATCACAAAGTTTATCGTTTGAATTTAATTATTAAAAGTGAACTTTTTCCATGATATTCGAATTTTTTGATGTGGTACTGTATGTATCACTACGTTAGCATTGGTTAGTAAACAAACAGTTTAGCCAAGGGCTAACATTACAAGACCGGAGCTTACCTTCATAATTATGGACGTAGCTTGAAATGTAGAGTTTGAAGCCCTTCTCTTTCATTGTTGCTTACGTCTGACACGATGTCTGAATAATACGAGTGACGTCGTTGACCGTAATCCTGGGCAAATCCTGAAGCGAGCGAGTGAAAAACGCCATAGCTGCGCTGTTTACTAGCAAGACAGGAAGTGATGAAGCTGGCTGACTCGGAATGCGGAAGAGAGTGTGCCTATAGGCTGTTGAAGACGTGTATAACAGAAGATGGCTAAAAAAAATTCTGTCATAGTGTCTTCCACTCCCTGAACATTTGCTAACTGCTTTTAAAAGAAAAAGTGAGGTAACAGAGTGGTAACATGCTCCTGTTGCAACTTATTTAGAAAAAACATGTTGCAGGCATCGCATTTGGAATCAAGCAGATATTTACAATATGCAATTCTTAGACTTTCCAGTAACCTCTCAATCTTTTTAATACATGTTGAGGAGAAGGGTGTTTGCCTGTTTACAACACGGTGGGTCAGTGTAGATACTCCATATTGGCCACACTGACAGGTCTTAGTATACAGTAAATTTGTAAGATGATGCAACTTGTTGAATTCATACTCTAAGCAATGTAGGGTAACATATCACCAGGAAATACATAGTTCCTCACCTTCCTCCTTCATTCTTATCAGTTTAGTGGAAATGTTGCATGTTCAGCATCAAAACAAGACCTCCAGTGGTGGAAAGCAACGCCAGCATTGGCAGGATGGGCCGGGGCTATTTGTGTAGAATGCTACGTCAGTAGACATCACTGCAACATGAAATATAAATGTCTTTGACCAAACATCAAAACTTTTATTTCTTCACGGTAGAGTTTCAAGGACAATGTCATATTGATTGCTTCAGGAAAGTACAGGAAAAACGCTTATTGCTCCTTTAAAGGAGTACTTTGTACAATGACACATCTTGTCAAATCTATACTTCTATACGTATCTAAACCATACAGGTAAAAACATCACCAGAAAATTCTGGAGGAGGGTGGTGGAGTCCACCACCCTCCTTGCATCTTATCTGTCTAAAAGAAACGTTGTAGTTCAGCATTAAACTTAATCTCTTTACCTCTGAAGGTACAAAGTGGTATTATAAGACAGAACAGGCAAGGGCTAGCTAGTTAGAATTTTATCTACTTCAGTTATTATGTCTGCAACATAATACTTATAGGTATTTGACAGAACCAACAAAAGTGTTATTCCTTTACATTCTGTTAATAGTTTTGGAGTATTTCAAACTCAGAATTTTACATATTGCTCCTTTAAGGCAAATGTGCTATTAGTTTGCCATGCAGTTTCCACAATGCTAAATTGTGGGTTATGAGCTTCAATTGCTTGTTAGCTACATTAGGATTATAGCTCCAGTGCCACACTATAGATGCAGCTTCAGGCACCAAACATGTGCTATCTGATATACAATGGGAAAACTGGATTCATTTGTCTCATATCCATCTTAAAGTTTGTGTAAACTATTGTTTATACATGTATATAAAACAAGACCTGCCTTGGTTCAATAGCATTGTACCAATGCACTACACAAGGCCACCACCATGGGCAAAAATTCATGGATATCTTTATTTTTGCTGTTGGAGAAATATCTAGTGGTAGTTTCCATTTATTTCATTCATTGTTGCATGTTTATACACATAAACTTCTCACTGTGGTAACTCCTTTGATAAAGGCTCATGCCAAACACTGACTCAACCAAGTGTTTATTTGACCTACAAGTAACACTAGTAGCTCTAAGGAGGGTGCTGAGTCCCCCCACCACCCTCCTTACTTCTTATCTGTCTAAAGGAAACGTTGTAGTTCAGCATTACACTTCATCTCTTTACTCACCAAGAACACTTGTCTCCAGCAGTGGAAAGCAATAGCAACATTATTAGGAAGGGTCAGGGCTAGCTAAATAGAATGCTACCTCAGTAGATATCTTTGCAACACAATGCACATGTGTCATTTTAATATTCTATTGATCATTTTAGTTCATTTGGGGATTTTTTTTGAGGTAGATTTTTTTACATATTGCTCCTTTAACTAGTCCTCCAGGTCCAGCACTTTAAAATATTTCTGTTCTAAAGTGAACACATGTCTGTGACTTGGTTTTACATCTTCTGAAGTAAATAGAATGTAATTTACTTGCAGATAAGTAGCTCATAAATACTCAAGCACTGCTTTTTAATGGGACATTTAATGTCTATGCTTATTTCTTGTAGGTAGCCTTCAAACAAAGCGTAACCGCAGTCACCTTTTACCAATAATGTTTTCCACAGCGCTCCTTTTACGTCAGAGGGCCCTGTGTTTCTTAGACGGTCTGGCACAGTGCCACTCTTACATAATGTGGCTTAGTCTGGCTTTGGTAAGCACTAGGTGGAGCTGCTGATCTACTTCCTTCACTTAACAAACCTTCAGCAATCTTGTACAATGGACAAAAGGTCTACTTTAAATACTACTACAGACTATTGACCTCAAAATAGATCTGCAGTGACAAATGACCAATGCATAACGAATGGATTGGATCGTATGTATGGCTGTTTTGAACTCCTGTGATTCTTTATTAAACAAAAATGTCCATGTATTCATCTGACTAATAGCACATTTTTAGCCACATTCCAGCATTTTAGAGCAGAAACCGAAGCTGCATCCCTGTCCCTCATGGCCACATGGTGAGCACATAGATCCCATTGTAAAGGTGTGCACTAAGTCTAAAAATCTGTGTGTAACAATAAGAACTGTTACTACCAAAACTGAAATAAAATTATTATTAATAAAGTTATAATGATTTATTATCATTAATTGGTATTATTTATTATTAGTTTGCTGCTGCTACTGTTTTAGTTAAGTGATTTTTAGTTTTTCTATCTATTTTAAAGATAACAGTATTTCATAAAGCACACAAGGAAGTTTAGATGAGCTTCCCAACAATGCAACGTGGTTTAATGATGAAATTTGTAAGATGCAATCTGATGAATTCATACTCCAAGTAACAACACATAGCAGAACCTCCTTTATAAGTATTGGAAAATCACATAGTGCTCCTTTAACGGAGCAATTTGTATGCCAACACAACTTGTCAAATTCATACTCTAAACAATTCAGGCCAATAAACAGTCCCTCTACCTCCCTCCTTAATTCTTTTTGGAAGAAACATTGCACTTTACTTACTAAGACCGTTTCCAGTGGTAGAAAGCAATGCCAATGTTAGCAGAACAGGCCGGGGATAGCTGGTTAGAATACTACCACAGCAGATATCACCGCAACACAATACATAGATGTCTTTGACCTAATACCAAACTTTTATTTCTTCACATTCGAGGTTTAAAGACATTGTCATGTCGATTGCTTCATAAGTACAGAAAAATCCCTTATTGCTCCTTTAACAGCCATTTGTAACAGTATCTCCACCTCCCTCTATAACTCTTATCTCTCCAGAAGAAGCAATGCAGTTCAGCATCAAACTTTATCTCTTTACTTACCAAGAGTTCTAGAGCTTCATTGGACAGCTACACCACGTACTGTATATCACTTCTTTTGGTGAACTGCTATCGAGAATGGATGGTGGGAGGAGTCATTATAATGTTTGCTCACACAGAGCTTCAGCCATCATCGCGCTTACTGTTCCTTTCATTGACTACCTGTATCACCTCTGAAAGTACAAAGTGGTATTATGAGACAAGACAGGCAAGGGCTAGCTAGTTAGAATTGTATCTACTTCAGTTAGTATGTCTGCAACATGATACTTATAGGTATTTGACAGAACCACCAAAAGTGTTATTTCTTTACATTCTGTTAATAGTTTTGAAATATTTCAAACAAAGAATTTTACATATTGCTCCTTTAAGGCAAATGTGCTATTAGTTTGCCATGCAGTTTCCACAATGCCAAATTGTGGGCTATGAGCTTCAATTGCTTGTTAGCTACATTAGGTTTATAGCTCCAGTGCAAAACTATAGATGCAGCTTCAGGCACCAAACATGTGCTATCTGATATAATACAATGAGAAAACTGGATTTATTTGTCTCACATCTGTCTTGTAGTTAGTTTAAACTATTGTTTATACATGTATATGAAATAAGACCTTCCTCGGGTTAATAGCATTGTACAAAAATACAAAAAAATTGGGCAAAAATTCATGGATATCTTTATTTTTGCTGTGGGAGAAATATCCAGTGGTAATTTCCATTAATTTAATTCATTGTTGCATGTCTATACACATAAACTTCTCACTGTGGTAACTCCTTTGATAAAGGCTCATGCCAAACACTGACTCAACCAAGTGTTTATTTGACCTACAAGTAACAGTAGTAGCTCTATGTTTGTTCTTTTTTGATAATATCTACTTTGTTTTTGTTCGGTTAGGTTCTTTTACCAGAAACTTAAAGTTACAGTCTGACTCACTGGCTCACTTCAGTAGAGCGCACTCTTGCTCTGGTCAGGATCCTCCTCTACTGAGTACAATGTAAAGGGCAAAACTCTCACCCATCTCTGTTCACCATGAACCCAAGTATCAAAACAGCATAGCAGATGTTAAGCAGTCACTGGCTGTATGTCACATAGCTGTGGGCACATGGAACACCCAGCAGCCACCATAGTTGCTCAATGTTCAGTGCTCAGTACAGACTTGGAACAGCAGTTCCTAGAAATGGCATTTATCATCTGAGACCCAAACTGATTTTAACTGGAAGGAATTCATCATCACAATTATATCTGCACCCAGAAGGAAGAGCCGGACTGCAGTGTCCAAATGGGAAGGAAGATAAAGGTTACCAGGAACAAACAAATGATAATACATTTACACTGTTATGGGCAATGATTACTGAGCTACTCCTACAGAGGTAGTGTCTCTCAGTATGATGACAGGCTAATGCAACATGCCAGACATCTCGGCAAGAGGTTCCTAATGATGTCCTGTGATAATCCATCTCATGTAGCTTAAATATTCTCACATAGTTCCTACAGATTTTTGCGGTGGGGTGGAGGTGGAGTGACTCCGGGTCCTCTGGACATCATTCATCTGGGTGCTGACCACGGTGCCTCCATACAAAGATTTGTTGGTCTCCATCGAGACAAAAGCAGGACTCAAGACTGAAGATGACCCACTGCCATTCTAAGTCACTCCATCACAGTCTTCACACTTCACACTCCATCACAGGTGTTAAGGTCAGTCGTTGCCACAGTCTGCATGTATGTAGTCCTGCGTCGTGCAGCTGTCTGCCGATGGTGCTCGGACTAACAGGATGACTCGTAGGGCACCACTGTTCACTGAAAGCAATCGTGACTGCTGGATCACTTCACGAACGACAGACCATCAGTTGGTTCTTCTTCTCTGTGGTTCATGCAGGTCTCCCAGATCCTTCATGTCGTAGGCAGATGACAGGTATTGCATACAATGTTAATAAGAGCATTCAGCTTCCTGGAGTCCCCTCCAACAGCTTGAATTACTTCTCTGAAGAATACTTCACTTGCACAGGATGCTACCAACACAACAGCACGAGTCAGAATGGTGAGCATGTGCAACAGGATGACCCTATTTAGTCCATCAGGTAAAGCGATAAGGCTTGTCCTTGCTTAGGTCATATGCATGAAGGAGCGTGAAACTTGAATCAGTCACATGTCTCATGATGTCAAACCTACCCATCTTGATTCCATCTTGGTATTTATTTTATTTATCTGAGTGTATGTACACAAAGCTTTTAAATTTCTAAGGTCTGAATGGAATTCCGTATTGTTTTTATTTACTGTGGGACCACAGTTAGAAGGAATTGGATAGAGTGGTCCATCTATATAAACATACAGCTTCCCAACCGAATAGCAAAGAACAAAGCTGAGGCTGTCGACCGGCCTATTTCTCACCGCCACCTAGTCATAACCACGATGGTTATGGGTTCAGATATGTCAGCAATCCCATATCCTCCTGGATAGGCCTCATAACCCCAGTGTTTGGTATCAGCTGCTGTCGTAACACAATGCTAGCTGCCTAGCGTGGAAAGGGAAAGGGGAGGGTGGTCTTTCCAGGCACACGGCCAGCTCCTGGAATGTTTGTCGGGTACCAGTAATGCTTACAACATTTGTAAACATACACATGCGGTGGCGGATCATGGGGGCAACTCAGATGCACCATGCAGACAGCCGAGAAGCTTGCGTGGTGGAAAAAAAGAGAGGGCGTCACATGTTGGTGTTGGAGGGGAGTAGCTGGGGCTCTGACGGAGACAAGGGCTTTCTATTTTTAGGGGGACTGGAATGTACACAGAGGCCTCATGGAAGGAGAGCTTGACAACAAACACCCCAGCACGGTCCCCTATAAACATCCACCTTCTACTCTTTCAGATTGCTTCAAAGATACAAAGAGAACTCAGAAAACGTGTGAGAGAGAAAGAGAGAGAGAGATGATTCACAGTTTTGTGTCTGCATGAACTTTGCTGATACAAAAACAGATACAGAAAACATATAGGATGTGCTACAAGTTGGCTGAGACCAGGTAAGACAAGCTGCAGCTAAGAGTTTGGGTCTCTAGGGGACCGGGTAGACATAACCATAGCGTATAGCTAACTGCATGGCAACTGGAACTTCTGTGTTGTATGTACAGTCCTTTGTTGACGGTTAGGGGGGACAAATATGAGGGTGTGCTAAACCTACCAGACGACTGAATCAGTGTTGTTACATTTTATACTTGTAGACTAAAGAGTAAGATGACAACATGAACAGACCGATTCAAATGTGCTGTGTTATGATTGGCTCCTCTACCCTGATGTCTGGTCTTGCTGGCTGATGTATGCCAGACGAATTTGAAACATCAGGATCATGCAAAAAGGAACCGCTCCAAAAAAGCATCATCATGCTAACATATTGAATGAAATCTGTACTGGTAAGGGCTGGTAAATGCTGGGACATGTGGGACCATGATACGAATATCTTACCGAAATTGGGCATGGCTTAAAAGAGCTAAGATGCTAGATGTTGGTATATTGACTGTAATAGATAGGGAGCTAATCAAATAGAACTGACATTACAGACATATATGAAGAATGTAGGTTAATCAGCAGTCTAGATTTGAAAACAAACTCATCATCAATAGAATCGCTGCACCCAGAAGGAAGTGTGGGATTGCCGTGATAAAGGTTACCAGGAGCAATAAATGATGATACATTCAGACTGATATGGGCAATATTTATTGAGCTACACATACAGAAGTAGCGTGCCTCTGGATGGCGTCAGGCCGCCATGTTTGCTAATGCAACATCGTCTTGGCATGTAGGTTTCCAATGGTGTCCTTCAAGATTTCACCCTGTGTAGTTTGAATATTACATATTATATAAGCACGACAACCAACTGTTTCTCTTGGCGCTTACCACGGTGCCTCCACACACAGATTCATAAATCGTTACCACCAAGGCAAAACCAAGACCAAGATTTAACCTGCTGTCATTCTGAGTCACTCCATGAGAGTCTGGCACGACACCACTGCAGTCTTTGACGTGGTGTATTAAAGGGAGTTGTCATAACGGTCTGCGTGTAGTCCTGCACCGTGCAGCCGCCTGCCAATGGTGCTGGCACTAACAAAATGAGTCATGAAGGGCGTCACTGTTTCCGCAATTGGGCTGTTGGGTTAGTCAGGGGTAGGGCTAGCTATAAGGCCCGTGCTTACACCACATGAGTGGCCAAAACTTGAATCATTTGCATGTCTCACAATGTCAAAGCTACCCACCAATTTTCATTCCTATCAGTTGATTTCTTTTGGGTGCAGCTATTTGTTATTGGTTCCTAGATTATTAGTATGTTTATTAATAATTTTTTTATTTTTTTATTTTTAGATGTTTTAGAGACATGTCTCCACATACATAATGACCCAAAGGCTGAGCCTACAGAAGCATGGGTGACATAGTCTAACATGTCCCACCCTCCTTTATTTTAAATTGGTATTTCACAGATGATGCTAACTTGCCAATAATCATAACTTTGTAGGTCTAAATAGAAACAACTGACAGATGGCATAACATCAGTACAGCTTATGCTGAGGCCCAGACTGATGGTTTCAACATGAACTTGAAACTAACATTCTAGTGTCTTAACATTGACCAAATCGTAAAATCTCAAAATACTGATATGAGATGTTGTCTTCTTTCACTGACAGCATAGAGGGGCCGTGTACAGAGGTCCTGCACTATAGAGACAAAGAGCTGGTGGAAACCCTGCCCTTGCAACTGAACACCTTAAGGAAGGAGCAGATTCTCACAGATGTTGTCCTTTGTTCAGATGGCAAGGAGATCCCCTGCCATCGTAACATTCTGGTGTCCAGCAGCCCTTACTTCTACGCTATGTTCTGCAGCAACTTTCGGGAAAGCCGGCAATCCCGGGTGGACATGCAGGGAGTTCCCTATGACATCTTGAATAGCATAGTAGACTATGTTTACACAGGCATCATCAGCATCACCATGGAGCAGGTTCTCCCTCTGATGCAAGCTGCTGCTATGCTACAGTATGGAAGGCTGTTTGAGGCCTGCTCAACCTTTCTACAGACCCAGCTCAGCCCAGACAACTGCCTGAGCATGATCCGTCTCTCAGAGATCCTGCACTGTGCCAGCTTGCAAGACAAAGCCAGGGAGTTGGCAGTAAGAAGCTTCTCCAACATTGTGTCCTCTGAGGACTTCGGTGAGCTCTCCCTGCATGAGCTGGTGAGCTACCTTGAGGATGATCAATTGTGTGCAGAGGAAGAGCAAGTGTTTGAGATCCTGCTGGCTTGGATCCATCATGACCCGTTTGCCCGCCGTGGTGCCATCCATGATCTATTTCGTAGAGTGAGGCTACGACACATCCATCCATCCTACCTCTTCCAGTTCATCGCTAACGACCCACTGGTGCAGTCCTCGTCCCTGTGTACAGAGATCATTGAATCAGTCAGACGTCTTCTCTTTACCGTCGGCTCCTATTGCCCAGGGGATCTGCAGCCACTCTGGGCAACTCCACGGCGCCGCACTTGTAAAGAAGCTCTAGTGGTTTTGGGTGGTCGGAAGAACAATGAGCGCACATCTCGAGAAGCACTGCTCTTTGACGAACAGACACAAAGCTGGCAATGGCTAGCTAAGCTCCCTGTACGACTCTACCGTGCCTCCTATGTCTGCATGCACAGCATCCTCTACGTCCTGGGAGGCCTGGTCATGAGAGCAGGAGGAAGCAGTGTGCCTAGCGCCTTGGTATACACGCTGTCCCTCAAAACTAACCAGTGGAGAATGGCTGAGCCCATGCTAGCTCCTCGTTTTGCCCATCAGAGTATCTCCTACCTGCATTTCATCTTTGTTCTTGGTGGGGTTACAGATGATGGACAAATCTCCGATGGGCTGGAGAGATACAACACCATGTTCAACCAATGGGAGAGCATGGCTCCAATGCCAACTGCAGTTCAGCACCCTGCTGTGGCAGCACATGACCAGAGAATCTATGTGTTTGGAGGGGAAGATGCCATGCAAAACCCGGTCCGACTGATACAGGTATGGGGACTAGCAATCCTACATATCAACTCAATGGGACAAAATGTGAATATTCATCTATACAGGTCTTTTGGAATTTCATTCAGCCTCCTTTTGACTTCCACCTAGGTATACCACATTGGAAGGAATCTCTGGTGTAAAATGGAGAACAGGACAGTGAAGAACGTGTGTGCACCTGCTTCAGTTATAGATGGCAAAATCTACATCATTGGAGGTCAGTTGCTCAATTATTTAGCCAAAAACCATCTAATCAGTGATCATACCAATAGTTTTGCTTCTGAGTTCACCGTATCATAACTCTTCTATTTGTAGGTTACACAAGAAGAATGGTGGCCTATGACGTCAAGGCGAACAGATTTGTTAAATGTGAGAATATGAAAGAGAGGAGGATGCATCACTCAGCCACCGTCGTCAACAACAAGCTCTATGTAACTGGAGGCCGCTACCTCAATGGTCACGATGTTATTGAAGACTCAGACAACTTTGACTGTTACGACCCAGAGACTGATACGTGGACATCGAAGGGCACCCTTCCATTTAAACTCTTTGACCATGGTGCCGTACCTATGGTGTGTGTCTCCGACAAAGCTTTCCCTACGTGACTGGGATCATGTTGTGTTAGCTCCAGGGGTCTGTCTCCTGAAGCAACTCCTGATGGTGTTCCTGGGTAGGTTTCAGCTTGGCAAACCATCCAAATTTTCAAGCTATGCTTTATGCTTATGCCCTCGCTCATAAAATCACTTTGTTTATGATAAAAATTGCAAAAAACATGAGAAGAGACGACTTAGTAGATAATCCAGCATTCTTAACATGTAGGAGATAGAGGTTTTAGTATGCTATAAAGCAATACCTTCAAAACTGCCACCATCTTACTGCTCCTGGCACCATGTTACAGTAATAATTGCTTTACATTATCGATATTTATGGTTTTCAGTGTAACTGATGAGTGAGACATCACACTGTAAAGTAGCCAGAGGGGTTTATCTTCATTAGAAGGATGCCCTTGATTGCTTGGAGGCTTACCCTGATTGGTCCATGAGCTGTTTATGATCCAACAACCCAACAGCCCAACAGTTTGGTGAGACATGAGATGAAAAGTCCATGGTTAGAAGTAAGCTGGGCAAAAATACCCTACTTCATGAAGACCCCAGGTTGCTTGTTGACAACAGTGACTGTAAACAGCACATTTTAAATAACCACCATGTATAAATACATTTGATGGGTCTCTACATGTTGCTACAAGTTCATCCGTGGTGCTTTGTGGATATAGGTTGAAGATGATGAGTAGTGAAGCATGCAGCTGCTCTAGTCAGATGTGGAACTCAATCCTATGTTATGTGATCTGGGAGCGGAGCAGGACCTCCTATGCGTTTAATAACTCAGCAATATTTGTTCTTCTGGAACAAAGTTCACAGGAGTTAAGCTAGCCTTAATTGCAGACTTTCACATCGTTCTGTTTCTCTTCAATCTCAGGCAGTTCAAATAGAATGCACTTCCTTTCAGTAATAGAATCATTTCTGATTGAATTTCACTCTTAAGTAGCGCTTAGCATTCCTCCGTAGCACCTTTCTCCAAACACATTCCCAAAACTCCCTACTCACCGGTTCTGTCTCGAGATTGTTTCCTCTGTTATTTTGGAAGGTGTTTGAATGATGTTTAAATCATTGCTTAAAATGTGCAACAGATGAATTCAAATTGGGAGTTGAGCTAGTATAACGTCGTTGTCCAATGAAAAACATGTATTTCCATTTTTTGTTGATTTGTACTTTTCTGCTTCATTTAAACACAGCAGCTTCTGTTTACACTGTGTAAAAGAAATTCCATGATGAATGGACCATCAGAAATGGCCCAAAGACATCTGGTTCCATTGACATACATGAAAATGAAATGGGGTTTTTGCCCCATTGCCATATTGTTGCCATATTGAACATACTTGTTTTTCTTTGGATAGCGACAATATTTTAATATTGGTTAAATGTTAAATTTATTTTTTACATTAATATATCACTTTAAAACCGAATACGAGTATATTATATGTATAGCACATGAGGTTTGCATGGCTATATATCAAATTCCTTATCTTTCTGTTCTACCTTTGAGAAATAATGACTTCATTTTTAACTACTGACCATTTACTTGAACTATTCACTTGAACTGTTCACATACTGGAACTTTAACAGTATATGTACTGTGTAACATCACAGTGTGTAAAGTACAATGTGTAAAATAAGTGTTGTAAGGTTTGATATGAAAGTGTTTGTAATAGTGTTTGATTATTTCTGGTTGGAAATAAACAGCTTTTGTGATTTTATTATTCATAGTTTTCAGCATTTCTGTCAAAGCGACCACTATGCTGTTACGACTCCAACAAACTAAGAGTTACCACATTTTCCACAACTCAGCCATTCAGAGGAAGGTGTGATGACCTGCTAAGCCAGGAGGGCTCGCGGGCTTGCATATCTTGGCTGTGTTGCTGCAGTCTGATAGTGCACTTGAGCATCAACATGTCCAGACATGAAGCAGTAAATCACTGAGGCCGTGAACCTGCACAGGCTTCTTCTATTGTTGCATGTATAGCTTACAAAGAGGATTTGCCAGTGGACCACCTGATTTGACCCTGTGAATATATTGTGTATCAGCATAAACAATATACACTTTTGTACATATGCAAATTAAACACCAAATGAAACACCAAGCCTGCAGTAATGTTCAGCTGTGGAACCGCAGTTCAATGTTGCCTTTGTGGTGTTACTCACAGACATCTACTAGAGATCCAACAAGTATCCTACAATCATCAGTGTGGGATTTCAGTGCTACTGAGAAGGAGGATAAAGGTACATTTAGACTGATGGACATTGGGCCACCTTGTTTGCTACTATAACATGTCAGACGCCTTGACATGGAGATGTAGAGGTTCCTATTGGTGTCCTGTGATAATCCATCCCATGAATGGGTAAAGGTGGAGTGACACTTCTAGACATGTGACCCATGAAAACAAACCATTCATCTTGGTGCTGGCCACGGTGCCTCCACACACGGATTCGTTGGACGTCTCCACCAAGTCAAAAGCAGGACTCCTCACTGAAGACTCACTGCTGAGTCATTTAATGACAATCTGATACAACACCATTGCCATCTTTGGCAACGTTGATGTGGTGTTAAGGGGAGTCATCATAACAATCTGCGTACGTGTAGCCCTGCATCATGCAGTCATCTGCCAATGATGCTGGCACTACCGCGAGTCATAGAGGGCATCACTGCTCGCTGAATGTCTACAATCATGGCAGTTGGGTCACTTAACACATGTTGGATAACTAGTTTGCTATCCACTGCCACCAACAACGTACTTTGCTAGTATACACACAGTACAGCCCCCAGTATGTTAATAAGACCATACCACTTCCCGGAGCACTACGGTTCGACCCCCTCAAACTCTTCCAACTGCTCAAATTGCTCTACTTCACTGACAAAGTACCAACACAACAGCACAAGTCGGAATAGAAGGTACGCGCAACGGGTCGACCATATATGGTCATTCAGGTAGAGTGATATCTGTCCTTCCTGCTGTCACATGCGCAGCCAAGCGTGAAACTTGAAACATTCGCATGTCACACTGTGTCAAACTTACCCACCAAGTTTCATTCCTGTCGGTTGATTCTTTTCTGGGTGATGAGTGTTTATTCATTTGTGGTTTCTGAAGTTCAGTCTTAGAAGTTGGTTGTGTTTTTGGCTTCTTTAACTTTATCCAGGTTTTCCAAACACATTCAGGGATGTTCATGGACTCTGGAGTCTATTGTTCAAAGAACACCAGTAGGTTTGTGTTTGATTAGCAAATTACCTTCTTGACACCTACACATCCTTTCAGGCCCAGAGCATTGGGTTGTCTTCTCACAGAGGAAGGATGAAGAGAAACACCTGTGGCTAGAATGAGTGGAGCTTCACTGTCTCTCAAAATTGAAAGCTTTAAGGTGATCTACCTGGTCTTGTATGGTTAGCTCCAGTTTTGGAAACTTAATTACAGTCCCTACTTCCATAGGCATTTGGAATATGGACATTTTGACTGTAAATCAGTTGCAGCCACTGACTGTTGTTTAAATTAGTCTAATACAAATAAAAAGGATCTAAATAATTCACAAGTTTATATATGCTAGTAATGCTTATATATTGTTTAGGCATACTATTTGTACAACATGTCTATTTACATATTCACATAACATGATTAATGAACCACAAAGCTGCATGTTTGATGGCAGGCTGAAGCGGTACGGTGGAATTCTCCTTTAAGACTTTGACTGGGTCCATGTTTTCAAAAGACAGGGTATGAAACCAGTTTATATTTCCCTTGAAGCCTCTATGTACTGTGCGAAAGGTTGTTCTAGCAATTGGATGATGCTGCCGGGGCCAGGCCTCGGGCACTATAGGTGATCCCATGTTATTTTGGGAAACAAACAAGGGAGAACATTACACCCCCAGAATCATGTGGTTGAGCCACTCTGCAGATGAGACAGCCCAGAACGTAGATTGAAACATTTCGGCCAGCCAGCCTGGGGGAATGATGAAATTGGTGCTAGAGGAACAGCAACAGGTGTGTGTATGTGTGTGTGTGTGTGTGTGTGTGTGTGTTCTTGTGTCTGGATGTTTATGTTTGTGTCTGTGTGAGTGTTCACAGACACAGGATCCTTCAGCTACCCTGCAGCAGTGACAACAAAAACGCTTCGAGAAAAAGACGCATCACTGCTGAAAACAGCTTAGCCAGCTCATGTTGACTAGGCTTGTTATGCTGATGGATCGGTTTAGCTGGTTGACTAGCAAAGCAAATGTTTTCCATCAAGCTTTATAGATTAGCTGGTCCACTAGCATGACCAGTGCAACCAAATTGGTCTACCACTATGACCGTCATGACCAAGCTAGGTGACCAGTTGGCCTACCAGCACGGTCAATGTAACCAAGCTGGCCAACATAGACCAGCATGTCAACGTGCAGGTTCTCAGCTGTGTGTGCTGGTTTACGCTGGTGCAGGTTTAGCAGGTCACCCACCATTATCATGTTGGTTGACCCACATATCCGCATCCAAAACATAACATATGTTGGTACACCTGTTGACAACCTAACAATGTGGCTGGACCAAACCAGTGTGACTCATGAAAACAAAATACACTGGGAACACCATGAGCACAAGTGTTCACCTAACCTGCTCAGAGATTGGGTTAATCAGTGATGGTGTTACATCAAATTCAGTTCCCCTTCAAAGTCAAGATCCCCTTCACAAATCAAGTCTTGCACAATTACTGATCGGCATAAAGTGAAAAGGTTCAAGGAAGGTGTGAATCTGTGCTTATTGTATTTGCGGCTTCTCCCTTTCAGTGCTGCGTGAATGCATGACCCCGTGACCAGGAGTTTATCAGGGGCGATTGTGCAATTTGAGGTGGAAGTAAACTGGAAGCAAAAACGGCAAACAATCTTAAAGTCATTTTTTTTCTAAACCGCCTAATCCTTCTGGGTCACAGGAAGTGCTGGAGCCTCCACCAGGAATCACCCTGGACAGGCTACCAGTTCATCGCGGGGCTGACAGACAGACCTACACTTTCACTCACACCTAAGGGGGCATCTCCAATTAACCTGACTGCATAGTGTTGGGCTGTGGGAAGTAACTGGAGCACCCAGAGAAAACCCACACAGACACGGTGGGAACATGCAAACAGGAAGGATCCCAGACGTCCCAGCCAGGAACTGCACCCAGACCCTTTTTGCTGTGAGGCAACAGCGCTACCCACTGAGCCACCATGCCACCCAATCTTAAAGTTGTCTTACTATATGGCAGCTTCACATTTTCTCATGTTGCGTTACCTGTGTCCATATAACACTGCAAACAAAATCTTTTCTTTGATGTTTACGACACTAGGACCCAGGTATGTGCCCATGTTTCTTCCCCGACACAGCTTTAGTAGAGGAATCTTTGTGTACAGCAGTGAGTGTGGACGTCATGGTCAGTGGATTCCTATCTGTCTATAACAGCACATAATCTCAATGAGGACTGGCGACTGCTGTCTCACATTCTCCAAACTAGAGCAGTACACATAAGTCACACTGAGGCAAACACTGCAGAGCTCCTGCTAAATGTAGGACAGGAATAAAGGATTGCCGACAAAAAGCTACTGGTTGTATTGCAGTTGAAAAACTGGCAATAAACTGCAACCTATGTCACCTTGATACCCAGGAACACCGCAGTATGTTTAAAAAGCAGTGACTTCTTATTGTTACTTAAGTAATTTGTGATGATAAGGTATTCTGAGGCATTTGGCAGCACCCCTCCCTAATAAGGATCAGTGTGGCTAAGCTGGTCTGCCAGGTTGTGCAGCATATTAGCTTATTAGCTTTCAGCATTGTAGCCATAGAAGAACCCTTCCAGTGCCATAATGGAACCTTTTTAAAAAGGACATTTGTACAGCAAACTGTCCACGAAGACTTTCATGATGCATAGAACCCTTTAATCATGCAGTGGTTTCTTGAAGTCTGTGTGGTTCTACACAGAAACACTTGAACCCTTGAAGAACCATCTCTATTACCAAGTGTGTAGTAAGTCTACCAGGACAACCAGCTTGACCATGCTGGTCTACCACTATGAAACTATAGTATTCAGAGAGATGCATTGAGTTTAAATCCATGCTGAAGTGGTAAAGAATATGTGTGTTTGAATATTTACAAGCTTCAGATGCCTACATTTAATCCAGAGATTACCCACTGTTAGCTTGATGCTAGTACAATGCTGAAATCTCTATAACCAGGCTACAGCTAATTAGGATTATCTTAGATGGGCACCAACAGGTAAACAAAAGCTAGGGAATTACATCATGTGACTTAATTATTGACCAATATTTGTTGCTGCTGCTTATTATCTTGTTATCTGGTGTTGACCTGTGGAGGGCAGGATCTAGTGTTGACCCGAGGAGAATGGGTATCCCTTGGTTCCTCTCAAGGTCTGTGATAATCCATCCCATGCAGCTTGAATATTCTCACACAGATTCTGCAGATTTTGCAGTAGGGATGGAGGTGGAGTGACACCAGGTCTTGGTTCCTCTCCAGGTTTCTTCCTTTGAGGTTTCTTTCTTTTGAACTGCGAGGGTTTGTCCTTGCCTCTGTCGCCCTGGGCTTGCTTATTGGGGCTCTGACACCAGATTCTTTGAAAAGCTGCTTTGTGACAACATCTGCTGTAAAAAGCCCTGAATCAATAAATCTTAAATCTTTAAAATGTCTGTGCAATATCTTTCGGTAACCGTGTGATATGTATCTGTGCGATGACAATGTCAATTTGTATAGTTTCTTATTGTATTTTATTGTATTTTTAGACTAACAATAGAGATTAATTAATTTTCTGTAATTTCTTATTTTGCATTCAGTAAACCTCCACGTTAGTCAACCTCCAAAAAAATCCAAAACTTCCCCATGTGGGATAATTAAACGTTATCTTATCTTATCTTACACGGTTTCTGCATTAAACGATGCTGTGTGATGACATGCTAGGCTGGAACATGCTAATAACCGTGTAACTGGATGTTACCTTTAAGCCTAAACAACCTTTAGGCCAAAAGTACAAACACAGGCATGACCTCTGAACCATTGTGCTCTGTTGCAGCCATACCTTACCAACGGGAGAAACAGTGATTAGCATACATAATCAACAGCCTACTAAATTACAGGATACAACACAATATACCAAAACTGAAAACAAAAAAGGACCCAGAGTCTTTAATCCCTCAATCTAAAGCTGGTCAACAAAATTAAGCACAACATCCGCTCAGAAATGAGCTCTAGTTTGAGGAACCCACAACATAGATGTCTAGGAAATCCCCTCATAGGATCCAGCCCTGGGAGCCAAACACATAGCTTGGGAAAAGATATTTTGGGACAGGGACAAATGTCACATGTTGTTGAATGTATCTGGCTTGTGATTAAAGCTAGCGCTCTCATGGCGGACCCAATGATCCATTTGGAAGGATCAGAAAACAGTCAAGGCCTCCCTACACTAACGTCTACAACACATAAGTCTTCTTCATAATATTTAGACTGGCCTGGAGCTGCGGAGACTTGATTTACAGGGAATACCTGTCTGAAGGGGTCAGGTTTGCTTATGTTCCCTAACAACTAGCAGAGGCTGATTTTACGCAGGCAGATTTCACACAGCAATCATATTCCCATATAGCTGGTTGTAACTAAAACTGGTCCTAATGCTTACTATCGCTTGGCTAAATCTGATATCTAATTGTATGAGGCCTATCCGTGGAAATCAAGCAACACTGTCAATGTTACAACCAAATATTTTTTATTTATTCTTACAATAGTTATACTTTTTAATATGTAAAATATAAACAAATAAACTAATAAGTAAATAAATAAATCAGTATATAAAAAACATGCAAAAATGACTGCATAAAAGTCAATATGTATATATATAAATATATATACTTTTTATGCAGTCATTTTTGTTGTTTTTTGCAGTCATTTTTTTGTTTATATATGTATATACATATATAATGTACTACATTTAAAAAAGGAAATGTCTTAATGTGTATAACAATCAACAATATCAGTTTTATAGGCTATAAGATTATTGGAAAGGCTAATGTTATTATAGCGTATTATCAGCGTAATACTTTTAATGTGTAAACTTTAAACAAATAAACAAATAAGTAAATACATAAATAAATATATAAATGAAAATAAAAAACCCTAAAATGACTGCATAAAAATGTCAAAAATCGATAAAAAATAAAAATAATAATCATGAAAATTATGTAACTTATATATATAACATTTAAATAAATAAATAAATAATAATAATAAAATTATATATGTATATATATATAATATATAACATTTATATATTAGTTAATATATTAGAAATATTGTCTTAATGTGTATAAATGTACAACTGAATTAGTTTGATTAGTTTGATATTATTGGACAGCCTAATGTTATGGGTAAACATGTATTGCGCATTGTGAGCTGGGCATTATGGGGAAGGGCCTTCTTGGTATTACAGATGACCCTGTCCAGCACAGAGTCTTGTTCAGCACAGGACAGTCGCTTCTAAGATGAGATGTGATCCTGACACTGAGTAATGAATGCTGAAAGGTAACAGGGTCGTACAGCTGCTTCTGTGAACGTGATAACACTCAGACTTTACTCACTAACTCACATGTTGTGTCACATGATTCTAGGTATTCCAATGTGCAATCAACACTCTGATCTGTGACCTTCTGTTGTTAAAGCGATAGTTTGAATCTAATCTAATCTACATAGCTGACCCCATAACCACTGTGGTCAGCCAAGACACAGAGCCTGAAATTTGCTTCTTTAGTTATGCACTGGAGCTAGAAGGCTAATAAGGTTAACCAGATGCTAACAACACTGGACGCTAGGAATGGAAGCACTATAGCCTATACTATTATTATACCACTACACTAAACAATAGATTTTTGGGAACCTGCAGTTTTACATTTTTAAACTTTATGTTTAAAACTTTATTTATTTTAAACTTTATGTTAGATATTTAATGCTGAAGGAAATCAGATAGCTGATGGCTAATGTTAGCCAAACAGCTTAACTGCTGTTGGTTTTTTTCAAGCTCCAGGGAACATAATTTTTCCATGATAATGAACTTACTGTTAGACTCATCAATAGCTGTCCCAAAAAGGAATGTCAGATTGCAATGCTATTCGGTGGCTAAAGGTTACAAGGAACAATAAATGATAATAAATTTAGATTAATATGGGCAATATTTATTGCCAGATGTTTTGGTATGGAGTTGTAGAGGTTCCTAATGGTGTCCTGTAATAATCCACCCCATGCAGCTTGAATATTCTCACACAGTTCCTGCAGATTTTGCAGTAAGGGTGGAGGTGGAGTGACATTTGTGAGAAATTGTTCATCTTGGCACTAAACCCACTGTGTCCCCATGCACAGATTTGTTTGTCGTCTCCACCAAGACAAAAGTGGGACTCATCACTGAACATGACCCGCTGCCATTCTGAGTCACTCCATGACAGTCTGACATGTTGATGTGGTGTTAAGGGCAGGTGTAACAGTCTGTGTGCAAGTGGTCATGCAACCTAACACAATGGTTCATGAAGGGCATGACTGCTTGCTGGATGTCTGTGATCGTGGCAGTTGGGTCAGTCAGGTACAGCGATAAGGCCCATCTTTGCTACGCTGAGCATGACATTTAAATCATTCGCATGTCGCATGATGTCAAACCTACCCAGCAAGTTTCATTCTTGTTGGTTGATTTCTTCTGGGTGCAACTAGAATTTGATGATGCGTGTATATTAATAATCCAGGAAAATCCAGAAAAGTCTAACACAGATTAACAAGCAAAAATGAATGAATGAATGAATTAAGAAAATTAACAAACGATAGTATTCATGTAGGGATAAGTGCATGAATGTGCAATGGCCTCCCAGAGACAGATGGTCTAGCGTGGTAACTTTTTTGTTATGCTGTGTTGGTTTTTAGCTCGCTAAAAGTCTGAAACTGTTTTGTGTGGGCGAGCAAGAAATGTCAGCCTTGTGATTGGTTAGGAAATGCTTACAGAAGCGTTACCCAAGATGAACTCTACCCAGTTTACCTGAAGAGGAGAGAAATATGGTGAGATACAGGTCATATTTATTAGACTTTGAAGCTGTATCCATAAGACATATCTAGTACATACGTGTTGGGACACAGAAGAGCAAGATTAACTTCAGTAGGAAAGATTCCCAGGTCTTCAAAAATACCTATTACACCAGAGTGCAACAATCACTCAAACAACAGAAATGACATGTCAGAAGAGGACAACGAGCTACAGGCTAGCAATTTGTCCGACTGTACTTCACCTCAGTTTGGCTTCTTTGGCTGAAAACTTGAAAACTTGTCTCTGGAATCCATTGTGTGTTGAAAAAAGACAGAATCACTATTACTTACTTTTTTGTTTGACCTGGCAGTTATGAGCTCCATTACTTTCTGCCACATTGTTCCATTACGTCTTACTACTCTTGTTGCTGCATTAGCCTCGTAGCTCCAGTGTGAAACTAAAGAAGCTAAAGTGTGTCCTGGCTGATTAATGAAATTTACATTAAGAGGAAAACTGTGTAAATGTAATTCATGACCAAACCATCACTTTAATGCCGTCTGCTGGCAAGGCCAAGCAAGACGGAAACACTTGCTCTGAATGTTCTAGCAGATATGTAAGAAGTGGCCTGGTTGGCAGGAATAGCCACTTCCCTGAGAAGGAGGATGGTGGGTGGGGCTGGGATCATTGGGATTATGTCTGAATGCTTTCCAGATTTCACCAGATTTCAGTTTTATGAGAAGACTCTGGCCTGTAATAATAATAATAATACTTTTTAATCATCATAATAATAATATACAATATATAATATTAGAGTTGCAGGACATTATATGCCAAAACTTGTACCTAACTAAATTCTGACCATTGTTGTAGCATTATCAGTATGGTCAGTGTAATTTCACTGCTAGCTAACAGCAGATAAATTGGCTAAATTTTTGTTCATCAATCCCCGTATGTGGTTAGTACAAGGAAGTGTGTCAAAATGACTGTGCATGGTAAATGATACCGAGAGACGCCCACATAGAGAATGAAAAAAGCATTGCTGTAATGTATTGTTTAGTTTTTACAGTGCCAGGAAATTAGAGACTGGTATTCAAAGTGCTTTACCCATTGTCCTGCACTCATTTGCTGTTTGCTCCCTGCGCAAATACCATAGTCTTGAAAACGGGACTATCCTTTGGTTGACTACAGTAATTAGTGTTGATTTAATCCAGTTTAACACCAACTGTAAACAACTTAACATCCTAAGCCTGCATGATCAAACCACTTTTGTGATTTTGGATTGATCCAAAAACCTCTCGCACTTCACACCAGAACGTTGACCTTCTTAGTACTTTGTCCCTTGATAAGATCAATGTCACAAACAGCTAGCTTTTTTCCTAATAACTTGATCCACTTGAAGTAGTACACTATCCCCTTCAAGCTCCCTCCCAAAGAGTGATCCATAGGGCTAAAATGTGACTCATGAGGGAGAATCCAAGGACTAGTCAGCTTAATATATTTAGTTGGTAGTTAGGGAATTTCCTTAGTCCAGTAATTCCCAGCTCCCATGGCCTGTATGACCCGTGTAGCCGAGAAATGTGTTTCCCAACTCTAGTGCACTTGGTGTAGCTAAACAATGACTTTGGCTAATTCAATTTATGGTTGAGCCTCCATAAAGGAGTTGAGATACTGATTACTGATTTTTCCATACCAATCCTTCTCCGTTACTTGGAAACCGATTTTATAATGCTGTCTTGCCAACTATCTGAATCCCGGAAGAGGCCAGAGATGCCACTTGAAATAGCCACCAAGAGGTTTTAAGCGAAGGTTACACCAGTGTATAGTACGGAGGAAGACTTTTAACAGATTTCAACATGACATCACCTGCACAAATGCCTAGAGAGTACGGACAGACACTGAGAAATCTCATTATACTTAAAATCCTGTGGTTAAACTGTAGGAAAGGAGCAGCAGATAATAAAGACAGTGGACAGAAGCAAGAGTTTCTGGGTGCAGCCACTGTATCAGGGTACTAATTCTATGCATCGCAACCCCATATACTGCCAAGCAACTTTTATTCTTTTATCAGATTCATGTTTCTCCAGCACTTAGAATCAATCATTCTTATCAATTGCCTAAAGAAGTAGACAGACAGTCTGTCAGGGAACCTACCTTCTAACATTCCCCCTCTCTTACAAGGGGTCCCTCAGGGATCACTATTGGGTCCTTTTCATTTGCCATCTATATGCTTTGCCTTGGACAAATACTTTGTGAATATGTCCTTGCTTATTATGTTCTTTGGACAATATCTACACACAACTATCTACACACCAATCCTCCTTTTGTTTTAGCATGCCTCCAAGAGATGAAAACATGAAACACGGATCTTCAGATTCTGGTTTCCTCACCATTCTTCAGACTAAGCTGTTTTCAGTTGGTGACTGTTAAGACTTTTTTTAATGTATGGCTACCTGTTATTTCTGTTGTCATGTTTATGCTTCTCAGTTTTACTCTGATATACCTATAATTGTAATGGTGTTCTTATAAAGGAGCAGTTTGTATAATGACACAGGCAGTTGTGGTTGCTTGCCATGACCCTTAGTCATTTTTATCATTTATTGTTCCTTTCATTGGCCATCTGTCCTTAAATGATCTCACCAGAACTATCATCATGGTTAACAAGAGGTTGCATCACACAGTTGGGCAGCGGCACTACTTCATCACCCCATTACACTGGACTGATGGAAGATAACGCTATACTATATGTCTCTTTGGTCAGGGCTAACAGGTTACCATGCTAACTTCGCTATATAGATACAGTATCTCTGCTACATCATACATAGACATCTGTCATATAATCAAAATGGTTATTCCTTTACACCCTGTTGGTAAGTTTAGCTGATTTGGGCAAGGTTGTAAACTAAAATTCTTACATATTGCTCCTTTAACATTTTAGAAAGTGTCCCTGGCTGCCCTAAAATAAAATATCTCTTTATTATTACAATAAGCTAGTGGTAAATCCTTCTTGGAAATGGATTGTAAACTCCTGCTGGAGTGTTCAAAGCAAATCAGAGTAGAACAACTGACCTCAAATCATAATTTTTCCTGTATTTATGACACAAAAAAATGATCCCAGGTCAGCAGACCTACTCCTGAGACAGACTCCTTTCCAAATATTCCAAACCTGCTCTTTAAAAATGAAGATAACTCTTGAAATAAAGCTTAAAGGGCACGTTTTAAACCCCTCAATGTTCTTGCCTATGATATTTCAGATGGACATGTGCAGCAGGTGATGATGATGGTGTTTCCAGCGAGGTTTTGCAATATTGAGGCAGACGGTAAACAAAGCCACGTGCTGGAGGGGGCGGAGCCAGCCGCACTTCCGGCTCCTCGGCCTGAGAATATAAATAGCCTCAGCGAGCATCTCGCAGTTAGAGCAGCTTCACAAAAGTAAACAGAGAAAGTGTTATACGGCCTCGACAGCGTTCAGAGGCGTTCGTTTCGGTGTTTTATTTGTGTGTGTGTACATTTCAAAGCGTCCAAAATGCCTTTTCTTGGACAGGACTGGCGCTCGCCTGGCCAAAACTGGGTTAAAACCGAGGACGGCTGGAAAAAAACGACGAAAGACGAGAACGAGGCAAATAACAACGTCTCTGAACGGTCAGTGCTAACGGTGTCAATGCTAATGTCGTGTAAAAGTATCTACTTATTGTTCTCAAACGTCCGCAAACAGCAGCTTTTGTTTAGGGTTAAGCTGGTCAGGACCCATATTGTAATGTTAACTTGCATTGGAGAGCGAAAATGACCCGTCGTTTCAGTACAGTTAGGCTTTTCAGCCTCTGATAAACTGAAGCAAGCAGCCCTGTAAGTGCGCTGGATGCTGAGGGGAAAACAACTGGATGTGGTGCCAGCAGGGTTTCATATTACAGCAGTAAATAGCAGCTCCGTGCCTTTGTTGTCCTACATCCATGACTAGTGCTTAATCACCCTGCTATTAATACCTGTAAGAGTAATAGGATTAGTGGTCATCTGCCTGGCCACTTTATTGTTTCCAATAGCCTTGACAGCTCTGGCCAAAGATATGTCAGGGACGTTTGATCTCCTGCCATTATGTAATTCCCTAGCCTAAACTTGAGGAAAATAAGAATTGAATGATAGCAGTGGTGATGGAGTGACCTGCTCACGGGCCATTCAACTGTTCATTTCAGGCATGGTCAGGAAGAGGAGTACTATAAGGAGAATTTACTCCTCTCCATCAATTATGACGTGGCCACAAAGAAGCGAAAGAAGGACTTGCTGAACAACAACACCAAGATTCCTTGTAAGCAACATCGCATGCATGAATGTACCGCATATTAAATAACCATGCTGATCAAAGTGCTGGATAATGGCTTCGTTTTGTTGTTTTGCTTTCCAGATTTCCATAAAGACAAGTGGATTTATGTCCACAAAGGAAGCACCAAAGAGGTAAGGCCTGATGTCTTAAATGGCTTGGGTGCTATAGTGTTTCTGCACTGCTGGTTAACTAATTGCTGACTGTTTCCGTACAGCGTCATGGCTATTGTACTCTGGGAGAAGCTTTTAACCGCTTGGACTTCTGCAGCGCCATCAAGGACACCAGGCGGTTTAATTACGTTGTCAGGGTGAGTTTCCTTTTACACTGCCCTACAACCAGGAACGAGTCTTCATTACAGTGGGTTGAGCAAAAACAGCATGATCTTGCAGAAAGGGCTGAGTTTAAAGCCTTGGTGTGTCCTGGTTAGTCTGTGGCTCTGTTTGTGCCCTTATCTTTGCACTCCAGACAAGAGGGCCTCTGGAGAGGTTCCATCCGTGATGATGGCAGACACTTGGTGTCTCGAGTATGTATGTGCGTAGGTGTGTACGTGTCATTGTCATTCCTTTGTGCTCATCTAGGCCACTTAACAAACAACTGTTTAAGTGGTAGCTAGTAAGGCTGTAAAAATGCTTCTGAAGGTGGTTGGGCTGTGTTGATTTTAGAACTCTGGAATTGGTTATGAACTGAAGTCAGGCTGTTTTGACATGTACAGTACTATGCAGCAAGATAAGATAACACTATTGATCCTGAAGGACATTGCAGAAGGTTCTTCACTAAAGTGGCCTTTAGGTACACAATATCTCCGGGACTCCTTAACAGTCTTGGTAGACCATTAAAATGGTCACCGTCATATAAACTGTACTTAAAGCTTTCTTCTCTGGAAGGTAGGTTCTTACTGCCTGTCCCCTGAGAAAAGACAAGTCATTGCTGTAGACCTGAAAGGATGAGTAGCTGTCAGGAAGTTACTGAGGTGGGAAAGAAATGGAGATTAAGCAAGAAGTCAAACAAAGAAGCTATTGGTATTCTCAAACAATGGAGTGGCCACTCATCTGGATATAGAGAAGACTGAACTTTGGAAGTATGGAAAAATATACCTGCAAATTAATTAAAAACTGAAAACCAGAGCTAAAGCTGGAACAAAAAGAACGGACAGATCAACTATTAAAACATTACATTAGTTGTTGAGAGATCTGTGTAAACATGGCTTTCGCACAGCACTGTAGAAAGTGAAAAATGAGGTTAGTGTATTTGTTTTTATTGTCTGCACTCCAGTGCACATTCCTTCTTGTTTGCACTTGTATAAGTATGCAGATTGTATTTAAGAGTAATAATGAAAAAAAAAAAGTCATTCTGATTAGATTGTGGCGAGTTCAGAGATTTCAGATCAGAGATTCAGGAGGACCATGTATATTAAGTATGTCTAAGTAACGGCCATATTTGTTTATTTGGCCTGATGCTGAAGGCGAAGGTCAGGCAGGCTCAGAGTGGAGCACTGCAGATCAGTGTGAAGTGGAGGTCACTGTCAGGCAGCGTCCTAGCACCCAGCTGGGCTCAGAAATGACAGCCACAGCTTATGAAAGCAGTCCGGAAAGTCAAGTGACTCAGCTCTCCTTCCAAAACTCCCTTTCCCCCCTGCTCTCCCTCTTCATAAGAGGACGTTTAGATTCCAGCTTTGTGACTCCAAATTCTGATCCGAACGCTTGGCCCCATTGTGGTGTAGTCAGTCTGTCATCAGTATTGGAGCAGGTGTTGGTGGTTGTTTGAGTCTTGCATGGATGGGCAATATGATCCATATATGATGTGATGGAATGTGTTATTTGAGTGTGTTCAAGAGCCCTGAGACTTGCATATTCAGAACAACGGGAGGACCTTTAACCCTTTAATGTATAGTAATTGTTTGGATGCCTGCCCATCATAACGTTGCCTCTGTAGTGGTTTATCAATAATTTGATATTTTAATACAAATCATGTATCACTAATCATTTTAAATATTGTATTGGGCCCTACTGTCTACCCGGTCCCTCCATCCTACAAACTGTGTTGACATGGGGTTCAAATATGTGGTGCATTGTGTCTGCTGTTTGTCTAAATGCCATAGGTAGCCAAGTGTGCTGTGGTTTTGTGGAGCTCACTTACAGGGATCGAATTTAAGTAGTAATGGAAAAACAGGCCTGTGAGACGGCAGGTGGGGGCTGACTTTCAGAAAGATTGCACCCTCCCCCCACCCTCCTTCTACCCCCTTTACTATAAAGGCATAGTCATCTCCTGTGGTTCATCTAACAGTGATCACATGATGATTGCATGATGCCATCAAGGTACACGTTGGCATTTAAGGAGAGTTAAACGATCCCCTGACACTTTCTGTAACCAAATATCATGTGACTAATTGGGTCATGTCATGCTGGGAGAACAACCAGATAAAGCCTTTCAACTGAGATCAATTATTGTAAGTGGATTTAACTAGGACCTTGTCACAAGCAACCCAAGAATTGATTCTGTGGTCTATGACCTGTATTTGCCAGACATTTCTATTTCTGAGCCTGCGTTGCTAACGTTTTAGCCACATCATTAGCATTTCTTTTGCAAGATACCACGAATAAAAACACGGGAAAGTGAAACCACTGCGCTGTGGCTGGCCTAATGGTATGTTGCTTTGATTCAGTATTGTCCGCAATCTGTTAAGGCTACTGTAGTGTCTGTTCTAGGCATGTGTAGCTAGATGCGCTACCTTGCCGTGCCAATTTCGGGTTCCGTTTTGTATTTCAAACATAACACCAAATATTTTTCTAACGAGCTGCTTTTCGACCGGGTTCTGTAGACTGACCAAACATGAGTCACAAGCAGAAAAGGCAAGTATCTGCAAACCAGTGGAATAAACGTTCAGTGCGGCCGAGCTGCAGATGGTGTGAAGTATATCTGGAAAGTGGGTGAACAGCCAGGTGTGTGACTTGGTGTCCAACTAGAAGCATCGTTAGAAATGTCATGTCCTGATCGAGCCACCTGAAAGCACTTGAAGGGTTTATCAAAGGGGGGGTGATTTTGGTGGTAGTGATTGGGAGGAGGGGGATGGGATGAACAGCAACATTCACATGTTTTCAGGTCAAGCAGGGGTCAGTGTTGTTCCACGGCTCTGCTATTCTCGGATGCCAGGCATGCCACCCTCCTCTACTCTGGCGTGGTTGCCCAGTGGAAACAAAAATCTTTCTTCAGTGTTGGCAGTTGCTTTTCTGAATGCTGTCATCCACACAAACGCTATCCACATCCACCTAAGTGGCTTTGATTTGAAAGCAGCCATGTACAGTTATGAAGTAAATATTTTATTGTGCTCGGTTTTTGGAATACATCTGTTTAACTTCAGTATAAATGTTTGGGAACTTCTAGTTTTGCGTCAATACTGTCTGAAAAGATGATGTGCCGTGATAAAGTATTAGCACTGAATGGATGTTTAGATTTGACCAATATTTCATAACAAACGATTCTGCTGCATTTGTAGCTGTATAGAATTAACACTGACCGTGCTCTGTAATGCCAGTCCCATCTTCATCCCAGAGCTAGCCCAGCTTAAGTAGGTGTATCTGCTGATGTTGTTGCTTAAAATTTTTTTGAATTTGGTCTAAATTCTCATATTGGTGGGTCTCAGCTAAAACGAGTAAACATCAAATTTTCACATGGGATAGTTACACGTTTAATTTCCGTTTAATAATCACTGTACCCTCATAGTGCTTCAGTAGGTGCTTCTAATGTTGCGCAACTAGTTAGGTTATCTACCTGGCCGGCAAACTTTGTGCAAAACTAAAAATAAAGAGAAAACTAATATTTTATTTATTTATTTGAAAAAATAATTTAATTAATATAAAATATACATCCCCAACCCTGTTTATATATATATATATATATATATATATATATATATATATATATATATATATATATATATATATATATATATATATATATATATATATATATTTATTTTTTTTGTTTGTTTTTTGTTTTTTTTTTTGTTTGTTTTGTTTTGTGTTCCCAGACACACAACCGTTATCATGATGTAGCATCTACAACACAGAAAACCAAGCGATCGTTGTTTTGATTTACTGTGCGGTTGAAAGCAGGGCTTAGACTGATGTAACCCAGTGAGTAAGGAGTGCGGAGATGCGCGGCTGTTCTGGATTGTGGTTTGTTGTTACTAGTGCTTGTTAAGAGAGCGGAGCATAACACGGTGTAAGTGATGTTGGAACAGAAAGTCTCCAGAGTTTGATGGCTCGAATTTATGTCCTGTGTTCTAGCTGCTGGAGCTGATTGCCAAGTCCCAGCTGCCTTCGCTAAGTGGAGTGGCGCAGAAGAACTACATGAACATTCTGGAAAGAGTCGTGCAGAAAGGTGAGGGCGCAAATACGCAGCCTCTCACAACACCATCCCCAACCCTGTTTTTTTTTTTTTTTTCTTCTGTTTTTATCTCCCCTTTTTTCCTTCCCCTTTTCTTATTCCTTCTCTCGCTACTCTGTCTATCTCTCACGCATTGCCAGTATTTGTGGTCATGTGAGCCCTTTTCTCCCTTTTATAATAAGCTTATATAAGCATCTACATGCAAGCAAGAGAAAAGCAAATAACTGCACAACAAAAAAAAATGTGGGCAGTTGGGCAGAGCTAAAGGACATTTTAGAATTACCTGCAATGGAAAGAATGGCAAGCTTTCAAGAGCAAACAGGAACCTCTAGGGTATTATAAACCAAACGTTCCTTCAACTAAACAAAAGTGCTTGTCAAGAGCAACAAGTTCTAGATCATGTCCAAGGAGAAAGATTCTATTAATAAGCTTGAGATCTTGTGGGGGTGTTTTTGGACATGGACTTGTTTATTGTACATGGCACTTTATCCAAAACACATTTCCCCACTAAGATATGATCTTGAGAGAGACAAAGTGGAACAGGGATGCCTCTCCTAATTTTTAATTTATCTAAATATTTTCAAGCTATTAAGCTTTTAATAAAGCAATCTTCCATAAACAAGCAGAATCGTAACCAAGTCCCTGCGTGGTAGCCCCCCTACGCCCTCCCCCCGGCTGCAGTTTAAACAGTGTAATCCACCGAACCTTTTCGTCTGTTTCCAGTTCTGGAGGATCAACAGAATGTGAGGCCCATCAAGGAACTGCTGCAGACCCTGTATGTGTCGCTGTGTAGTCTTGTGCAAGACATGGGCAAGTCAGTGCTGGTGGGGAACATCAATATCTGGGTGCATCGGATGGAGAACATTCTGCAGTGGCAGCAGCAGCTGGACAACATTCAGATCAACAGGGTGAGTGCGGCATCTTTTAAGGCCAGAGCAAACCGAACACGTCAGTAAACACAAAGCTGTTTCAGTCACTGTTACAGACTGCATGAGCCTGTGTCAGGAAAGAGTCCAGCAGCTGTTATCTAAAAGGAAGCAAACCATAGAAATAACCCTACCTTATATTAATATATCTAATAGGTACCCTAATTCCACTCTTCAGACTTGGACATCTATTGTATTGGCATTCGGCCATTCTGGATTGTGACTTCTTTCCTTTGTCCATAGCCAACAAACACTGGGATGACACTGCTCGATCTGCCAGTCAGTCTACAGCTCAATATCATGCAGCGGCTCTCAGATGGACGAGACCTTGTCAGCCTGGGCCAGGTGTGTCCTGACTTGGGGGTGCTGACTGAAGACCGGCTGTTGTGGAAGAATCTCTGTCAGTACCACTTCACAGAACGACAGGTGGGTGATTTTTTCTTTACAGAACAAATAGTAAGAGAGAAACAAAAAATGGAAAGTAGTAGTGTAAATATATTGGGTGTTTGTCTGGGATGATAGTCCGGATTAAGATAGGTTAGTCCAATAGGAAAAGGAATAATGAATGTTCAGTCTTCCTAATCCAGGTAAAGTGCTGACGGATGAATTGAATTTATTTCATGTGCTGGTTACAGATCCGCAGGCGTCTCATCATATCCGATAAGGGACACCTGGAATGGAAGAAAATGTACTTCAAGCTGTGCCGATGCTACCCTCACAAAGAGCAGTACAGCGACACCTTGCAGTTCTGCACACATTGCCACATCCTGTTCTGGAAGGTGAGACTGAAACACAGCTTCATTTGGTCTGCATGCTATACTACCAGTGCGATTATATTATATTATATAGCTGTATATATAGGAATAGGTATTCCAATATATTAAATTAATAATGTATTCAGTTATGCAGAAATGTAGGAAAATGGATGGAATCCCAATTTAGGGATGTTGTCTAATTTGGTTTGACCAATATAATGTACTTTCATAGATTACACACATTCATCTGTGGTCTATCTGAACACCACAGAAACGCCTACAGGCATCACTTACTTACTGTAGTGCTATATTGGTATTTTAAACACCTGTATTGATTATTCAGTGCTCAGTACTAGTCTCTGAATAATTTATCACTCCTTCATTTATAATGACTTATTACATTATTTAAAAGCACATCATTTCATCCAGAGACCTTGATGAGCGTCTGTTGTGCAAACAACAAAGTTTCATAGTTTTTATATATTTATTTGTTTTTAAACAATAACAGTACATGTTTAAAGCACAAACATTAGTGAACATGTATAAACCAGAGGATATGATTAAATAAATAAGTAAATAAATAAATGGATTTTCACAACTTTTCTGATAGAAATAAATGAATACATGATGACTGTAGCTTGGAAAAAGATGAGACATGTATTCAGAGTGTTTTAAGACCACTTTGTTTGTTTATTTATTTATTTAATATATATTTTATTTTTTATGGTTCTGGTTATCACATACAAAACCCTAAACGAGCCATTTCTCTTTTTTTCTGTCTCCTGCAGGATACAAACCACCCCTGCACGGCCAACAATCCAGAGAGCTGCAGCATTTCTGTGTCTCCACAAGGTTTCATCAACCTCTTCAAGTTCTGATTGGACTGTTTTTGTTTTTTTTGTTTTGCTTCCACTGTATGTACATAATGTATATAGTGTCAAAAGTGCAATAGGCGGTTTAAAGGAACACTCCAGCACTCAGTCTAATCACTAGGACTTGGGTTGGACGTTAATGGGCAGAGGGTCCTGTGTGCTGGAGTACTCTTTTAAGACCGAGGTCTGGGGATGTCTATCAGGGTGTCACGTGAAGTATTTTGGGAGATAAGGGGACATGGATCATGAATGTGAACAGCAATGATACGTTACGGAGGAACAAGAATGTAACTTCTATGTAAAAAGTATTACAGTTATTATGATTTTGGGCATGAATGTTTACTCTAAGTGAAAATGTGCTTGGCTTGGTGCAAGCAGTTTGCAGTTATACGTGCCCTTATGCTGCAAGGATGCCCTCTTATACTCTGTGAATGTCTTTTTATCTACGATGTGTGATGTATAAACTCCTATTGGACTGTTTGCGTTTGTGAAAGCATGCTGGTGCTTTAATGAGAATGTGTGGTGAGTAGGTATGTTTACCAAAGCAGTCCATCGTAAGGGCGTGCAATACTTCTTTTCTAAATACCATTTTTTCCACTTTTATATGTTTGATATTTTTCTGTTTTTGTTTAAATCTTCGTTTGGTGGAGTAAATACAGTACTTGCAAATACTTGACTACATTACGACCCGTTACAACACTAAAGCATAGCCTACTTTCAGGTGCCTTAATATTTGACGGATTGAATACCTGACTAGTACATGAAAATGTATGTTCTCAGCTAACCACTGTACATTTTGACTCCTGCATATTACTGCCTGTACAGTAATGATGTAGCTTGGGGGTGAATCTTGTTTTGTGAACACATCCATGACCACGTGCATGTTATGATTTTGATACCAAAGAGCTTTCTCATTCGATTCTATGGCTGACTGTTATTTTGACCAGGAGAACCGAGGACGTCTTGTACGCAATGTCCTAACACTTCTGTTCAGCCCGCTGTGGTTATGCAAACAACGATGCTTGTGAAGAGCAGGCCAAAAGCGTCATGAGCTTTGATGGATTCAAAATAAACAGAGTTCTTCTAAAACTTGCCTGGTGACATGACTTTACTTTACTGCCACCTGGTGGGAACGATACCTTTCGCTTTTTAAGCTCCCAGAAATTTCTACTATATTGCTGTCGTTGTGTCAAGGCACAGCCGTTATGACGAATGTTTCTACACTTGGGTGCTAGTCAACATCAATATCTTCCTTCATTGGCGTTCAAAATGGCCATAGTAGATATTTCTAAATGTGTTTTGAAGAGTTAAAAATTATTTAAATGATCCACCAACTGCACAACACTGGGTTTCCAGAAGCAGATTTCCTTCAGTCTACAGTTTGTCCATTTTATCAGCTCCACCTACCTTTTATTGATAGTTCTATTGTCCAGACAATAGTTCATCTGTGTGCGTACTTTTAGGCCCCCTCTACTGCAAGGTCCCCCCAGAGCAGGTATTATGTGGGTGGTGGATCATTCTCAGCACCACAGTCACAGTAATGTTGTGTATGTGGAGCTGGTGTGAGTGGATGAGACACAGTAGTGCTGCTGGGGTTTTAGACACCTCAGTGTCACTGCTGGACTGGGAATGGCCCATCAACCAAAACTATCCAGCCTACAGCGTCCTATGGGCAGCGTTCTGTCACCACTGATGGAGGAGTAGACACAAACTGGGCAGCAGCAGATGAGCTCTCATCCCTGACTTTACACCTACAAGGTGGAGGAGCAAGGTAGGAGTGTCTAATAGAGTGGAGCAGAATGATCCACCTGCTCTGTGGTGGTCCGATGGCTTTCCAGAGTTGTAGATCTGCTACAATTGTAAAATTAAAAGAGGAGAAAGAAAAACACTGCTAATTTAGAAATAAATGCATTTCTATTGGTCCATTCTTGGTGACATTTGAACAGATGGTGCAGAACGCAGGGCATTGTCAAATGTTAAATAAATAAATAAAGAGATGAAGGCTTTGTTCAGACAGTGAAGAAGCTTTACCCAGCCGGACTGCCCACATGTTAATGCGTATTTTTTCTTTAAAGAATAACAATATAGAATACAAACGCTGAATCTTAGCACTTTATTAGTTTCATACACAGCTGCATGGGCTTCATAATCAGTATCTTATTATCAGATAATTAAATGTTGCATGGAGAAATACAATAACATTCCAGTTCTCAAAATAAACACACTTCAGACTGAACTGCTGTAACAGAATAATACACAGCTTGTTTTACAATAATGAGCTAAAGGAGATTCGTGCAGGATTAAACAATAGCCGGCTTTGATGCTTTATAAAAATATTTGATTTTGCATCATCAGATTACATTGGAACATATATGCACTGACAACTACTTTTTAGACCTCCGAATGTCTGGTGCTAACTAAGGAGACATTCTGGCTAGTGACTTTCTGTTTGAAATACAGTTATGACTTAATTTATAGATTTTGATGGTTTCTAAAATAAATAATAAATTAAAATCTCACTTGTAACTCATTTAAAGCAACGGTAGACGTACAATTAAAAGTAAACAACTTAATCTGTAAAACATGGTGGAGGTAGTGTCAAGCCTTCCATGCCTTTATTACAATATACGTAATGAAATACTACATTGGACTATTAAAAAAAATGCCTGGACCCCTTTGGTAAAGTCAGGAATGCCACAATAAAACAGAGGTCGAAACTATAAAGAATCTCTCAATATCTCAATATTAGTAAGAAACAAAAAACCACAATTGGATATGCAAAATAATAATAAAATAGCAAATAACTGCAAATAATAATATGCAAAATATCTAATTGTGAATCTTTTCTGACTAATATTGCAATTAAAATCGTTCAGCCCTAGCAGTACTGTTGTAAGGGTCTGTCTTGCACTGTGTTCAGAGACTACTTTTCGGCATTTACGTTAAGCTAGGTAGTAGCATGGATTCTGGGCCTGGATCAGCTGATGTTACACCAATATTACATTTTTGCATTGCTTGTGAAACAGAATTGATTTCTGTTATATGCAAACACTGACAAAGGCCTGATTCTGGTTTGACACACAGTTACTTACGTTTCCCTATAGTAATTTAAACTATACAATGCAATATAGTGCAGAGTGACGGGCTCACAGGACATAGTTCTCGTCAACCGTGTTTAAACTTCCATTTACGGTACTGTGCAAAAGCCAGAGACCAGCCTTCAAATACGAAATTTACAGCCCAAACAGAAAGTAAGTAGCAGTAATCCATTTTCTGGAGACAGTCACCATCAGATAAACAGTGCTTTCATCTTTCATCTTGGAAAGACAAAGAAAATCTTTATCTTCAGATCTGAGAAGCAGGTATTTCTGCCGGGCCTTCCTCTGTGAAAAGATGAATCGATGCTATGGGTATGAAAGGATGTGTATCAGTCAAGAGCACGAAAGAGAAGGAAAATGAACATTTGGAAATGCAAATAAATCCCCGGGTGTTTTCAGAACAATCGACTGACCTCCCTAAAGCACAGAGCACAACATCCTTAAGTGTGTTTGGATCTACTTGGATTGTGAAAAGCAGATGATGCAGCCAATTTTTAAGGAGGTGCAGAAAAAAGGCCCCCCAAAAACCTTTTGCACAGTACTGTAAGTTGCTACACTCGTCGTCAAACAGAGACCTGCACAAACAGTTGCACCCAAAAGGAATCGACCAACAGGAACGAAAATTGGTGTGTAGGTTTGGCATAGTGAAACATGCAAGTGACTCAAGTTCGGCCGGCTACGTGATGTAAACAAGTACAAGCCATATCGCTGTACCTGACTGACCCAATAGCCATGACTGGGGACATTCAGAGAACAGTGATCCCCTCCATGAGTCATCCTGTTAGTGCCAGCATCATTGGCAGACAGCTGCACAATGCAGGACTACGGCGACCAACGCATCCGTGTGTGGAGGCACGGTCATGTGTCACGCGTCCAGAAGAGCCACTCCAACTCCACCCCTACCGCACCATCTGCAGGAACTGTGTGAGGATATTCAAGCTCCATGGGATGGATTATCACAGGACACCATTAGGAACCTCTACAACTCCATGCCAAGACATCTGGCATGTTGGGTTAGCAAACATGGGGCCCAACGCCATACAGAGAGTCACTACTTCTGTATGTGTAGCTCAATAAATATTCCCCATATGAGTCTTGATTAATCATCATTTATTGTTCCTGGTAACACTTCCTTCTTGGTGCGACTGTTTTAGTGGTGATGAGTGTATTTGAATAACCTTCATACTGCTCATTTTGTAAAGCTGCTCAGGATACAGGGCCCTATTATAATTTTGTAGTAAACTGTAAGTAAAAGTACAAATAAATTAATGAATTCATAAATAAATAAATAAACATTAGCATAAATAGCTAAATTACAATAGCTCAAATGCAGAGATGAGTTATTTTTGCTGATGCTAGTTGTGTTAAACGGCATATACTGTTGGAAAACTAACAAACAAAAGGAAATCATCACAAAAAGTTAACCATGCATTTTATAACCAAACATATTACACTACATCTAATTCAAGAAAAGTTTTTAGCACCAAATATGGACCTGTCTTCATAGTCAGTGGGACTTGCTTATATGGAAACATGGACATGTCTTTTTACGGCCTTCTTCGGCTTTGTCTCATTTTCTAATTCTAATTGGTCGCTATTTAAGGACGTCTTTGAGCCAGAAACAGCTAGTTCTCACTACGAATGAGTCACCCATGAAGAAGACGGCAAAGCCCAGTTTATCTACGCCTTAGCTCAACATGGCGGATCTCCTTGCTCAGCTTGAGCAAACGATAATGGCTGAACTGTCTGCAATTCAGGGGGGAGCTTGCAACTCACAGGTCTACAGTTCAAAACACCTGTTTGAAGCTCGACTATCTCTTCACTGAGGTGATTAAGAATGGTGAATCATCGTTTGCACGCTTCGGAGGAGGCTCTGCGATTTCCGGGCCATGATTGAGAGTCATCATGGTGCACAGTTGGTAGCTAAGCAGCAGGAGCTGTATGCTTTGAACTGATGCCTGTTTCTTGATTTATTGATGGTGTGTTGGTTTGATATTTTCTGGGAAGGGAGAAAAAGGTTGGGCAGTGCATTTGGGACTGGAATGGGGATGTTCTATGATTACTACTTTTGATAGCGTGTATGCCAATTCCTATTACAAACGATAATACGAAATCACACAAAAAGGAAATGTAATATACTGCAGTGGAGGGGGACACCAGGTCAAAGGCCATTTTATCGGAAACACTTACAACATAAGTTTTCCTTTCAGGTTTGCAATTACCGACAGTAGCCCGTTTACTGCCTAAAGCTGTGCTCTGTCCTGGCTATCAATGGAATAAGCGCCAGAAGACCTCCAGATGACCACATGCTACTTGGGTGGTGGACCATTCTTAGTACAGCTGTGACACTAACCTGGTATTATGTACTGCTTCTGTAAGTGTTTCAGGAACAGCAGTGCTGTGCTGATTTTTTTGGCTGTCACTTTCCAACCTCAAAGTCTAGAAAAGTTGGGACGCTATGTAAATAGATAAATAGATAAATATAAACAGAATGCAATGATATGCAAATCCCATAGACCCGTTTTCATTCACAGTAGAACACAGGAAACATATTAGATGTTGAAAGTGAGACATTTTACCGTGGGAATTGTTTACTTTTAGAGCTTCTGGGATAAAAGCAAAGTCACAAAAAAGGGGGACTAATAAAAACATGGAGCATTTTTTGAATGAGTCTCATCAAGAAGCAAAGATGGGCGGAATGAGTCTCTCAGAAGCAAAGATGGGCGGAGGTTCACTAATCTGTAAAAACTGCATCTATAAACTGTGGAACAATTTCAGAAAAAAAAAACAGGCCTGAATTAGTACTGGACACCACTGCATGGGCTCGGGAACACTTCTAGAAATCACTTTCTGAGAACACAGTTCGCCATGCAATCCACAAATGCAAGTTAAAAGCGTATCATGCAAAGAAGAATGTCAATATACGTCATATGTCAGCACGATCCATAAACGGCAGCATCTTCTCTTGGCCCAAGATCATTCAAAATGGTCTGAGGTGAAATGGAAAACTGTTCCATGGTCAAAAATGCGAATATTCCTTTTGGAACCCACAGACACACAGGAGAGGTACCATCCAGCTTGCTATCAGCACACAGGTAAAGGCCTGCATCTCTGATGGTACAGGGTTGCATTAGTGTCCATGGCATGGGAAGCTTACACACCTGGAAAGGATCTATCAGTGCTGAACAGTGTATAGAGCTTTTGCCCCCATCCAGACAACATCTCTTTCAGGAGGGCCTTGCATACTTCAGCAGGACAATGCTAAACTCCATACTGCATCCATCACAACAGAAGAGTCCAGGTGCTGAACTGACCTGCCTGCAGTCCAGACCTTTTACCAGTAGAAAACATCTGGTGCATCATGAAACGAACGATCCAGCGCAGAAGACCTAGGAACGTTGAGCTGGTTGAATCCTACATTAGACATGGCTTTCCAAAAGCTCCAGCAATTGGTCTCCTCACCTCCCAGACATTTGCAGACTGTTGTCAAAGGAAGAGAGGATGCTACACAACGGTAGACATGGCTCTGTCCCAAGTCAGTCGTAAATGTGTTAATAATTTAGATGAAATGGTAAAATGTCTCACTTTAAATATCTGATATATGTTCTGTTTTACTGTAAATAAAATATGAGCCTATAAGATTTGTTAATCATTGCATTCTGGTTTTATATACATTTATTGACATTTTACACAGCATCCCACCAGTTTTGGAATTGGGGTTGTACATTTAAAAATATGTACATGATTACAATGTAATTATGAATAAAGACGAACCTCCACCAGCATCAAGTAGTGACCTGGCCACTATCCTGCAAGAAGAATGGCTTAAAATCCCTCTGACCACTGTGCAGGACGCAGTATACAGTGAGTCCAAGAAGTATTTGATCCCTTGCTGATTTTCTTCGTTGGCCCACTAATAAAGACATGATCATTCTATACTTTTAATGGTAGATGTATTCTTACATGGAGAGACAGAATATTAAAAAGAAAATCCAGTGATTTGTATTTCATGGAGTGAAATAAGTATTTGATCCCTTAGTATTCATTAGCAGTTCTGGCTTTTACAGACCAGTTAGACACTCCCAATCAACTTGTTACCTGACCTGAAGCCACCTGTTCTCACTAATCACTTGTGTGAAAAACACCTGTCCACAGAATCAGACAGATCACACAGATTTCAAGTCTCCAACATGGGTAAAACCAAAGAGCTGTCACAGGACCTCAGAGTCAGAATTGTTGACCTTCACAAAGCTGGAATGGGCTACAAAAAGATTAGTAAGGTGTTGGATGTGAAAGTAACAACTATTGGTGCAATTATCAGAAAGTTTAAAGAGTATAACTTGACAATCAACAGACCTCGGATCGGTGCTTTTCGCCTGTGGGGTGGCAATGATGCTGAGAACGGTCAGAAATCGTCCTGCAACCACTCGGCAGGAGTTAGCAAATGACCTGAAGGCAGCTGGGACCACAGTTTGCTTCAATTGGCAACACTTTGCGCAACAATGGATTCACATCCTGCAGTGCCCGAAAGGTACCCCTGCTGAGAGAGCACATGTGGAGGCGCGCCTCAAGTGAATGATCATTTGAAAGATGAACCAAGTTATTGGGAGAAGGTTTGTGTGGTCAGACGAGACCAAAATTGAACTTTTTGGCCTCAACTCCACCCGCCATGTCTGGAGGAAGAAAAATGCTGCAATGACCCAAGAACACTGTGCCCCACCGTCAAGCATGGGGTGGAAGCATAATGTTTTGGGGGGTGTTTCCAAGGGTACAGGGCTACTTCACCGCATCACTGGGAAGATGGATGGAGCCATGTACCGCACAATGAGGGACAACCTCCTCCCCTGCCAGGGATATGGGCCGTGGTTGGGTCTTCCAACATGATAACGACCCTAAAACAACAGCAAAGGCAACAAAGGATTGTGAAGAATCACATTAAGGTCAGGAGTGGCCCACGCCAGTCGCCAGACCTCAATCCGATCGAAAATCTATGGGGGAGCTGAAGGTCAGAGTTGCCAAGCGACAGCCCACCAACCTTCATGATTTAGAGAGGATCTGCAAAGAAGAGTGGGCCAAATTCCCCCTGGTGTGTGTGTGCTAAACTTGTGGTTAACTACAACAAACGTCTCACCTGCTGTGCTTGCAAACTAAGGCTTTGCCACTAAGTATTGAAAGAATGGGATCAAATACTTATTTCACTACATGAAATACAAATCAATAAATATATATTCGTTAGATTTATTTTCTGGATTTGCTTTTTAATATTCTGTGCTCCATGTAAGAATACATCTACCATTAAAAGTATAGAATGATCATGTCTTTATTAGTGGGCCAACGAAGAAAATCAGCAAGGGATCAAATACTTCTTGGACTCACTGTATGTCATTCCCAAGACGAACTGAAGCTGTATTGGCCGCAAAAGGAGGCCCTACACCATACTAATAAATGATTGTGGTCTAAAACCAGGTGTTTCAGTTTCATTGTCCAACCCCTGTACTTTAGGGTCAGTGTTAATGCTGAGAATGGTTCTACCACCCAAATCATATTTGGATATCGATGGTGAAAGGGTAAAAGGGTAGCTGATAAGGCTATAGTCAGCAAAAAATAGGCTAGAGTCAGCATGTAAAACTACAATGTGCATTGATACAGAAGGTAGACTACACGGGCCCTATATAGTAGTATGTGAACATACTGCCATCACGTATATATGCCATCATGTATGTGGGCTTGTTGAACATTCCATTCCAAAACCATCAGCTTTAATACGGAGCTGTCTGCTCCACAAAGTTCTTGTGCTAATGTTGCCTCTGGAGCCAGTTGGAACTCTGAACTGCCTGAGGTGAGGAGGTGATTTTTACAAGCTACATGCTTCAGGACTCTGCGGACGCATTTTGTGAGTTTGCACGGTCTACCGCTTCATGGCCAAGCTGTTACTGCTCCTAGATGCTTCAATTTCACGATAATGGCTCCTACAGCTGCCAAACTGGCAAGGGTGGCATATTACTGGCAGGTCACTGAGCTCTTCAGTATGACCCATTCTACTGCCAGTGTCTGTCTATGAAGTTTACATACTTTGGCCATACAGTGTATTTCTGATATAAATGGTCAATGAGTACAAGGATTATGTGTGGTGCTAAAGTAAATATAATCTCCTTCCATGAGCCAATATACTCTCTAGTGCTCGTGGCTTAAGCTAGTTTGACTGCACTGGTTCCTAGCATAACCATAACTAGTTATACAACATGCAGCACATTACAAATACAGGCAATAAAACAACATTATAAAATGAAAGAAGCTAGACAAAGCAGAAGAACCAAACAAAGCAATTTTAAATGCCTAAAATACAAAAGATAAACATCAAACATGACATTATAAAAGCGCTAAGGTTTGGAAGTAGCCAGTAGAGTAAAAAAAAGTAAGCATGTAACTACACAATTTTTAGTGCACAACTAAACTATCTATATATACTTCATTCATAACTTCATAACTGCTGATGAAGAAAACACATTCGGTACCACTTCAAAACATTATTATAATCCAGTGCTTTTGCTCACTCTTGAAATTGCACAGTCAGACGTCAAAATTTATAGTATATGTATATATACTATAAATATATATGTATGTATATGTATATACATGTATATAGTGTGTGTGTATATATATATATATATATATATATATATATATATATATATATACTGTATATACTATATATACTGTGTATACTATATATATATATACTGTATATACTGTGTATACTATATATACTGTGTATACTATATATATATATATATATATATATATATATATATATATATATATATATATATATATATATATATATATATATATATATACTGTATATACTGTGTATACTATATATATATATATAGATAGATACTTTGTGGATTTGTGCTTTCAAAAGCACTGCAGAAAAGAGGTGGGCAATATGATAATTAATATAATTAATATAATTAATATAATAATTATATCTAATATCTAAAGCAGACATAATTAGGTATGTTTAGCTGGATTTAATGTCTCATTGTTGTCTACAGAAGTATTTGACATAGGACCCAGGGTATACATGTATTCAGAGAAGGCCTATTGTTTCCTACTTTTTATTATTGTTTATTATAATTATTTAGCCGGATCATCATGCATATACTATTTCATTCTTACTTAATACATATTTGGTTAATTTTCCTTGGTGGTATCTAGACAGACACAGCCGGTTAGTGTGTCTGTTAAGTAGTTCTGATTTTTAAATAACAGGTATTAAGACCATACAAATAATTGCCCTATGACAGTTTAAAAATATTAAATAAGTGGGCACTGTCCTACACTAGACCGACTCCTGACGGCCCATTAGTTATTATTTGTATGTTCTTAATACCTGTTATTTAAATATCAGAACTACTTAACAAATACTACTGCTTCCACAGGACAGAACATACATTCTAGCTACAGGATGGGATATATTATTGTTATGATTAACACATATATATTGAGAATAATAATAAAGAGACGAGAGGTGTGTGGACAATGACCTGCTCAATGGTGCTGCTAATGTTAGCATTCTGAGCATGCGAATTCTTACTCCCTATAAAATACCCTGCATGGAACATGAAATTCTATACTCTAATTGTTTGCTAAAGGTCAGATAGGATGTTGCGCAGATTTGTTTTTATTGAATCATTTACTGCATTGTTTGTAGATTTAGCAGTTTTTGAGATCCCCTTTATTACTTTTCATTTCAGAAATCTTTACAAAGTGATAATTTAACATGTAATAATATTCTAATTTCAGTCTGGGCCACTTGTTATTGGTCATGCCTTAGTGCATGGTGACACGATCTTTATCTGGAACAGTTAACAGCTAAATAAACCTGCGTATACAGAAAGATAAAAGATAAAAAAAATTTTTTTTAATTAGTTTATCAATAAAGTAAGACTGACCAGTGTGTTTCTGTCTTCTTCCATTCGTTAGCCTAATATTGATGGTATTTGGAGGGGATGAGGGTGCCAATAACGTACCGTACCCCCAGCTGCTTACCTGAGGTGACATTTTAGGCATGTCCGCTTTAAATAACACACTCCAGTCAGTCAACCAGTCAGCGACAAATAAGGAGAAACTGACTGTAATAGACTGGGATGCTGGTTGGTCCAACAAGCAGTGCAATTGTATTTTGAAAACCAAGCATTACTGGGGCTTTTTATCTGTTCCAACTTGGCAAACCTCAGGAAAATGAAATGTTGTGATGCATATTGTGCCTCGTAAGTAATTGCAGTGTTATGTTTTTACCATATTGCCCATCACTGGCCTTAAATGGAAGCATTAAACTATAAGCAACAATATTGTTTTATTGTCCTATAATCCATACTTAAGGAACTTTGACCGACTGAACTCTTCCAACAAGTACTTTTATCTATGGATAAATAACAAACATCAAGCTGCTATAATAATGAAAAAAAAAAGTGACAAAACATTAAGGGTGAATTGACCCTTGTTAATAAATTACATCCACAGTTTTTATAAAAAAAAAATAAACAACAACACAGAACTAACATAATCAAGCAGTTAGAACACAGTTAGCATGCTTTCTGCATAATCTCGCACCATAATTCAGAAGGTGCAACGGAATCGAAAAACAATAACCAATTTATACAATAGCCTTAACAGATTCCTTAGGATTCCAGAAAGGAGGTAGTCAGAACAGTGCATATTGTAGATATTCTGATATCACATTCCACGTTTCTTTGATGACTTCAAATAGTACTTCCTACAAAAGTGCAGTTATATGAGGTTTCTGAGGTTTTCAAAGTGATGCCTCAAATGAGCACTCAACCACCTCCAAAGACACACACGCACTCACTTACTGTACACAGACATGCTAGGTGATGTTGCATGGACCAGTTAAGGTTTTAGAGCTGGTGCTTCTCGCTACATTCCCACCATTTGCCATGTGGCCCTGAGATTCAGAATCAAACAGAAACAGACATGTATTTAGACACCGAAATGACATTTGGGAGCTTTTGATAATTACAGCCGAACTGTAAAAAACAAGGGTTCCAAGAAAGAACCTGTTCAAAGAAAGCATAACCCGGCTGACTTAAAAAAGCTTACGGAGCGCGTAACAGTAAGTTAACAGAACAATAATATTTGGTTCATGTTTTGTTCATTTCTTATTTGAAGTTCAGCAAACTCAACATTTGAAGGGTCTTGTATCCCTGCACTGTTGCTCTCTTAGTGAGGGTGCATTATACAGTTGTTGGTAAAAATGACATGCCCTTGGTCAAACGGGATGTTTGAATGATTTTAAGTATATTCCCTTTACAGAGCACTTTTAATGTTTATTATAACATCCTAAAAAGATATATATACGACATAGTCTGTGCAAAAGTTATGGCACATTTTATACTGAATAAAACATACACATTTTTAACAATATGTTACACTCAGCTAACTCAGAAATATAACAAACACCATGTGATCCATAATATCTTGGCGTAATATGTATTGTGCTGTGAAGTAACGTTTGCAATAAAATTCCACATTTGAATCTACACTGTGTAAGTTTTGGGGGCTTGGAAATGTGTAACTGCATGCTACACATGGAAAAAGTAATGTTGGTTGCGCTTTGGACTACCACTTGTGGAGGAATCTGACGATTACAAGCACATTTAAAACCTAAAAGATGTATCTTCTGAGTATGTGAGTAAATTATCTGCTACTGCCATCATATCTTTATGATGTTAACTAGGACCTAAACATCGAGCCAGACCTCCTTTTTTCGAGTCTGGGTGTGTCTGTAAACTTATCACAATAACACCATTACATATATATATTACATTTACGGTATTTAGCTGACGCTCTGACCCAGAGCGACTTACAAGGTTAATCATATTACAGGTAGGCCAATGTAGTGTTAGGAGTCTTGCCCACAGACTCTTATTGGTGTAGCACAGCGTAGTCACTCAGCCTGGGATTCGAACCCAAGTCTCCCACGTGTGGTGGTGGCTACTTGGCGGGTAGTGATGTTATCTGCTGAGCTACACCAACCACACATATAACCACACACACCAACCATATAGTTGTATATGGTATATATATCATGTACCAGCGTACACCGTGCCGTGTAGACGCAGTGCCTTTTTAACATGGCCTGGAGCTAAAAGCAGGAGAGAGTTATATATATATATACTCTCTCCTGCTTATAGCTCCAGGCCATGTTAAAAAGGCACTGCGTCTACACGGCTCGGTGTACGCTGGTACATGATACACTGAAAGAAACACAGAGGCTATGTTCAGAAGATTCACAAGTTTCATAACACGTTACCATCTTTCCAAGACTGGAGACGTTTAGCACATGTCACACTCGGAGTTTTTAATGATCCACTCAATTGCATCCCATCCCTATAGAGAACAAAGAGACAGCATACAGTAATCGAGTAATATCAAAGAACTGAACGTTATATTCAACAACTAACAACATCTATAATGCAGTATGGTATAAAAAGACTCCTGTGAGATAAAAAATACACTTCAAAAGTGTTCTGTTTATTATTATTATTGATCATCATGCTTATTGTATTTAGTTCCTATATCTAATACTCTTAGATCACAGTTCAACATTTGTCATTGATCTTCATATTATTTGGACAGACCCAGCCAGTCTCTCCCATTCGTTAGGCCTTTAGGGGTTGGTCTAGTGTAGTGTCCCTTTACTTTAGTGAACACTTTCACGTTTCTGTCAGGGGGAAACTACTTGTATGGTATTAACACCTGCTATTCAAAACTCCTTAACAAATGGTTACCAAATAAGTGAACGCAGTGCACAAGTTCCAAGCATTCCAGAATACGAAACCATCTATCTAACATCTGATACAGCTGATACACCATGGCGCTCCCAACCAGGAGCTGGTTAAAATTCACTTAGCAGACATAAACAAAGTTGAAGTCATGCTGCTTGTGACATTTGAATCGATGTATAGCCTTAATTTTATCTTAGCAAGCAGGTTAGAGACCCAAACGGTATGACCTACCACAGTACAGGTTTGATTCTCACTACCTGGTGCTGCTGAAATAAGTATGGATGATAAAAACTAAAGAGCCTAGTGGCTGGTGTTGTAGTGGCTTAAGGCCACATTTTGGGACTGTAGCATAATGATAGCTTACTCAGCAGACCAAATCTACTCTATGGCAAAGTTAACAGATGCTAAAATGACACAGCAGTCGGTGAGTTCCCACATCACCAAGAGTGACGCAGTATAAATACATGCAGTTTATTGTTTATTTGCCAGTTTAAATGGAATAGAAATTTGACACATCTGCAGTCTGTAATTCTGTTGTCATTTTTAATTGA
>JAMWET010000041.1:0-35000 GCA_024036415.1 Prochilodus magdalenae | reverse complement strand
TCCTCAAAACAGTGTTTTTAGACATTGGTTCACTGGAAACCAAACCCGTACTTCTATGTCAAGCACCATGCGCTTGCGTTAGCTTAGCCTAGCGGTCAAAAGCTTAAAACACAACAGAGCAGGTTTGATTTTGGCTTTCTGTCATTCCACCAATCAAACAAACCATATATATATAGAATATGGCATTATATATATATTTGTTTTTATTTGTCCTTTGATCAGCTAAACTACCACAGCATTGAACAGCTTTGGGAATACTATAACTGTGTTGATTTCCTAATTAAAAAAACACATACGCCTAAAAATACCCAGCCATAAAAGTGAAACCCATCCTTACGTGTGCTGATTCAGCTTTAATGAAGTATACTGCATTGCAAAACATCATCATGCCGATATTTTTGGAGGACACTCTGGAACTCCTTTAAGAGCTCCAGAGAAAACCACGTTGTTTACTCAGTAAATTACTTATTTGCTGCAATTTTCTGATTGTGTCATCCAGGAAAATGAGAACTATTTTTGAACTTCCTTTTTCGCTGCTGACCAAGTCTTAAACGTTCAGCAAGACTTTCAGCAAAGTCATCTTGTCATGTGGTGCAGGAATGTTCCAGTGAACGAAGCAGTGGAAACCAGCCTATGAATGAGCTCACATTGGTGTGCAGTCTTTGAGCCTTGGCTGCTTCAGGGGCACAACGACACAAATCTCTTCATTTCCCTTTCCCCCACTGGGATAGCGGATAACATATTCCCAAAACGTTTAACTCTGTTAATAAAGCACAGGATTTATAAACAGGGTCAAACTGACATTTATTACATTCAGCAGACTTTCAACTTGATCAGCAGAGGGTTGCGTTAGAACTCTTGCCCAAAGACTCTCATTGGTTTGGATGTGATTTCCTTTTTGCACAGAGGAAGAGAGGAAACCTCAGGAGCTGATAGGTTTGTAGGTTATGATAGGTTTGATAGGTTATGTATTTATGCTGGTATACTCAGGAAGGACTACAGTACTACTCTAGCTTCACTGTTGGAACAGACAGGATTCAATTCTTGAAATGCAAATAGAAAAACTGGCCAATTAGAATCCGATTTTCTCTTTGCTCTCGAAATACATATAGCTAAGTGAGTCCTTCTATTGATCACAACATCTAGAGCTTAAATTAAGTCCTAAAACTCTAGATTAACCATCAGCACGATTCCGAATGGACAGAAAAATCAACCAAGACCGCTCTAGGCCTTCTGGAAATCCTGGATGAGTCACACATTTAATATGAGCAGAAGCCCAATGAATATGTTGTTATAAACAAACATGCGCGGCAGCAGCTCTTACCAAAGCCCTCTACTGAGACACTCATTGTGAAAACGGCTACAAGTCAACCTGTACTCTAGCATATCTGGCAAAAGCTTGAAATGTCCTTCAAAAGTTTCAAATGTCGTTTTTTCATCTAGAACTGCATTTTTAATATTCCATTCCACCTTAAATGGTGCAGCAATGACATTCTAGCACATCCAGGCACTTTAGGTCTTCAAATCTGGATCCTAAAACCAAAGTTTCCAGTGCTGGGTTTTGTAATTACTGTTAGCTATTACAAAAGATGGCCAATCAGTTACAGAGACACCTCAGTTAACAACCAGTGATGACAACATATAGGACCGGCAATTGGAACTATGGGCCTGCACTAGGCTGCAACTCCTGCAGCATTTAAGGTAGACTAGGAATCTGAATAAGAAATTAACTCCATCCGCTTTAGAAAGTGCTCTTTTGGGATTATCCTGGCTTGCACCATCAACACGAGTTAAGTTATCCTTGAGGTGGTTTCCTTTTTAATGTTTTGCATATATCTTAATGTTTATGGTTCGAGCTAAACGCCTTGTACTAAAAGTGACTTTTCGCTATTGCATAGTTATATCACCACCCCAAGCATGTCTTGTTGTCCTTTGGCTCGGTACGGTATTTTTGACAAGTTTTTTTAATAAGAGTGTTGTAATCCCTGACATTTCAAGAACTGGCATAAAAATTTAATTGTCGAATTCTGAAGTGTTGTAATTACTGCATTACTAATTAATTCACAAGTTAATCATTCGGGTGCCTCTTTGCAGACTCAGTTGAGCGAAAGGTAGAATGGGTTTGATATTTTCTTTACTGTGCATGTATATGGGAAGTGATCATGAACTCACGTGATTGAAACATTAAAACTTTGGGTCTCATCAAAAAAATGTATCAGATACATTTGTAACGTGTCATGTACAATAATCGAATCAATCAAACAATCGAGTTCTGAAATATATGGGTATGTAATTGAAAAGAATGACTATGATGTCAATTCAAAACTACAAACTCCACAAAGTAGAAAAAAAAATTGTAAGAGACAGACTAAAGCTATTTATAGTAAGTCTCATATTGCTCTTCAACACCATAGCAACACAGGAATGCTGTGTTCACATGTTTGCATTGAAAAGACTACGTAGGCTACACCAATAAGAGTCCTTGGACAAGACTCCCAACACTACAAGCAAGACTTATAGCAGTAGACTGGCCTGCCTGTAATACAATTAACCATAACTCGCTCTGGATAAGAGTTTCAGCTAAATGCCATAAATGTAAATGAAAAAAAATCCCATCATTCCATAGCCATGCTATGTTGCTGGCAAAAATGTATGAGTAGAGTGGAAAAAGAAAGAGGAGGTTCTCTGCTTTTTATGTTTTTGTTGTATATTTCAGGGTGTGTCTGGAATTCAACAATGAGACGTGTGGCATTCATGGCACCCCCTAAAAAAACATCAACATCCAGTCTTTTCTACCGCTGAGGTCTACGATGTAAAACTTTCCATCTCTGAAATAATGATTTGTGGGACATGACCACCCCAGAGTCCAGACATTAACATCTCTGTATGTGTTGGGGATTATTTCGATGGTGAGAAGCAAAGAAATGCTTTACCAACTAGTTATAGGACTGAACTTTGGAGGTGTGGAATTATCCCTGCATATTGAAATTATTATTTAAATTCATGTCACTCAAATCATCTTTTGCATAAATATGTAGCTATCCAGTGCATTACAACTGTGTTTGAAATGAAAGACTGTTAAGAGAAGCATTTAAGTTGTGCGTATGTAATTGACTGTACGTTACAACATGGCAGAAAGTTGAAAAACTTCAGAGGACAACTGGTCAGACCCTTTCAATTAGCATTTGGGAAGCTTATCTACTTTACACCAATAGTCACCTGTGTAGTTCTGCAGGGGTCAATTTTAGGACCCATTTCATTCTCCATTTATACATATATATCTTTAGATTAGACTATTCGAAATAACAATTCCAGTGCTATACAGACAATACAGATTTATCATAGATTAAAACCTGGCCATCACAGTTCTTTACAAGGGCTCTATGAATCTCTTCTTATTCTTAGAAACTGGAAGGCTGACCATTTTTTTGCAGTTTAATTTTCCGAACCTCAAAAGAAAAACTTTGGAATTATTTTTGGCTCTGAGTTCATAATTCATATTTCATTTTTTGTTTGATAACTGCATTTCAAAACACACGAGTCAATTATTCATGACATTCCTGCATCTAGTTCAGACTGCTGCTGTCCAGCTACTCTGTGGTATGAGAAGCAGAGATCATATCATCGACTGGCTTCCTGTGTGTTTTAGAATCCAGTACAAGATGTTAACGTTTGTTTTGATGCTCTAAATAGCCAAGTTCCCTCTTACATTACCAACCTCCCCAACCCTTATACAGCCCCTAGATTGTTGAGGTCTTCTCATTAGTTTCTTTTCACTGTCGGTAATAGCAAAAAGAATGGCTAAGCTATTGCAGCTCTGGCCTACAACTATGCAACAATCCCCCCATCAAAAATGCAACAGTGTTTATGCACATACTTCACTGAGTACTTGCTTAGAAAGACCAGCAAGACCTGGAATACCACAGTCGTTAAACAGTACTTAAGGCATTTGTCTTAGCGAGAGAGGAGAAATTCACATCTGAAAGATATATACAGGTGTTTCTATACACTGTATTAAGGCAACTCAACACTGTGGGGCTGAAAGGATGTGTAGCTGTTAAGAGGCCAATACTTAAAAACATACATAGGCTAAAGAAGCAGCTGGTGTTTTCAGAACAACGTACTTACCATACCAGAGTCATAAAGGCAAAGAGAGCTTTTTCTGGTAGAGGTATATTATAAATTTATGATTTTTCCAGATGGTAAAAATATTAATAACCAGTATTTAATATTCATTTTAACTGGAGATTGCATGTATGTTCTCTGAGTTGTACTGTGGGTCATTTCAACTTAAATTGCATCTGTATTTTAAAGTACAAACCTAAAACCTATTATTAATCATTAGTATATGGAAATACCTGACAATGCCCATCTTAAATTATTTTGTATTTATGTATTTAACAACAATTAACTTGCTTACTTATATACTAACAATATATACTTAATACATATACACGCACACACACATATATATCTATATATATATATACACACACTACATAAGAATGCAGATATTGAGTACCTTTCTTGCATTAGCTGACATGCTAATAGCCATGAGTCCCTCAAGGTAGCTGCTTAGACTGACTCCTTTCACCGTGATTATGGCCTCTTGGGTTAATATCGTGCTGTTGGAAGAACACATGTTATAATATCTATGATAATACTATTTACATGCAAAAACATTTACTTGTATGCATTTACAACATAAGTACATAATATACTGTGCCACACAATACTTAGCACATGTACCAATAGCTGCAGGGCAAACACTCAGTATTAAAGCCTGCATGTTAGAATTGTGGTTTGACTGGTTTGCTCTGTCATTCCTGTATACACTGTTCTTCATTAACATAAGCACCGTACAATAGATACCTGCAAGAAAACTTTTACTGTGTGCAAATGAGGTAATCAGTGTGGATCTGTATTACTATAAATTATTTGATAGAAAAACAAACAATATACTGTACATCAACAAAGAACAATAATAATATATAATCAGCTTTTCCCACTTACACGTCTGGATTTTCGGGATGTGGCCTGTAAACTAGTCTTTCATCGACAGATACTAGATTTGTCAGGGTGATCTAAAAAAATGAAATGAAATTCTTTGTTATATTCGGCACAGGCTTCTTAAAAATATTTTATTAAAATATTCTTAAATATCACACTGTATTAAAATTAGGGATGCACCAAAATCACTATTTTTGGGCGAAGTCGAAACCTAACAAAATTAAACATTTGACCGAATACCGAACACCTTTTTTCACCATTGCATAAATTAAATAGGTTACACTTATGTTTGTCTTGGTTTTTAAATAAATAAATAAATAAATACATGAATAAAATCTTGCTAAACTGCAAATTAAAAGTATATATTTCACACCAAACATTTTAACCCCAGATGTTTTGTCCCAGCACACATACCAACAAAGCCCAATATGACGTAAATATATTAGCAATATAAACCCGTCCCGGGCAACACGCCTGCTGCATCCACAGAGAGCCTCACACCACGCTGCTCACGTTTTTATTGCGTTGTTGTAAAACTGGGGTCAGTGTTTCTTACGCGCACGCGCACCGACAGACAGCGCGCGAGAGGAAAGGTGATGAGAAGCTGTTGTCTGTCTGCCTAGCCGTTGCAGCTCAGTTCCGTTATTTACTCTGTCTGGAGCCCAGTGTAGCTCGAATGTTTGAAACTGAATAAAAGCTGAGAGACTTCGGCGTGCTCCGGTGTGACTCACAGCGGCGATAAAGTGGGTATAACTCTGGAGCGTTGGCGTTAGCCCTGAAGCTAAGTAAAAGTTCCACTCTGGGTCCTGTCTACATCCGGGAATTAGAAAAGGTAACGGCGTCATTAAAAACGTTACGTTCGGTGTAATTTATTCAGTCTCTTCAATTATTCGGCCGAACACTGAAAGTGTTTCTTCTTTTTTCGTTTGCCAAAATTTGGTGCATCCTTAATAAAAATATTACAAACGTTTGTCATTTTCATACAAAAACATGCAATAAACAACATAGTGGGTTATTATCAGTTACAGTCTTCACTTTTCCAGAAATACTCACATTTGTTGAGCACAGCTCCAATTTTTTTTCTTGAGGGTCAACGATGGAATGCTCTTTAACATAGGTGATGGTTCGATTCGTTCCCAAAATCTAAAGAAAGACAAGTTATTATTTTTCAGTTCAATTCAATAAATAAATACAGAATAAAATATTACATTACCACTGCAAACATTTCCAATCAGCACTTGCATTACTAAAATCTTACGCTGCAAAATTCCACTTCATTTCATCCGAACATACGCTGCTGTCATTTACCTATCATTCTTATTTCATAATCATATTTGAATTCCAATAGTTCCTTGAAGCAATGATTATCATGAAACCACATGTGTCTTCTGCTTTTATACAAAATGAAATATATATATATTAAATCAAATGTGCTTGAAAATCTGCCATTACTTCTACCAAAAACACACAGCATAGTAACTATGGTTGGATACTCTTTTTGGTTGAACCAACTGCATGTTTCATAACCAAGGGAAGGAAATTAGGCCTGTTTAATTGTGTTTAGTGTCTCACTGTCCTAGGCCACCGCCCTTGTCATCTTTCTGTCCATCTAGATTAGGCACAGTGGATTGTAATTTCTACTATGGTGAAATATAAGCATCTAGAAACAACAACAGCTCAGCCACGAAGCTGTGGATCATGCGAACTCACAGTGTGAAGTCGCCAAGCGCTGAAACACATAGTGTGTATAAATCGACTTCCCCTGTTGCATCACTAACTATATAGTTACAATCTGCCTCTTAAATCAGCATCAGCACAGGAGCTTCAAGCCCAAGTTCACTATGCACAATGCCAAGTGTCGGCTGGGGTGGTGTAAAGCATGCTGCGATGGGCCTCCAGAGCAGTGGAAACATGTTCACTGGAGTAATCACACTGTCAATGTCTGGCAGCCCAATCAACGAGGTAAAGGTAATGCTGCAAAGAGCATACGTAGGCATTTTAGACAGTTGCATGCTTACAGTTATGTGGCAACAGCTTGAGGGAGGCCCCTTCCTGTTCTAGCTTGACTGTTCCTCTTATATGACGTGTTTTTTTGTGGAGGAAATCCAATGGCCTGCACAGAGCCCTGACCTAAAGCACCCTGAAAACCTTAGGGATAAATTCATGATCGTTAGCCATGTCTTCTCACCTCACGTCAGTATCTAACAACACAAATGCTCTTTTGACTAAACAGGCATTCATTTCCTCCAACATACTTCCAAATCTTCTGAAAAGCTTCCCAGAGGAGTGAGGCTGTTAATAGCTTTATGACACATGACAACCTTAATATTATGATGGGCAAACTAGCCTACTAACCGCTCTGACAACGCCTGGCAGACCCCACTCAGTGCTCAGGAGCCGATGGCTGTGGAGACGTCCATTTTTGTCCAAGTTCCTGTCTAGGACGTCCACTCCTACTACGCTGGGATTCATTGGATTGGGGTACTTTCTCATTGCTGCTTTAATCACCGTCTCCCATGGGTAGCTAGGAAGGAAGAGAGGTAGGACTGATTTAATAGGAATTTAATAGATTTAGCAATAATTACATGATTCAGACTGGTGGGTGTGAAATGCTCCATTGGAGAGAAACTCATAATTGTTCATGCTGGTGATAACGTCGACCAGTCATCTGAAGAGTTAAGGCTCAGCTCCCACACAGAAAGTTATTACATGAAGTGATTTGATATACACTGCCTGATGCATAGTATTATGATAGATTTTTTTAATGGTGTGAAATGTTTTTATTTATGAGATAGATATTTGTATATTTAGAAAACTGTTTGTCCAGATTTATCACTACTTTGCCATCATCAACATTAGATGATGGTAAAACATGTGTAAGCCCACTGTGGTTTTGATAGTAATTGAAATGTTATATTTGTGTCATAGACATTGCAAACCTATGGTTCCCATCACCAACACTGTAAAGAAATCAGCATGCTGTTCTATAATAAACTATATCATTCATATGCAACCACTCTGAGTACGTTTGTTTGCATCACAGCTACTATATAATGAGGAAGTTTGGAAAAATCTGTGGAGTTCCCCCTTAAGCTTTGGTGGTAATAAATGAAAGCTCATGTTTCGCTCTGGCAAAGGTTATAGGAAGTTATGTCATTCAGAGGCAAAACAGGCTCCTGCAAAAGGGAAGTAACGGTGGAAAGCTCTTTTTATCATTATGACATTTCCTAGAGAGCGTGAAAGTCATGAAACAAGTCATGGTACACCAATAAATGTGTTTCTGTAGGGTGGAAAATGACACAATACCACTGATGTCCACAGAGAACAGTGAGGTTGAAGGCTTAACAACATACCCTTACAGACATGTCCCTGCTTATATGACTCTGTCTGCACATACAGGCCTTACACATAAGCAGCTAAATCTATGATAACAGACTGGGAGAAGAACCAAACCTCACAAACATGTCTGCTAGTACCTGAATATGTGTTCCGTGCTCCAAATTTTCATTTCTGCGCAACTTTGGCTGTTCCCTAATCAAGAATAAGGCGAGTCAAATTGAAAGAAGGACAGGACTGAATCCAAAAATTCGCTGTTTTCTCTCGTTGCCGGCCGGTAGCATCTTCTCCATAGGTTTCATCCAGTGTAGCAGAATCCTCCCTCGACTCGGCCACGCCAGCCAATGGCGACCCAGCTTCGAGCCGATGACGGTTAACGGATACTTAAAGAGGATCAATCATCCGTCGAAAATGCGCATAAGACCACCACGCATTCGCGGAGCAGTGATGAACAAATTTAGCCTGACAAGCATCAGTAGCAGAGCCTATTATTTTAATGATCATCCCTCAGTAAAAATGGCAATCATTGTAAACAACAGCTGTAATGGCACATGTATGTATAACATATACACGTCTATGTCTATCTATGTCCACAAAGGATGTGGGGTACAATGTAAATGCTAAAGTAAATTTTTTAATTCTTAGCAAAGTATTCTGCATGTCAGCATTGCACCCCTAAGCCTCATTAGTCTGACCGTGTTCATGATTTATATTGGTAAGCGTCCAGTTTCTCGTCAAAGAGTGACACAGGAGCGCTTTCACACTACAGTACCCGGCATGCATCGCGCTAGTACGTCACACAGTTATCGGGAATCCCTGCGACGCTTAAAAATACCGACTGATACGATGTGATAAATACTGCAATATGTGTTGTCTAGCGTTAATGATGTACTTTGAATTTTGCCGTCAATTTTTTTTTTTTTTTGCTTGAGCAATCATTTATCCAGGTAGCGTGAATAAATTAATTAATTTATTAGTTATTACTTAATAAATAATTATTTAATTTATGTACAGCAGGCTTGGCCCCCGTACAGCATCTGGATATTTTTATTCCCCCAGTTAGCATAAATAAATAAATAAATAAATAAATAAATAAATAGTTGTACAGTCGGAGTGGCCCCAGTACCAAAGTCAGAAACCATCTGTGTTTTTCACATCTTTACTTTCACTTTCAAGACACAAAATCAGACGGGATTTCTTTTTCTAGCCTATAAACCAGGAAGTCTCGTTCTAGGAACTACTAGTGTATAGTGAATTCATGTAGGGCATGTTTCTTTGTGTTCACTTGAGAAAGGGTTCTGATACCAGATATGATATAGATATGATATCTGATATCATATCTTCATATTTCCGAAAGTACTCATAAAGTTAATCACTTTAACTTGTTAATACATTTTGTCACAAACTTCTGGTAGAAGGAAAATGTGTCTAAGAAAATGACAAAAAGCTTATTTTATAAAAAGTTATTTTTAACAATTATTTTTAGCCACGGCCTGGACAGTTAATCTTAAACCTCTATTGCACAAAAACATTTGAATTCTTTTAATGGCATGGCTTATTTTGAATGGCATTGAATTCGATAAATCAATAAAATGCCTGGCCGCTGCATGTCATGGTTGGTTGGTTATGTTAAACCAGGCATGATGCAGCTTGTTGATGATGTATGTTATTGCATCACATGATTTCCTTCAGGAGAGCAATGTTGCATCATTTTTAGTACATCCAAAAATATGGCTGTAAATATCCAATGCCCAAATAATACCTCGCTGCTAAAAATCTATCCAGCACAGATCAGCATTCATGGTGACCGGCAAAACCAGCACCAGACCTGCATAAATCAGCTCTCTTGTTTAGCAGGACTCCTCTGTGGTGGTCCCGTGGGGGTCTTGACCTAAAAAGCTATACATATCAAGCGATGGACTACAGTCTGTTCTATAGGAAGACAAAGCGCTCGTATATGGTAGGTTATGAAATGAACCCGGGTGGTTTTAATGTGATGGCAGATCGGTGTATTTGCTTTGTAAGCTGGCCTAAATTTGAGAACCGCTTGTAGCAGTTCCGATACACTTTCTTTGACTCGTGAAGAAAGGGTTCATCAGCCCACAGGGAAACTGCTAACAAACACTGAGGCTAAGCATGACCTCATCTGGGGGATTCTGTATGGGAATGTACAGGCTTTTTGCGCGCATGCGCAGTAACACCGAACCGGACTTTCGTTTTAAGGTGTTGGTTGGGTTGTTGTGAGGACTCGACACAGCTGTGGTCAGTGTCTGTGACACCGCCTCGTAGATGGACACCACTGTACCTAACCGCTGCCTTGCTGGCACACCTGGTAAGTGTTTTCTCCTTCATTCACGCCGAAATGTTTAGTTAGCTTAACTCTTTGTAAGTCTCTTTCCGCTCCACCTTAACTAGTGCAGCAATAACATTCAGGTCTGAGCGCGGGTGCTGCAGCATTTAAGGTGGAGCGGCATATTCGAAGTTTGAGGTTCGCCTGACCGAGGAAATGGACTTGTGCTAAAGGAAGCACAACATTACCTCACAGAAACGAAAACGTCGGTCAGACATCTTATCTGAAACTGCTATAGATGTAGACATGTTTATAAACAGCCCCAGCCAGTCGTGCCAGGCTTCGGTAACAACTTCCCTTCCACATTATCGTTTCTTCTTCCTCCTCAACAGACAAGACGCTGCGGCGCCAGCTCAGCACCCTCTCTAAGTTCATGTCCGCCTGTTTGGTGAGGCAAGTATCCACTTGTTTATGTCGGTCACACATCCTTACCGAGTATGAGGTCCAGCTGATCCAGACTCAGGCCACAGACACCCATAAAGCCTCCCACCTGCTTCTCACGGTCCTCCGCAAGGGATCCAGGGCCTGTCACCTGTTCTTCAAGTGTCTGGGGGTGTGTAGCCCCTCACTGTTCGAGAAGGTCACAGGGTGCACAGGTAAGTGATAGATCACTGGCAGCCGGGTAGGAAGTGGAGATGGGAGGAGGGCTTCTGCATAATTCAGTCCTGGAGATGTAAACAAAGTCATCCAGAGTGCTTTGATATGGGGTCCAGAAACTGCTTATTAGTTTACAGTGGTGGTGAATGGAACCAGGGGTCGTGATATCTACAGTGCAAATATAGTATTTTTATGCTATTCATAAAGACCGACAAATGGCACGTTCCAGTCTGAGTTTTTATATGTACTGTAAAGGTAGAATGGTGGTAAATAGGCGGAGAGTGCTTTTCTATGGGAACTATTTTGCCTTAGAACGCCCTGCATGTGTCTCTCCACCAACAACATATATTTTCGGTTGTCTCGTATTTTTAAAAATATGCTTTAGTCCAACATCTTCTCTCAAAACAGCCTTGAAACTTAAAACTGAATCATGTAATAGCTTGTGAGGTAGTTGTTTTAAGCAATAAAAATTTTGGACGTCTGGTTCCATTATCTCCATTTTGAATCATTTTGACATCTGGCCAGTTGAATCTCATTCAATATGTCATAAGAGTCTTCAAATATAGGGATGTTAAATTCCTGCACTGTCAGCCATAATACACAGCACAAAAAATACAGGCTGTATCCAAAACGGCATACTGCTATACTGTACTATACATACTAAGTTAATGAAGGGCTTCTACGGCTGACTTGTACTAGTTTTGGCATACTATTTAGTATGGTAATATTTGGTTTTGAATGCGGCAGTAGTGTTTTTAGGCTTCCTGGCTATAACCGGAACTTGAAGATAAACATGAGCTAAAAGTAAAAGAAACTTTTCTTTTTTTTTTTTTTTTGCTTTTTGAAAAACATACTAAAAATAAAGCTACAAAGTAAATATATTTTTATTGATCAAATCTACTCAAACTAAGCAAACAATAATGAAAAAAAGCTGTTGGTAGGCTACATGGCTAAAAGGCTAAATGAGTAGGCTACAGCATGTGCCACAATCCAACCTCCTTCCCAGCAGAGAATGACTGGTCATCCGAGGTAAAGAATACCACTTAGTACCAGAATCAACTGTTTATATTTCCCGGAGTAGGGCTGAACATTTTGGGAAGAGTATCTAGTTGCGATTTTTCTGATCAGTATTGCAACTGCAATTTAAACCGGAATTATGTTGTGGGAGCCCAAGTCCAGGCCTGTTTTTTGGTCAGTAAGAAAAGAGCATCCCCTTTCTCAGTTAGCTGTGGTTGTGATGTTACAGTATACAGTTGTTTGGCTGCCTCTGATTGGTCAAACTCATCTCCAGGCAGTTTACAAGCTCTGATATTATGTTTATGTTATAATAATGTTTATATAAGATAAAAGTTTTAGTAAAATGGCCTGTAATTAAAATTTTAATTGTGATTGTGGTATAAAATTGAGCCCTACTCTTCAGTATTGTGCTTTCTGTTGATACTCTGGGTGAATAAGTATAAAATTCCTCATAGAAGCCATGAAAGCATGACTGTTACCCCACTGTTGATTTGTTGTTTCTTGAGCTGTATGAATGACTGTGAAGAAAACAAGATAACTTTAATGACTCTTTCCATAAATGTTTTTTCGCAAAGTCTTCAGTGATGTCCTATTAATATTTTTCGGGTGTTTTTCCGGCTTAAACTGAGCCTTATGGTTCCTTAAAAATTTAGATGGCCCAGATTTTGGCTGGATCCCTAGTATATTTGTGGGAAAGGATCTTTCACTCTGTTCTGTTTCATGGACTCCTGTTAATTGAAATAATCTAGAAGAATAGAGCCTAACCAAACCTAACAAACTTCACTGCCTATTGTAACGCACTCAGTAGTGGGTGAAAGCCACAGCGGGGTTAGCTGCTTTCCCGACCTCTCTAAAAGAAATCCAGGCGGGAGACAGCCATTCGGAAACCGGATCATTTATTGGGCAGAGGAGCACCCACACCTCGTGGTTACAATCCCAGAACCGCGTGCCGTTCTAGTAAATCGCTAGCTGGAATTTTTCCTCTCTCTCGCTCACGACATACGGCGCGCATGCGGCACTTAAAGTGACCGTTACACTATGTTGATAGATGCTGGATATATTAAGCCATTCTATGAGCTTGGGGAGTTGTTTGTTTGTTTGTTTGTTTGTTTGTTTGTTTGTTGGTTGGTTTTATTCATCTGTTTAATTTTTTACTGAATTGCCAATGATTGCATTTGGTGTTTGGCTACTCTCCCTACTTCTGCTTGTTGGTCTGTAAACCTGCTGGTGGTTTCCCTAAACCTATCCATGTGTGTGTCTCTGTCTTCCAGTGAGACCAATGGATATAGACCACTATCATTTTGAAGACAACACCTGTTCAGGTATCCAGAACCCTTTAAATTCTTTACGTTTTTTTTGTTTGCCAGTTGTAGAGAGATGCACAGGTGCAGGTTAAACATTTACCATGCAGTTGGTGGTAAGTCACGTAGGAGTTTTACCAAAATGAATGCTCTAAATAAAATCTCACTTCTCTTCCTGAGACCACATATTCTGTATATAGTAAGCCTCCTGTTCCATTTCACCTTTTGATTTGAGTATTTCCACTGTATGCATCCTTCCCCATTTCCTAGAACCAAGTACCGAATAGCTGATTGTTATTTTGCATGTGCTTTATTCCTTGTTTTTGTTCTCACTTTCAACAGAGACTGGAACTGGAGCAGTTCCACCATACATCATAAACATACACAATTCCTCTTTGACCAACTGCATCATAGGCAACAATAACGACATGTGCTGTCTCCATTCTCGGAATGAAGTCAGTAATGGTAAGTGTAGAAAAAATATTGGTGTGAATATACAGTTCTATCTGTGTAACTGAACTGCAAATGAACTACCAATTTGATTGAAACTGTAGTCGCCCAGTAAAAAGATCTGAGCATACAGACCGTAGATATTCACAAGAATTATCTTCTATCTATGCTAATCTATCCGTTCTATTTGGAATAAAAAGTAAATGTAAAAAGTAAAAAAAAAAAAAAAATAATATATATATATATATATATATATATATATATATATATATATATATATATATATATATATATATATATATATATATATATGTGTGTGTTTTTTTTTTTATTATTGTTTTAAATGTCTTATTTTAAAATCATGAATGTTTTGGGTAATTGATCTTTTAAATTTATTTTAAAATGAAGTTAAATATTTTGATTCATCTTTACATGAAATCCGAGAATGCTGCCACATGTTTTCACGCCATTCCTGAAACTCGGCGTTGAAGTCCATAGGCAGAGCCTTATTTTAGCAACATCACTGTGGTTTAGTGCAGAAAGTGAGAATGCATCACTGTCCCTCATGACCACATAATGATATGGTGAAACACTGTTTGCTACTCATGCACTGGTTATCATTAAAATGGAATCTTTATCTATAGTGCCATTATCAGGAGCTATTGACACTCGTGTATATCCACAAGTCACAATCAGAACTAAGCATGGTGCAGTTTCTAACATTATGGCTTTATGTATTTTTCCATGTTTATAGACAGGGGGGACAACATACAGAGACCAGACCAGCAGATGGCAGTACAGGACCCCACAGAGGGTCCCAGCATCCAGGTGAAAAGCTCCCATGTAGAGTATGTCATCATAGGAGACAACAACTACATGAGCATTGGGAGCAACGAAGAATCTGGAGAGCAAGAAGAAAGAGAGAGCGAGCTTGAAGATTCCGAGGGATGAAATGGACAAAATGTTGAAATTGGACTTCAGTGAGAGTTGTTCTCCACCATCCTACCTCTTTCTGTAGTAGGGAATGAATTACAAGAGATGACTAGCATGCTGATGATGTCACCACACACAGCAAAGTGAAGCCGGAGGTGTATGTATGTCTGGGCCATGGGTTCAGGGCCATGGTGTCATTAGGAATGATGTAGATACTGTAAATATATTTATCTAAATTCTAGGTTGCCTTTTTGGGTATCTGGAAATTTTTGCAAATTTAAAAATAAGAAATGGACTGAACTGGAACTATAGTGAAAGCAGCTGGGAATTGGATGTATGTGAGGCAAAAAGTTTGAAAGTACTGTAAACACATGCTGTGTATGATTACGGTTTAGTTTAACCAGTTCTCGGCTGAACAGAGATTATGAGACTGAGAAAATATCTAATTAGTCAAATGGATCTTTCTAAATCCCTTCATCTCCTACAATGAGTTAAACTACCTTTTCACAGCCGGTTGTTTGTTGTCTGATTAATATGTCAATGTTGATTGGTTTTTGTTACAAACTGTATCTGGTGAACGGAAGACACACCTGTTTTGCGATATGCCAATAAGCTATGCATCACTGCTTAGCCAATTATGAACACTTACTATGTTTTTTTAGCATTTTTTATTATATTTATATGGTATTTATAAAGAGATGTGAATATTCATGAAGAGTATTGATAATAAAAAATGGTATTACTTAAAGATGTGTGCAGTAGTTCAATCTCTTTTATGAGTATTTAAAATGCAGTCAAAGGAGATTCCTGAATTTAGCCACTACTGAAAATGACCTAGTTCTGGACTACATTCTTCTGGTTTTGTAGACCAAAGATAAAACCACCCACATTTGCCCAATAAAATAAGCTACTATAGCCACACGACTTTTATTCTATTAATGAACCCAAGTATATCTATGTTTAGTGTTCATATTAATGTGCACTAGCTACTGCACCAGCATACAGAGGATTTATAAATGTGGTGTGTTGGGCTGTCTGTATTTAGTGTTCTTATTAATGTGCACTAGTTAGTGCACTAGTACACAGAATGGTTTTCATCATACTGGCAGAAGGCTACGTTTACACTATACTCTTAAAAATAAAGCATCATTTTTGTGTAATATCAGTAAAGCACCATATTTTGTTTCTTAAGGAACCTTTCAACGTGCAGGTTCTTCAGATAACCCCTTTTGTAAATGTAATGTGCCAGTCTAAAGAACCTTTTCAAAGTTTAAGGAACCTCTGTGAATTTAAAATGTTCTAGGAGGTAACCTTAAATTGGTATTGAACCTTTCTAGTATGCAGTTCCAACATCGGTCCTGGAAAGTCTCATACCATCGCTCAAAAGACCCTTTGAGGCACACTAACTAGTGTGCACTATATAGTGGCCTAGTATGCCGAGCGTGTATACGCCAATTGGAACACAGTCCTCAGAGAGGAAAACATCCGGCGTGGACTTCCGCTGGGCACTGTTTCAAATTCAGCGGCTCTGCAGTCTCTGAATAAAGCATCTTCTAATATTGGGTATAATATGCCTTCAAATAATTATGGGTGCTAATTTTTAGCACCAACGTAACTGCACCCAAAGTAAACTCCCCCTGTTCTGTGATTTTCCACTTTAGAAGTACAGCTAACACCGGGGTCTGGAAGTTCTTTGCTTGCTAGCCAGCCGAGCTAAAGCCAATTTCTACCGTTAGTCGCCGCCGCCGTTGTTAGCAACAGGTTGTGGCGTCGCAGCTAACTAACAACCTAACCGTGTCGTGCTTTAAGCTGTAAATATGCAAACCACCGATATTGGCAATAAAGAAGACGGGAAATTATGGCACCGCAAGCCGGTGGCATCACACAGTGGGTAAGTTATAGGCTAATAGAGCTCCTGGTCTTCTATAGAGAGACTATAATACATTCAGTGTTACACACGCGAACCCAAAGGAGAGCTCCACCTACATTTGCATCAGAGTTAAAGGGCGAACGTGTAAACAAACTCATCCAGTGTCATATGGTGTGAAATCTTTAGTTCTAGAGAAACGTAGCGAATCTGAATTGTGCACAGTGATGGTAATAGGAACCAGATGTCTGAAGAGTTTAAGAAGAAATTGGGCTGAAATGTGTTTTAAAACACTTTAGCGGCAGATTCCGGGCTTTCCAGGTTAAAGTAGGACCCGTATAAAACTTATTTAGCACTGGCATATATCTAACCCTCTAAGAGATGCGCGTGAGTTCACTAGTAAATAAACTGGCTGTGGTAGTGCTGTAGTCCTCTCAGCCCCTGGGTCCTATCGCCACCCGCCTGAGGGAACATCTCAGAGCTCAGTGGCTGAAGCACAGTTCGAATGAGCAGTGATACAGACAGATCTCCACAGACTTTGTATGGTCATGTCCTGATCTTTGATTTTACATTTCTTCAATAATTAGAACGCTAGAAAAGGAAACATGTCTGGTGGAGTGCGTTCACATCCTGGTCCATGAAAACTAATCTGCAAAAACAACCTGTTTTCAATTCAGTGTTCGCAAGGTGTTACAAATGCCAGGACTTTTGTAAATCAGGACAGTCAGGCTGTCGGGACAAAAAAAGTGGCTGTATTTTTTTATTTTTTATTTTTTTAGATAGAATCCTTTTAGCAGAGAATTTAAGGTGGCATTGAATTTAACACAGGACTGGATTTACGGTGGCAGTTAATTAAAGGTAGCAGGCAATTAAAACATGGTAGGAGTGTATTGAAGGTAGCAGGGATTTAACATGGTCGGAGTGAATTTAAGGTGGCAGGGAATTTATGGTAGCAGTGTAGTTAAGACAGTAGAAGGAAGTTTAAGGTGGCAAAGATTTTAAGATGTCAGGGAATTTCAAGATTTAAGGTGAAGAGGAATTTTAGGTGGCAGTGAAATTAAGGTGGTGATGGAATTCAAGGTGGCAGTTAATTTAGGGTACTACAGCTTTTAAACTAACTTTTCAGCTAGAGTTTTTCAAGCCAACTTAAAGTTTATTCACAAACTTTCCCTTTCTAGTTGTCATGGTACTTGCATACCACGAAATTTAGTGTGGCACTCTCCAAGAAGAAACGATAAAAAGTGCAGTAATGGAGAATATAGATAGGTAAGATATTTACACATGGACAGTGCACTCAATGTAAGAGTACATTTTTTGGGGGACCATATGAAAATGGCATTATCTCTTTACATTATGTCAGAAGTTCAAAATGACTTGGAATAAGTAGTGTCTTGGAGTTAAATACTTCTCCTGTAAAGGATCCTTTAAACCACCCCCTTGTATCCGCTCCACTTACCATATTGGTACAGTTTGTAGTTGAGCCATCTTTTCTGACTTAGTAGATATTAGTGTATGTTTAGTTTGACATTGGTGAACAGTGAGTAAGCTCTAGCAGCACTGTTGCATTTGGTCCACTTGTACCAATGTGCCGTTTTAGCCAGAGAGTGTAGATTCAGTTTGCTTATATTTTTCTTGAACTTTATTGTTGATTTATTACATTTGTTAGAATTCTGTTGATTTACATTTACAACATTTTTTGGGGGGTGGGGGGTTATTGCCCTTGCACCATAACATTAATATAGGAGGGTATTTTTGCCCTTTGCCTCATCCAGTGCAGTTTCACATGTCCATTAGTTAGTTATTAAGATACCAGAAATCTATGTAGGTGTGCTTGTATTTGTGCTATGTAGGTGTGCTTATGCATGATGCTCAGAATGACGTATTTGATATCAGCAGAAACAGGTAGAGAAAACAGCTAAAGTGCAAATCGCTTCATTTCCAGATCTGTGGCACCCATATAACATCCACTGTCATTTGGCAGGTTTAAACTGGTTCAGAAAACAGGGCAAGCGTGCACTGCCTTAGCTTTCAGCCTTCGGAGGACAACCGAGTTCTTGGTAGCTCTTTCTGATTATTCCATCAAGTGCTTCGACAAAGGTATGTGATATAAGCAGCATGTTTCATGTCTGCTTCTTTAGGTTGACCTTAATGTAGCTAAAAAGCAATTGAAGCCTAAAAATAATGGCATTAAGACACTAAGTAATCTTAATTACACTAGATTTCATGCTCTGCATGACTTACGGAGTTGCATGAGCTCTGAAGTTAGTTAGCCTACCAAAAACAATAGTAGCGGCCAGCTGTAAGTGTAATTCTATTGATGTTATTATAGAGAATTTGTGCGTTATTGGAGTCAAAATAAGTTAACACATCCTCTGACTTTAACATATTGGGTGAGACGTAATTGTGTATATGTCATTTGATTTGCTCTCATGCTTCTTTCTGTGCTTTAGACACCAAACAGCTGGTGAGCTGGATGAGGGGCCATGAGGGTGCCGTGTCCTCCCTGTCTGTCCATAGCTCTGGGCGCTACGCTATCAGCACCTCCTCTGACACGGCTCAACTGTGGGACCTGGACACTTTTCAGAGGAAGAGAAAACTGAACATTCGCCAGTCAGTGGGCATACAGAAGGTCAATGTTTAGATCTTTTAATGCACTCTATACAGTTTCATATGGTCGCTATCCAATTTTCGTAGATGATTACTTGTATGCGTCATTTGAACACAGCAGCTGCTGTTTACACTGTGTGAAAATTTTACAGAATGGGAAAATGTCTGGTTCCATTGACCTACATTAAAATTACATTAGGTTTTTGCCCTCTCCTGTAGAGTTGTCCTTTTTGGAGATACTTGTTTTTCTTTGAAAAGTGATTGTACTGTTTCATAGTTTAAGATGATATTTTTGCAAAAGATGTAATTTGCACATTGTCACATTTACCCTGAAAAATAGACTACAGTTCCACTTTAATTACAAAATAATACACGAGATAAGAAGTCACAAAAACAACATAAATGCTTTCACCCACCTCTTACCTTAATGAAGCTGTGCTGGTTTCTAGGGGCTAATGACATGTATAACACGTAGCAGTAAAGGAAACAATCCAGAGCTGTGAAAACCATTTGCTGTCTAGACATCTACACTGATGGTGTAAAAGGTAGTTAGCAATGGTATGCTATTAGCCAGCTAAATGCGAAGTAACCATTTGTGTGTTTTGTTTAATATGTAAAAAAGTTAGCGAGTGTGTATTTAAGTATGTGGTTGTACACAGAACAAGGTGTATAACATGTACAGTGCAGGTAGGAGAATAGCAGCTCAAGGTGCAGGTGAACAGCTAAACAGCTTACAGTAGAGATGTACAGTATATAGATAAATAAAATACAGTATGCTTTGAAAAAGCAAAATTATCACAATGATGACAAAGTTCCCCACCTCTAGATTTTTTTCATGAATTGACTTACATTGATTCTAACACAGTAAATCATACAGTTATCTATAAAATTGCTTGGAGGATTTTCAGGCTCCAGAGTGTTTGTTTTTAGCTCTGCAATGTATATTTGTTCATTTTTACAGATGCATGTTTGTAACTGATTACCCACATTTGTGTTAAGGGGTTAATGCAAACGTATTTGTCATAGCAGCACCACCTATTTAGCTTTTTTATTCCACAGCAGTGAACCTCATTCAGATGTGTTACTGTTGTGTTTGTGTTTGGTTTGTACAGGTTTTCTTCCTCCCGCTGAGTAACACCATTCTAAGCTGCTTTACTGATGACTCCATCTTTGCATGGGAGAGTGACACACTGTTTAGCAAATATCAGCTGCCTGTTCCACAGGATGGATCCAGGAAGCACTACAAGGCATTTGCAGTCACGCAGTAAGTGACGTAATGATTTTTTTACTCATAGCTTACAAGAAGAGTCGTTTTATGGTATATACTGGACTGTGCAAAAGTCAGAGACCACATATTTATTTTACAGTAATATCTGCCATTAAACAGTTCAGAATATTTATTTGAAAACTACACTAACCTTTAAAAAATAATTGCTCCAAGAAGGAATTAACCATAAGGAATGGAACTTGGTTGGTTGGTTTGACACTGTAATGTGACAAAGCAGGCCTTATCACTGTACCTGACAGACTACATAACGTCACCCTGTTGTGCATGCGTTCCGTTCTGACTCATGTTGTTGTGTGAGTAGCATCCTTTGCAAGTGAAGTATGAACAGTTTGAGAGCGATTCATATAGTTGGAAGAGCTGGTGACATAGGTCACATCGTATCAGTAAATATCATATATATATATATAAACATAGCTCAGTAAATATTGCCCATATCAGTCTAAATTTATCATCACTTATTGTTCCTGGTAACCTTTATCTTCCTTCCCAATAGCACTGGGATCCCACACTTCCTTCTGGATGTATTCTTTTGACGTTGAGTGTATTTTCTGAAAACCACTTAACCAGTTAGTGATGTTAATCTGCTTCTGCAGAGACGGAAAAACGCTAGCTGCCGGTGGACGCTCAAACTTAATCCACCTGTACTGCCTGGACAGCCAACAACTCTTCAGAATTATACAGATGCCACCGAAAGTGCGGACTGTGAGGCAAATTGATTTCTTGCCAGACAGCTTTGACGGAGGATCCAGCCAGGTACTGAGAGCATATTTTAACAGTGTTTACATAGAAGAATCATACACTGGGCAAATACATTTCTGAATGTGTTTTGTGTTTTGTTAGAGAATGTTATTTAGTTTTGTTCTAGATGAGACATTCTAAGATCTGGTAAAAAGCATTAGTCCCTTTGGACCTTTAAATGCCCCATGTAGCAGAAACAAGTCTTGTAGGCCTTTTCTGTTTTAGATCATTAATTAGCAAGGAGGACTGAATTTTTACACTACTTTTCTAGATTGCACTTGGAAATATGCCACTGGTTGAATTGGTAAAGTGTCTCAGTTGGAATATTTCAAAGTAAAACACTAAAGGGTGATGTAATATCATTGGTTAATATTATTATCCCCACCTACTGGTGCATGGTGATGTAATCAAAACCTAGGAGATGCTATTTACAGGTACGAAAGACATAACGTTTCAATTAAAGATGAAGGAAAACAAGAATGTTATCCTTCATACATGGTATGGAAGTAAGCTGCTATTTCCAGATTATATTGTTGAAGATAATATTCAGACAGCTGACCCTTTAGCCTCCACACCTTCTCTTCTATTTCACAGTTTCTGTTGAGTTTGGTCTGTGAAACTCAAGTCTGTTCTGCTTAATAACCTCTCGTCTGAATATATCCCTTTTAGATCCTGGGTGTCTTGAGCCAGGATGGCATCATGCGCTTCATCAACATCCAAACATGCAAGCAGCTGTTTGACCTCGGGTCCCATGATGATGCCATCACCTCAGCAGTCGTTTGTCCTAAAGGACGGCACATTACTGCTGTAATGGACAACGGCTCCCTGAGAATCTACAGTGTCCAGTTTCTTACTCAGGAGACCAACAAGGTAGTTAGAGATTTAAAGTGGTTTTACTCCAAATCAGACGTTTTCATGTTTAGTTCTGCTCCAAATGTGTGTATGTGTAGCTAATGAGTTAAAGAGCAAGTAATATACCGCACGAGTTAGCATTAGGAAAACGTTGCATTTACAGTTGCAGACAAAATTATATAATTCACAGATGATTAATCATGCATTAAAATGTTGAAATATTGACATTGACATATGATTAATCTCCAGTAGACTTTGTGTGCTTCTTGATACTGTATGACTTACTGAACATGTCCAGACAGTTGAGGCCGCTGGTGGCTGCTGACTGGTTTTAAGCTTTGTGACATGCTGGTTTGTACACCCATCATCAAAAAATCCAGACGGAATTAACCAATAAGAATGAAACTTGGTGGGTAGGTTTGCCATCATGACTTGGGTTTCATGCTCGGCTGCGTACGTGACCAAACCAAGGACGGGCCTTATCACTGTACCTGACTGACTATTAATGGTCGACCTGTGGCGCAGCGCATACTTTCCATTCTGACTATTGCTGTTGTGTTGGGAGCTTTTTTTTTTCAAGCCTCAAAAAAGAGTTTGTGAGGAGTTTGCATCATAGCAATCACTTAGTATTTCATAAGTGTGACTTGACGTCCTATAGATCTGATATGGAGAAAGGTTTTCATAATTATAACTTACTTTCTTATAATTACAATTTATTACCTTAAAATTATGGCTTCTCATAAGTATGAGAAACTTGCCTCATTATTATGAGCGATGTAAGCATTGTCACAAGATCTTATGTCATAATTATGATAACCTTACTCAATATTGATAAAAATATAAAAATAATAATATTGTGTATTAATATCATATATAATAAATTTTAACTTAATATCCTAATGATATATGTTTTACCTTTGCCTTTTTTGAAGTGGTGAAAACAATAACTTCATAATTCATGTAACTATTGTTTTCAGTGTATGCTTAGAGCTATGCTTTCTCCAAAACTGTGTGCCTAGCCTCCTCAGCCCTTGGTGAAAGTGGTGACTGCGGACAAGAGAGGTGACAGTTCCTGGTTGAAGATGAAGGTACACACAGGAGCAGTGCAGCGTCCAGCCAAAACATCAGGTCGCAGAATCCAGACCAAGCGCCTGCGAGCTCCAGCAGTTTCCACGCTGGAGGACAAAGAGGTTTCACTCCTATTCTACTTATTCACAGGTTCTGGTAGGCTAATAGAGGCATTATGTTAAATTATATCTCCAGTGATGTCACTGTATGTTTCTGCATATAATTATTACGATATATGTTTATGCCTTTAGTTCCACTTAACACGAAACCCATGTAGTCTTTTTTTTTCTCATTTTTTTCTTCTGGATCCACTAATATCCATTTACACCCATGAGCCCAAACATTATAACAGCTCACAGATAAAGTGAGAATTGTCTGTAACAGCAGCACATATCAAGGTCCAGGATCCATTAGGTAAGCAAACAGTCAGCACTCAGAGTTGACATATTGGTTGTGGAAGACATGGACAGGCCAGATGACTGGGTTTTCATTGCAGGTTGTCTGTAAGCATTTACAAAGCACAGTTCTAACCATCATTTACACTGTTCATGGTTCACAATGGACAACCCCAAACATTTCACATTTCTTGCTCTGTGCTCTGGCACGGATACATTTGGTCACAGTTTTTGATTCTCTGGCTTAGGTGTTTTGGGAGCTAGGATGGAACAAATCACAACTTATGTCTATACTATATACTATGTTTTTCCCTTTGCCTAACAGAATGATTTGCCAGATCTGCTTAGTAAGAAGCGATTAAGGACCTTACTGAAAACATTTGGAGAGTACCCAGAAAAATACAGGTATTTATGAGCTTAATAAACTTTCGTATGTTGGATTCCCGCTTTATTAGTTGTTCACTTGTGTGTTTGGTTTTATAGGATGTTCATTTGGCGCTCTTTGTTGCGGCTGCCTGAGAACCATGCTGCTTTCAGCAGTCTAACCGACAAAGGGGTTCACTCGGCCTACCTTTGCCTCCATGAGCGCTACCCTATCAAGAGTCACAGGCTTCAGAGAGGTCTACAGAGGTAATATTTACACATTACCACCCATTAATTACATAAGAGCAATATGGCAAAATATAACATCAGTTGAAGATATTTCCACAATGTGTATTGCTGTGTTTCTGAACAGGAAATACTGATCAAATTCATCAGTAAAACTGTAGGGACACATTTATAAAAACTAAAATGGTCTACAGTACAAAAAAAATATTATTAGAAACTGTTGTAGCTGATTCGAATTGACACATGAATTCAGAAAGCACATTGCACTTGCCATGATTTTCAGTTCTTTTGCTGTAAATGGTCATCACCAGAGTTATCAGTACAGGAGTACTGGCCATTTCACTTATCACCTATCAAACCATACTGATAGTTTCCATCACAATTTTTCATATTCCTTGTTTATGGCTAGACCATATTTTCTTCCTCATACACCTCGATTTTGTTTTTTAGTTTTCTGGGTTTTGGACATTTTTTTGTAATTTTGCAAAAATGACAGACAGAAAATACAGCTGTACAATACTGATGAAAAATGTGTGATTAATGTATCGGATAGCGTAATGACAATATAGGAAACAATATATTACTATTAAAACAGATAAAGAAATACCAAAAGCTACTGAAACACATTTCTGTGCACTAAAAGAAAGAAAAAGTCTCAACATCTGCTTTTTATCTATTCTCTTGTATGGTTATTTATGTATTTACTTATTTATTTATTTGGGCACGCAAGGACGAATGCATACTTTGTTTCTTTTTGCTCAGTTATTAAAAATGTTTGTTGTCCATACTCATTACTGTCTCACATTTTAAACACAGTACTCAGTGTGAGAACAGTCCCAATGTTAGGGCTAGTATTTTGGTGGAGTAGTTTTTGCTCTGTGTATGTGTGTATGCATGTTTAGCCTTAGCCTTAGGGAGAGCAGGGTTCCATCTGGTTCAGAGAAGCACTCACTAGACTTCTAATGGTTGGTGCTAGCTATGATTTGATGACTCACTGTGTTTGCTTTTATATGTATAAATATATTTTTTTCTGTGGTTGCAGCTCTAATGCTATGCTGATTACAGGAACTCATACTGCAATAAAAATAGCAATAGAGTTTATCATAGAGGTAAAAAAAAACTCACTTCCTTCAAATTAGAAAAGTGTCTGCACTGGTTATATGTTCACTGTGCCGCAGGCCAATATCATGCCTTGTGCTAAAAGTGGTCTCTGTTGTGCGTCGTGAGTTGAAAATGGCTGCAGTCACAAAAAACAACAATGAGAAAAGACATTCAAAGCTCTCGTTCAGCAGGCTAAACAGGTCTTTTCAAAAACACTTGCAGGCGCAATGGCTTGCAAGTGGGCGACAAAGGATTGTGCTAAGCAGGCGTAACCTCGTTAGATTCTGGTCTTTTGTATTAATTTAATTGCAGTTTTGTGGGCAAATTAAAAGGTAATATAACTAGCTTTTATTGAACTGTACTTATCGTGTTCTTTTGCTTGGCAAAGTTTAAGACAAAAGTTTTTAAAGCTTACCTCATCATGGTATGGATGTTTACTCTTGTGTCCACTTTAACATTCTTTTGGAAAAGTACAGAATGAAGCAGAAAAGCATAAACAAGATGCCCCCAGCCATGTTTAACTGTTTAACATGGACATTATGAGGACTGACACAGACCTAAGAATATACGTAATGATAGGTCTTTTAACCTAATCTATGGAAAAGCTCACTTGGCTTCATGCATAGCACCAGATTCCTGACTCAACACTTTTCTGTGTTTAAGAGAACCCTTGAAGCCTTTAGTTAGTTGTCCCCACTTTTAAAAATGGTTAGCTTATATTTTCGTATTAGAAGATGCTTTGCCAGCAAAATAAAACTTTTAGTTCCACAGAAACTTTAGTAACTGTGCCTCTTTTGTACAGTTTGGTTTAGCCCCATTTCTCTTGTAGTCAACATAAAGGCCTGTCCCTTCCTAGGGTTCTCTCTGCTCTGGCTCACTGGTCAGCTATCTTTGGCGAGGCTGAGTATCTCCCCCTTGTGGCATTTCCATTTGTTAAGCTCTTTCAGAACAACCCTCTCATATGCTTTGAAGTAGTGGCCACCGTTATTGGTACGTACCATTAGTTTTAATTAGTATACTGATTTCCTTTACACTTTTGAATGGGTGTGTTTTATTTGTCATTTGATTCAGATTCATTTATTGTGTACCGACCTTTTCTCAGTTCCTCATATGCCAGGTCAAGCTTTCATTTCAAATTACAAGACAATGTACACCATAAATATATATATATATTTTTTTGTTCTTTAGTTAAATTTTTAAGTCTAATAGCCGATTACGTAAACAAATGGGTAAATTCAGATATCCATATTTGAATAACTATACCTCCCTCCTAGTTCTCAATTCTAATTAGCTTTTATTTACTGCTTTCAGTGAACTGGTGCCAGCATTGGTTTGAATACTTTCCGAACCCTCCTCTCAATATTTTGAGCATGGTAGAGAATGTGTTGGCTCTTCACGACAAGGAGCTGCTGCAACATTTTGTCAACTGTGGTGTTACTTCCCAGGTATGTAAACTACATCACATGTATTTGTAAGCACTATAGAATGCAAAACACTTATTCTGTCGTCTGTGATACAAACATAGCTACATACTAGTCATATTTTGATGAATGTTGTAGCCCAAAATCTAAATTCAAGACTCACCTAGTAAAATAAACAGAAGGACTAGGGGGGTCTTTTGCTTATAATGAACAGGCATATGGGAAATTGCTTGCTAGCTTGGTTACTTTTCTGAAGCTTGTGAGTGTAGAGGGCAAAAAATATTTGGCGCCAAGTACAAATGGTGTACAGTGGCTCATCAAAGAATACTTACTGTTGTAAATGAAAAGCTGTTGCCCCAGCCAACTCATGCACAGTTTCTTAAAAACCAAGATGATTACTGCCCCCTTGTGGTCCAACGTGAAAATCGGTATCTGCCCCTAGCCAATAACTTTCCCTAACTGTGACGCAAAGACATTGCTAATACATTAGGACAGTTCCATGCAGTTGGTGACTGAACTGAAACTGTGTGTGTTCCATCTTTTGTGCTCTCGTCTTCTTCAGCTGTATGTGTGGCCACTGCTGGAAACTCTGTTTTCTGAGGTGCTGACTAGAGAAGAATGGTTAAAGCTGTTTGATAATATCTTCACCAACCACCCTTCTTTCCTTCTGATGGCCGTGGTGGCCTATGTGACCTGCTGCAGAGCACCGTTACTCCTCTGCACTCACAGAGAAGACTTTGAGGTATGACCTTCGAGTTTGTCATTTCATTTAAAGTAAAAGACTGATGGAGTCATTCACATTTACACAATCAAACAATCAAACAAATTTAGTAGCTCAGCCGAGACACCAGATTAATCATTTTGATATGATTAGCTTTGTGTTGCGGGGGTGCCAAAAAATAAAGTTGGCATCCTAACAAAGAGCATTAATAAATAATAATTACTAAAGCATTAATAAAATGCCAGGGAATACTAATCATGTTTTATCTTTTTTGTGTATGTATTTATATTAATGATACGTAGACAAAAGCTTTGTAAGTTGTTGGATGTAAAATATTCAAAATTGTTCAGAGTGGGGGTGATAGGATACAGATAAAACTTATTCTAAACACACTTGTGGTAACATTCTTGAGGCATGACTTTTGTTAAGACATTTATTTGTTAGTTGTTAGCCACATTTGCCTCATAGCTACAGTGCATAATTCAAACCGGAAACATTCAAATACCGGAGAATGATACCGGACATGTCTTGGCCAATCAGCTACATTTGAGATGAGGATAAAACGGTATGCATTTGATTTAGTTTCTGTTGTCCCTCAACTATGCCTCCTCTGCAGTACTTTTTCCATCATCGGAACACTCTGGACATTGGCGGTATGTTGAAGGAAACATATCGGTTGATGGAGACCACCCCAGCAGACCTGCACCCAGGCTCCATGCTGAGCGACTTTGAGCCCCTGACATGTGGACAGTATCCCGTCTTCAACAAATACCCAACCTTCATAGTAGAGTACCAGAGCCAGGAGCGCGAACGCATACACCAACAAGAGGTGGAATACCTTAGAGAGAGGTGAGTGCTTGTAGTTGTTCTAAATCTACGTCGTTGTTCAGACAGGGAAATGCGCTACCACAGCACCACAGCCGTGAAAGGCAGCTACATGTGTACCTAGGTGTATTAGTAGTTACATGTTTCATTTGACCTTGATTTTGTTTCATTCTCAGAGAAAGCATTTAAATTCTATTACTGTTTTGCATTCCTATTTTGTGCGCAGGCAGGCTCTTCAGGATCTGCGCGCAGAGGCTGTGAGGCAGCAGGCTGAGGACGAGGCCTGGTACACACAGCAGGAGCTGCTGCAGGAAGCTGAGGAGCAGCGGAGGAGAATCTTGCAGCAAGAGGAGAACAAACTCATTGAGCAAAGAGCCAGGTTTATCTTTCTGTCTCTGTTATATGAATAAACTCACAAAAGGACTGTACACATACACCTTCTCCCTGTTAAATCATGAAACCTCTTTATATTTCAGTATAAATATCAGTATGTCGCAAATAAAATTAAAGGCTTCATTCCAAAACACATTATAGATCTGATAGAAATTGCTTAATGGTATTGATGGGTACTGTGTTCCAGTGCCAGTATTGGTGCCAGTTCGGCACTACACACGGCTGACTGTGTTGTGTCCTGCACAGGTTGGCTGCTATGAAACGAGAGTTGAAGGTGAAGGAGCTCACGCTCCTCGATGCTGCCAGGAGGCGCTTCCTCAAACACCAGCAGAACCAGCGCAAGATCGAGCTCCATAGACTGGATGATGAGATCCAGAGAAAGGTTCCCTCCTTTATGCATTTTTTGTTTTGTTTTGTTTTGTTTTTTCTTTATTATATTTCCGCCAAACAGTCTTGATCACATGTGTTTGTGCTGTCTTAAGGTGAGTCTGCAAGCGCAGGAGACAGCTGCAGCCGTGCAGGATATGGAAGTCAGACAAATGGAGCTGGATGCTCAGAGAAGACTGTTCGAGCAGGTGGGTGCTTGTCATAGTCTGTCTTTCTCTCAGCAGCAGTGCAGACTCGTAATAGGCTGCATAATATCATTATTGCCTCATGAAAGTAATTGCAGCATTCTGAATATGCCGATAGGCAAAATAGCAGCAGAGTGTAGCTTATAGTGGGCTCCATAATAATATTATGGTATGTCGTTATTGCCACATAGCCCAGGGTTGCAAGCCCAGGAATCATTGACACATGGAGCCAAACCACCAAATGGTCTAGGGTCCAGTTAACATATCCTGATCCTGGCTGTAACAAAGACACATGTTGCCATGAACTTGCATAAAGTGTGTACCTAAATCTAGTTGGACCCACTGAGAAAAGCACCTCGATCACCACTCCAAATTACCTCGATAGCCTGTGGTCAGCCAGCTCAAGCTTTCAGGTTTTCATAAGTTGTTGGAAGGGACTCCACAAAAGAGAGGAGAGAGAGCGCAGGACCCAAGGAGAGAGCAGCCTCTTTCAAGAAGAGTCAAACATGCAGCGTATAAGTGCCATCATTTCCCACCTTTGGCTCAGCCATTTCCAGGTTGAGCCCACAATTCATAAAAGACCAAAGTGATCGGCGCCCTCTTATGGTCCGACTTTAAAGTCGGTATCTGCCCCACTTCAGTAGCACCAGTATGCAAAATGGCATGACCCTTTAAAAATTATACTTTCACGAGCAGAATCATCTTAAATGTGGTCAATAAAGCTAATATATCTCATGTTTAGATTGCTGGAAGGATATTAGTGTTCTACTCGTTTTAAAGGGTCCACACTGGGGGAAACTGAGTTTCTCTTGCTCTTTAAAAGCAGTAAGTAAAGATTTAAAACATGGTGTTAACTACAGTTCATACAGTCTGTATATGTGATCTGCAGTCTAAATAAAGAAACTGCACCCATTTTGAACTTCTTGTTTCTGTGATCCCACAAGGTCTGATTTAAACATATCCACCTAAACAGCCCACAGTAGTTTAGAGCTGTAAGCAGCATGTCAGCTGTGGCTGCTTTTTGTATAAGACAGCACAGATCAATGACAGTTTTTACTATATGAAACATTATAAGCAGACCCCATAAGTTAAGCCCCACCCCCAGCAGATTACTTGATGCTTGACTGGATGATCCAGTTTTCATGTATAAATATCCAGGAGGTCTGTGACTCTAGCTTAGTTTCCTTCCACATGTTTTTGTGTATTCAGATATAATGTATGTAAAGGGTTTTACACTTGTAGAGAGTTTCTGTATGTAGAAACCAATACATTACAATAAAGAAGCATCTGCCAAACGAATAAAATAAATCAGATTAAATCACATGACTAATGTGATTAATGAAACTACGGTTTCTGTTTTTGCTTTGTAGTAATTTTCTTGTTATGAAAGTTTTGTTTTATTTCTATTAAGTAAGAAATTAGAGAACAATAAAGGAGTGAGGTACGACATTATTCCCTAAGGTAGCACATTCATAATTATATCTATACATCTTATAATTCTAAGATGTATAGATATAATTCTATCTATACGTCTTATAATTATATCTATAACTTTTTGTTAATTTATTTTTGCTATAACTGTTTACCTAGGGGTGAAATTAACACGTTACACGTTTTGACATATACAAATATACAGATATTTCTTTACTGAAATTAGGTTCAAGCATTTTATCAGACCTGATACAAGAACTGCGTTTTGTGCATCTTCTCAGCAACTAGCAAAAGAGCAGGAGCGTGTGAGCCAGGAGGTGAGAGCTGAGGTGGGTGCCCGGCAGCGAAGGGCAGAAACAGAAGACACCACTTTTCAAAGCCTTCTTCAAACAGACAGTGACATCAGCCAGGAAACCAAACGGGTACGTCTACTCTGACCTATTAACAGGGAACGTTCAAATTCAAATATAAAAGACTAGATATAAAAGAGTAGCTGAAAATCAGGTCACAGTTCATAATAGTAGTCTTTTGGGATTAGCTGCATGTCTTTGATTAACTTTAACATAGGGATGTGTGCATGTTAAATGTCAATGTTCCATAAATGATGGCTAATAAAAGATTATGTCTGTCATGACATTTACTGGTGGTGGTAACATGATGCTGTAATATAGCAGGTAGTTACTATAGAAATTTCTAATAAGTTTTGAGGTGCCAATAAAACATATGCATTAAGCACACATTTGAAAAGGCCTACTAGAAAATACCATGTGTTATATAACATAATAATAATAAACAGCATAACTTTAACATAGAAGGTTTAATATTAATTTTTCCTTCCATTACTTGCAGTGGTTATGGAGTACTACACACTGACCTACAGAATAATCATTTACATTGTATAAATGTATGTTCATGTTTGTAAAACATCCATATACAGCTTCCTGTGATGAACTGATGCAGTAAGCCTATCACAATGTTCACTGAAAAGCATACTGCTAATATTCCTGGTGGTCAATCGTAATTGCTATACAGATCCAGCGTATTTGTGTTTGAAACACACAAAAGGACTGATTGCATTTGGGTGTGCCAAAGACTATAGTGTAAAAGAAGTAGGTGAATCTGCAGGTGAATGGAAGCGGATGGTCATAACGGGTTAACATCAGTGGCTAAAATCCCAGTCTACAGGAAACTCTCCTCGGAATTGTCCCAGGGAAGGCATCCACCAAATCTGACCCAACCACTCAATTCTATGATGCAAGAGTGGCTGAACATTGATGTGGCCTACATCCAGAAACCTGTCCAGTTCATGCCAAATCCAATCACAGCTGTTGTGTGTGCTTGAGGAGGTGTTACACATCAGAAATGTTACTGTAAACCTGATTTTTGAACTTCGCCAATGTCTGCCTCTCTTATTTCAGGTGCTAGAAGAGTCTCTGGCACAGGCAGAGCAACTGGAAGTGGATGCTGATTGGCAGACAGAAGTGATAAGGCGGTTGGAGAAGGCAGATGAAGAGCTGGAGCAGCGGAGACAGCAGCTGTCTGAGCTCAGCAGAGAGACGCACACTAAGGAAGAGCAGCTTGTGCAGCTAATGATGGAAGCAGAGGGCAAGCATGTAAGATTTTTTTTCAGGAATTATTATATGAATGTTTAAGAACGATACGTTAGTGTAATTTCATTCATAGATTGGACTTTTATTATTTCTGTGTATTGCTTGTGTGTTCTCAGTGGAGTGACGCGGTGGAAAAGCAAGACCAGCTGCAGGAGGAGAAGCAAGCGGCTGCTGCTATAGAATCTCAGCGGAGATCAAAGCTCTCCCAACAGACAGACAACACTACACAGCGCCAACACAGACTGAGGAGAAGCCAAGAGGAGCCCATCAGTGAGTTCAGTTTAAAACTGCACCTAAATAAGTTCACCAGTTAAAACAGATGCACTGATACTGCAGGAGGATGACGGGGCTGTAAATACCTGTGGGGTGTGAGTGACGGGAGTCATAGATTGAGAAGAGGTGCTACAGTGCTGGTAGCTATAGTGATTGTCTTGTGGCATGTATGGCAAATGGCTCCAAAGCAGATGTTAATGATTGGCTAAAAGGAATGGATTGCTTTTGGGTGAGGCAAAGACCATAGTGTGAAGGAAGTAGCTGAATTAGCAGGAATGGAAAGATGTGGAAACACATGGTCATACGGGTCTACCAGCAGTGGCAAACTCTTAGTCTACTGGAAATTCTCCTCAGAATTGGGCCAGAGAAGACATCCACCAAATCCAGCCCGACTCCACAATCCTTTGACACAAAGGTGTTTGAACATTGATGTGGCTTACGTCCAGAAACGTGTGCAGTCCATGCCCTATCCAATCACAGCTGTTATTCGTGCATTACACACTATTAGGTATGTTCAGTCACAGGCGATTTCTGTCAGATGAAGCTTAGTCATAGTTTTGACTGTACAGTAAAAGAGCTGTTTTTTGGCCTCAGTGTACTTCTCGTTGAGTATCTATACAGTCTGTGCTGTCTCCAAAAACTGCCTGAGTGACAGTGAGTGTTTTCCTGAGATCAGCCGATGGAGAACAGCTCCGGTATTCCCCTTCCCTGCTCGACACGAGTTTGCACAAAGCCTGACACGCTCTGCAGGGCTGAAAGGTACCGTCAACATCAGCCAGTCTTCTTCACGATGACTCCACAGATGCTGTGGAGTAAATTCAGAGATTTCCACACAGAGGTTTCCAACACAGTCAAATATCTGTCCATCAAGGATGTGTGCTTATTAATGTGTGCTTATGTGTGCTTATTTAAAAACAGATAGTGAATGAGCTATTCTCACTCCATGAGAGGGCTCGTGCAGTACTGAATACACGTTCCTATGTGACAGTAGTTAAGTTTCTAGTGTCATAGTAGCTTTTAGGAGCGTTTAAGTGTTTGAAAACGTTTGTAGACGTGTAAAGCTACAATAGGTCCAGTAATTGATTAGGTCTGGGACTGGAAATGAACGTGTTAAAGCCAGCAGTTTAATCTTGTTGTTAGCAGCCGACAATGAATAGCTAGCCTTTAGTTATGCCACATTAATTACCTAACAGCACTTATCTGAGATGATCACAAATCATTTCCACCATAATGAAAAATCCACAAAAAGCTGTATTGCCTTATTTGCTTATGTAGTACTCTGATGGTATTAGGCAGGTATGAATCAAAATGGGTGTTTCACTCTCATGAAGAACTCAGAATACTCCACAAATAATTCTGTGTAACTGTAAATATTCCTGTGATGAAAACTGTACAACAGTAGAGGATACTTAGTAAACATAGCTAGCAAGTATCATCTAATGTCGGCCACTTATTTGACTTTAAATTTGTATAATATAATGTAGGTTTGGGTTATGCACAACGGATAACACCACCTAACTCACCAGGAAGCTAACGTCCCATGTGGGAGAACCACAATAAGTGTCCTTGGAGCAAGTCAAGACTCCTAACACTACAGTGGCCTACTGTAATATAGATTAACCTGTTAAGTCGCTCGCGGATAAGAGCATCAGCTACATGCCGTAGAGTGTAGATGTTAATAATACTGAACAGAGAAAAGAGAAATAAATAATGAATTACAAAACGTTTAATGATAATTAGTCTTCAGCTAGAAATGACTTGACACCCCTACCAGCTCAAAGATAAGGAATGAAAAGTTTCATGAAATAGACTTTGTAACAGCTGGCCGACGTCAGTATCAAGAGGACGCAGATAGATGTAGAAGTCTCTTACAAGCTTCAAGTAAAAGATGGAAAGCTGTTAGAAGCGAAATGTCTGGGTGTGGGCACTATAGAAACTTACTCTACCATTGGTCGTTAGAAGAGAAATTAGCATTATCAGACGTAACTTAACGATTTCTCTTTGACTGAGATTGACATGCACAGTACCCATAACACAGAAGTCCCAGCTGCAGTATCTCAATCTGTGCATCTCTGAAAAATGGGACAATACTATAATTCAAGTAAACAGTAACTGAACTGGATTTTTTATATCATTGTACGGCATTCATTCTCCGAGAAGGAAACAATAAAACAGCGTAGTAAGATACAGTTATATAGTTACAGGATGTGTTTACATAGGACACGTTATGAATGT